>CM062805.1:438756751-439132303 GCA_031772625.1 Pinus tabuliformis
GAATGTCCACCGAAACTAGCTTGAGAGTCTTTTCTAAAACCCTTAAGAGGAAACTCGCTTGAGCTCCAAACCAATCATAAGAAATAATTATAAACCAAAATGAATAAGAAATGGGCTTCTCTCCCCTTTTATAAAATTTTGCTGGATCTTCTCCAATCTTCTAGATTTTTTTTATTATTTTATTAATAATCCACTTAGTTCATTTTCCTCCTATTTTCCAAGTGACTTTTGACCCCTTCTATTTACCCCTTAGATAAAAACATTTTTTCACATTTTATTTAATAAGTGATTTTTTATTACTAATTAAAATCACTTTTATCTCAAGAAACTGCTTAAACTACCACCATGATCACACTGACCTCCCAAATCACCTTCTTATCATTTGGTCTTATAGATCTTTTTGCCCCCATTACACTAAGGTTTTTCTCCAATTAATCAGCCCAAAACAACACCTTAAGCGTAATTAGTTAAAATATGCCCATGAATAACTATGTTTTACGAAAACCATCAGAATGTAGCAGAACCAATCTCAAACTGTGTGGAACTAAGCCCGATGATGAAAAATAGCAAGCGATCCTAGTCGGCCCCCATAAAATTTCCTAAAACCCTCTAGGCCCACCAATAAGGTAATCTTGCTCTCGTGATTTGGCTAACATAAGCTCTGGAAATCCCTCCTAATCTCACCACAAGGAAATCCAAAACTTAGGGACATTACACTAGCATTAGAAAAGTTGGTCCCTGATAGGGAGTAGTGTGCTAGATTGCATGGTGAATTAAGCAAATACTTCAGTCAAGCTGGAATATTTGGTACTTTGCATGCAATCGATGATAGAGATAGACCGGATCTTGTTGAATGGTGGAACATGTATGGCTCTGGGGACCTTTAGCGAAATTGGTAGTTAAATTTCTTTCACAAGTGGTTAATACTTCTTCTACAAAGAGGTGTTGGAGCACCTATAGCTTCATCCACAATGTCAAAAGAAACTGCCTTAATGAAAATTGTGCAGAAAGCTTGGTTTATGTATACTACAACTTGAGGTTGTTGAAACATTATTGCGAGCGGGCTCGATTTGATAGAGCATATATCACTTGGGACAACAACCCGAAGGAGGATAATTTGGATGATGGAGCCTTACATTTACAATAGTTGGAAGCATAACTTTTGGACAATGAGGATGACAGTCATTAAGCAACAACAACAACATTGCTACCCCCATCCACTAGCAAGGCTCAAGTTGCACCATCTTTGCCGCCACCTCCATCCACAACACTGCATGGAGGTCATGTGCATTCTGGTTCCAGATGTGGTTCACGACCATTGCAAAGTCAGACTATGCGGGAGGAGACTCCCATTGTTCATAGATCACGAGAAAAGAAATTAGAATTTTCTCATGGCAAGAAGAAATTTTAGTAGATAGTAGATTTACTTATCTTTTCTAGTTTCTAGTACTTTTTATAACTATTGACTCTTTCATATTTACCATGGTATTTTTGTAAACAATATATGGCAATTTAAGTTTGAAGTTAGAAGTTGGCAATTATAACTCATTGGTAATGGAATATGAATATGACACTTCTTGAAACATTTAATTTCATGTTTGATATTCTTTGTTATAGTTTGGTAATGATTACAAGTACACCTTTAGTGATAAAAAAATGTTATATATTGAATTTTGAAACTTTAAAAATTTAAGGTTGATGAGAATCAAGATGTTGTGGACCTATGGTTGATGATGATTATAATTACTAGACAATTGATGTTATATGGTTTAATCCATGATTTTATGCTTTTATAACTAACTCATCATTCTACATGCTTTTGTTGACATATAACATCAATATATATATAAATATATATTATATAAAAAATGCTCCTGAAAAAGCTCCCAACCCGGAAACTTCTGAAAATTGTCGCTCCCACTCCCGCTTCCAAGCAGCCTTGGGATATCTTATTTCTATGTCTATGTTTATATCATTTCATTTCATGTTATTTTTGTAAGTTCAGCATTGATGAAGCTACATCATGGCCATGTCCAAGAATAACACCCAAATAGGGCGGGGAATTCAACCAGTGACTTAACATCTAAGGGTGCCTTAACAACACACCCGATCACTGTCTATCCAAGACCCTGTGGACATCATTTCATTACGTGTTGCTCCTATACTCATTTATCATTTTATTTCAGAACACATCCCTTTTCTTGGTTATTATGCTAGTTCTAATCATTGATCCCTTTGACCTATGTTGGTCTTTTGCAGACATTAATACACAACTCCTTAGTCTCCAACTTTGATCTCCCTGGCTATCCTCCTTTGCTCTCCAACACATATGGTCTCTGATCTCATAAACCCCAGACCTAATTGATCTGGTACCATGTTGACTTATGCAGTTGCACATACAATAATATACACATATGAGCAGGATAATAAGTGTCTCAATATATTAATGTCGAAGCAAATACATCAGTGAAGTTTCGAAAAAAGATAAATTTAGACAAAGATATCAAACAATTAAAGAATATTAAGAACATTTACTATATATGCTCAGTCTCATATGTTAGTTGTTATGGCCTTGTTTGGAAGAGGCAGCGTTGAATTGCAAAATATGTAATTTTTTTATTTGGTAAAATGTAAGACTAGTGGCTGGAAAAAAGTTCCTAGGAAAGAATTTCAATTTGCTTGTAGTCATGGATTTCACTCAGAATTCATTCTAAGAACTAGATTATCAACCAACACATGAATTTTTATTATTAAGCTTTTAATTCACGGTAAAAGTTAAATAGCTAAAAGCTTTCACTGACATTTCCATAAATCACATCACTGCCGGAGAGCTCGAAAAGTAATTACCTGAATCAGATGTAGTCACATCTGAGAAAATAGTAAGAACAAGCCCAATAATACAAATAGCTGCCCCAATAAACTGCCATATAGTATATCTTGTCTTCATAAAGAAATGAGTGAGAATCATAACCCATGGGATGGCCCAGCAGCTCAACAACGTTACACTAGTAATTGATGTGTACTGATACGCCTTCACATCTGTCATATAAATTTATAAAAAGATAAATACTTCTCAACGCAGATACCTAAAAGGTTCAGATTAATTGGTCAACACAAAATTTGAAACAACAAAGTGCAATGTGGGGGTTTTCCTTTTCAAGGTTTTCTGATTTTCTGGTATCTTCTTAGATATCAAGAATACAGAAGGAATTTGCCTCCACTGAAAACATCACAAATCAACCTCTAAAATCAAGGACCTGAAAACAATTTGACTATTCTACAAGTGCAACGGGAATGAAATTAGGAAAAGCAGCATGTTTGAATAAGCATGGAGTATCAAGAAACAAAATGTGAGTGTCATAAATAATGTGTCATAACTCTTTACTTGAGGCTACAATATGTAAATGGAATGAGCTGGAACTAATGTACGAATGAATTAGGAGCATCACTATCTTCGAAAAAAACATCGAGCGTCAAGAAACAAAATGTGCATTCGTTATAAATAATGTGACATAACCCTTTATTTGGACATACTTGAAGAAAAAAAAAAAAAAAAAAATCTTTTATTTTTGCATTTTCACATTGGAATGACTAATTACAACTATTTCATAAATATTATAAATATGCTAGTTACAATGTCTCTAAGAACTTGAACACAAACAACTGAAAACAAAAATAATGTGACATAACCCTTTATTTGGACATACTTGGAAAAAAAAAATATCTTTTATTTTTGCATTTTCACATCGGAATGACTAATTGCAACTATTTCATAAATACTATAAATATGCTAGTTACAATGTCTCCAAGAACTTGAACACAAACAACTGAAAACAACTTGTTCACCAAACCACTCAAGCTAAAATATTTTGACAAAGGAATATTTCATTTCATGACAATCTAGATTGGACATTTTCTCTTGAGTATCAATAATTTCTCTATTTTCTAGTCTATCTCTAAGATGCTTTGTCCTTATTCCTCTTTAGGCCACACAAGTCATTTTGGATCTATAAGGTTATAAATACATAGACTTCACTACTCAGATAGAGCTCATGTCGTTTCCAGTATCACAGGGATAAATGTTTTTAATGGATTTTCCTTCACAATAAAAATAAACATATCATTTTCAAACTACCACTCTCCCAGTTTCTTTAATTTCTTAAAAAATTCTTGAAGTCATGGGAAGAACAAAGTACAAGATGTAGCCTAGGAGGTTATGGAGGATACATAAAAAGATAATAATGCCTGCCATCAACATGAATTCAAGACGGAGTCCATTTCGTTCTATGTGATGCAATGTTTTTGGGGTGAGGCAGAACAAATTCAAATGACAACAAAAGTAATGGGACTCTGTAAAAAACACACACATACTAAAAGGAAAGAAGTAATGGCAACAAAAATGTGTTGAAATGTATAACTTGGGAGGTACTCCCACAACCCCTAGTGTACTGGGTTTGTGAGGAGTTGACCCACGCAATTGGAGCTTCATGGGCAGTGTACCCAAGTGGTGGGTTTTGTACCCAAAGTCATGGGCGAAATACCCAAGTGAAAACTTGGTTATTCATTGAAAGCATGTGGGGCACCCTTGAAGGCCTAAGGGGCGCCTAGGGCTTCAATGGAGTGGCGAAAGAGAAATGAAAGAAATTTTATTTCTATCGATAATGGTGTTTAAGCATGTTTGGATTAGGTCGGCTTGGGCACAAGTGGTGACCCTTGGTGGCTAATGGACTCCACCATGAACACTATAAATAGAAGTCAAATTAAGCTCATTTGGATCATCAAGTGCAATCATCTTATGAAGGAATTTGCCTAAGGAAAGTCACAAACCCTTAAGAAGGTTGAGTTGGAAAAGGAAGATGAATAACTTTGTGATTTTTCGATCTGATCTAGGATGTGGAGGGTTGGATGTGTGTCTTGATATGGTTCTATGGAAGGGTGTTATGTTTTGTGGGTGAATCATCTAGGTCAAGTTTTTGTAGTATTTCAGTGAGTTCGTAGACCTGAATCCTAGGTGAAAGAAGGCCACAAATCCTTGGTTGATGACTGGTTTTAGGGCGGAATACCCTCAGATCTAAAAACAGTGATTAATCACATGGCCGAGGCTTAGAAGGTTTGAATGTAGCCAAAAATAAGGTGCAAACTGAGGTGGTCGCGGGTGGATCAGACCCTAGTTAGAGGTAGTCTTATTACTATGGATCAGGGTCAAGTATTTCCTCAGTAAGGTGCCACATGACCGAGCTTCCTGAGGCTTAAGAAGAAGTCAATAAGGCACCTATTGTGGTTGTGTCTTGTGTTGATGATTGCAGGGATCATAGGAGTTTGTGTATAATAAATTAAAGGAACAAAATCATCGTGTTGCTAGAGTTGAAAGTGATTTTGTGTGTGTATATTCATTGTGTGAAGCGTTTGTTGAAGAGCCCTAAGTACAATGAATTAAAGGGGAAATTCGTTGGCAAGTGGGCAGCTTGTAAAGACCCTAAGGATAGTCATCTTAGCGGAGCAAGGAGGTTGTTGTGATGGCAGTTATTGGTACCCTAAGTTCTGTCACTTGACTCACTTTGTAGAAGCAAGTGGATAGTTGGTGGGAAGTCTTGTGAAGACCCTAAGTACAGTGACTTAGGAGGAGTTGAGTTATTGTTGGAGGGTAGTTTGTGTTGTTTTGTGGTAGCATCGGATGTGCTCTAGCCATGAAAATTGGTGGAGATGCTAAGGCACATAAGATATCCAAGACCCAGAAATCGTTTGGGGAAATTCCACCCAGTTGGAGAGATATTAAAATAATTAATATTTTTAATGGGGTTCCTAAGTCTAAACTTAGGATAATTAAAATATTAATGGGTATTAATATAAAACTGGGTGAGAATGTTCTAAATGGCATGGATCAAGCCAAATCTAATCTTAGCCGTTGATTAAGGACTTAATCTTGGCCGTTGAAGACTCAACATGAAAAGTATAGGAGGGGGCTTGAGGGTCAGTTGGAGATACACCAAATTGATCAGTCAGTTTGATTTTCTAGAGCGGGGTTTTGCTGAGAGAATCGAGCTAGTGATCTATTGCAGTGAGGGGCAGTTCGACACAAGGCCGAGAATACATATAAGAGAGGTAGAGATAGTGCCAGAGAGACAACACAGAGCCTGGAGAGACGCAGAGGCTGAAGAGGCCAGCATGGGTGAAGCAGAGGGTGAGAAGGATGACACATAGAGCCAAGGGGCTGATGCAGAGGCATCAGTAGCTATGCAAAGGCTAGCAGAACTGACGCAAGGCCTAGAGGCAGCGTTGGGTGATTTTCGTGGGGCAGACTGAGTGCTGGTGAGCTAAGAGGGTGATGCAGTCCCTAGCAGAGTGACGCAAAGTAGTGGAAGTTGCCGTAGTTGCTGTGGGATCCATCATCCGGTGACTGATCAACCGAAATATCTATCTCCAAGGAGGGGTGCTTTTGCTGAGGGCATTCTCTATTGGGTGAGCCATTTCTGGCACCCTAGTTGTATTCAAAAACTACATAATAATAAAACCCTCATATCTGTTGCACCGGTTTCCCCCATTGGGTTTTTCCAAGGACGTTTGTCCAAAAGTGATGGTGTCCCTTGTGTGTTTGTCTCAGTTATTTCAGTTGTTGATCTGTATATGAGTTAAGGTTGCATTTGTGTTTATTTCAGTATTTATATTTATAAATAACTTGTTAAAGGAAAGAACAAGTAGGAGAAATTAAACTAGATAATGCAGTAGGGATTTCTAACGTGTTAGACTTAGAAATTTCAACATGGTATCAGACAACATTGTTCCAGAGCAGAAGCAGTAGAGAAGTGACGCAGAGAGCCTGCGTCATCATTTTGAGCCAGGAGGAGGGTCAGTGCAGAAGCAGAGAGAGGCAGATCAGACCTACGTAGTGCCCAGTCATCTTTCTCAGCCAGGAAGGATCGACATTGTGGCCAAGAGGAACAGATTTTGTCGTTGTCGGGATTGTGCAAAGCTTGAAAGGCTCAGTT
Organism: Pinus tabuliformis; assembly: GCA_031772625.1. Taxonomy (NCBI): domain Eukaryota; kingdom Viridiplantae; phylum Streptophyta; class Pinopsida; order Pinales; family Pinaceae; genus Pinus; species Pinus tabuliformis. Next base: position 438,763,738 of record CM062805.1, read on the forward strand.
TCTTCAGTTGCCGGGGCTTGGGAAGCTGTGGGCAGATTGTGTTTGAGAAGATGGTGGGGTGTTGGTTCTATCAGAACATAATAGTACCTAAGGAGATAGAACCAAGGTAGAAGGAGTCGCTACCTTGACGGATTTTTAGCCAAGAAATCTAGATCCAAGTTGTAGTTGCAAGGAGGATTGGAGAGGAACGATTCGATAGCTAGCCAGAGGATTTCTAGGAGGGAAATCAGGACTTAGAGGGAGATTTCCAGGAGGAAAGTCGAATCTCAGAGGGAGTCCAAAAAAGGAGTTGAAATGGCAGTGAACAGACTAAGGGATCAGGAAAGGTTGGACGGGGCCTCCAACTCTGTCATCTAGAGGGCCAGGATCCTGGTAGTCCTAGATTGACATCGCATCGAGTACTTTGCCTTGAGAGTTGTGGCTATCCAAGTTGACCTAGCTGAGAATGAGAAGTATGAGGATGCAGTGGCGAGGACGAAGTGCATGATCCTAGGCGGGGTCAAAGATCATGTCATACCACATATTGCTGAAAAGAACACAACAAAGGAGATGTGGGATACTTTGACAACCTTGTATCAGGGCACTTCTGTGCAGTGGAAGATGCTATTGGAGAATCAATTGTGGTCATATCAGATGCAGAATGGAGAGTAGATAGATCCGTTCCTCCTCAGATTACAAGAGATTCGTGACCAACTTACTTCAATGGGGTCTACGCCAAATTTGGAGTTCATGGTGAGGACTGCCCTGAATGCAGTCTTTGAGGAGTGGGAGACATTTGTCCAAATATTTTGGGCAGGGCTACTCTTCCAAGTTGGGAGGAGATGTGGGCATCTCTCTGCCAAGAAGAGATCAGGAGGTTGACCAAGGTGGGGAGTAGTGGCAAGGGAAGTCGAATCAAGAAAGAGGAGGAGGAGGATGTGGCTCTAGCATCTGCAGGACAGCAAGGGAAGAGGAAGAAGAAGGACATCTCCAAGGTGAAGTGCTTCCATTCTGGGGAGCTGGGACATTATGCATCCCAGTGTCCCAGGAAGAAAAATAAGGGAGAAGCTTTTGATTCTGAGGCAGCTCCAGCTAAGGTAGAGAAAGAAGTCGAGACTGATGATGACTGTGCCATGAGTGCTCATGCACCTCTAAAGAAGAGGTGGGGTGATATTGAGTTGTAGTCAGGAGGACTACATACTAAGGGCAGGATCCTTGAGGTGCCCAAACTCTTGGATCATATCCGGCTACGAGATCCCTTAAATAAAGTAGCATGATGACTGATGTCGGGTGGAGCAAAGTGTAGTGGAGCAACAAGGCAGTGCTTGGGTGCAAAATCCTGAGGCAGCGCAGTGGAGTTTGCAGCAGTGTGAGAGGCAAAGAGGTGTATGCAGCAGTGTAGTAGCAACAGAGGGAGCACAGGATAACAACAGAGGCAGCTTCAACGTCACGAGGCTTCCAAACTAACTGGGATGTCAATATTTGGGAGAAGTCAGTTACCTACTTCTCGGTAACTAAGTTGCAGTGCAGCAGTTAGCAGTGGTAGTGCTAGAGGCAGCATGGGCAACATATTGAGAGGGAGTTGTAGTACAGATGTAGGAGTGGTAGTGGCAGTGTCATGGGCAGCAGTACAGGAAGCAACAGTGCAGATGATGTGAGGCAGCAGTTCAAGCATCAACACAGGTACCGATGCGGAGGATCAGTGTGATGTTTCAATGATGGAGAATTACTAGAGCACATTCCTCGCTAAGAGGTAGTGTTTATTTGTGATAGCATTAGATGTGATCTAGCCATGAAAATTGGTGGAGAGGCTAAGGCACATAAGATCTCCAAGACCCAGAAGTCGTTTGGGGAAATTCCACCCGGTTGGAGAGATATTAAAATAATTAATATTTTTAATGGGGTTCCTAAGTATAAACTTAGGAAAATTAAAATATTAAAGGGTATTAATATAAAATTGGGTGAGGATGTTCTAAATGACATGGATCAAGCCAAATTTGATCTTAGCTGTTGATTAGGGACTTAATATCAGCCGTTGAAGACTCGACAAGAAAAGTATAAGAGGAGGCTTGAGGGTCAGTTAGAGATACATCAAATTGATTAGTCAGTTCGATTTTCTGGAGTGGGGATTTGCTGAGAGAATCGAGCTAGTGAGTTGTTGCAACGAGGGGTAGCTCAGCACGAGGTTGAGAATACATAGAAGAGAGAGAGAGAGATAGTGCTAGAGAGACAGCGCAGAGCCTGGAGAGGTTGATGCAAAGGCAGCTAGGACTTACGCAGAGGCTGAAGAGGCCAGCGTGGGTGACGTAGAGGGCTGACACAGAGAGCCAAGGGGTTGACAAAGAGGCATCAGTAGATGTGCAAAGGCTAACAAAGCTGACGCAGGGCCTAGAGGCAGCACTAGGTGATTTTCGCGGGGTAGACTGAGTGCTGGTGAGTTGAGAGGGTGACGCAGTCCCTAGTAGAGTGACGCAAAGCAGTGGAAGCTGTCGTAGTTGTTGTGAGATTGATCATCTGGTGACTGATCAGTCAGAATATCTGTCTCTGAGGAGAGGTACTTCTGCCGAGGGCATTCTCCGTTGGGTGAGCCATTTCTGGGGAGTTGTATTCAGAAACTGCATAATAATAAAATCCTCATATTTGCTGCACCGGTTTTCCCTCATTGGGTTTTTCCGGGGACGTTTGTCCAAAAATAACGATGTCCCTTGTGTGTTTGTCTCAGTTATTTCAGTTGTTGATCTGTATATGAGTTAAGGCTACATTTGTGTTTATTTCAGTATTTATATTTATAAATAACTTGTTAATGGAAAGAACAAGTAGGAGAAATTAAACCAGATAATGCAGTAGGGATTTCTAACGTGTCAGAATTAGAAATTTCAACAATTTGGTCAGCTAAAGATGCAAGCAATTATGGAGAAGTAAAACTTCTTGTGAGCAGCAGTAGAGGTGGCAAAGGACTTTCCAAGTGTTCAAGGTGTGTGGAATGAAAGGGCCGGTTTGGGATCTCCTTCAACAAGTAAGTTAAGTGTGTCTTGTTCAAGGGTAGATTGATAGTCATATGTGTTTATATCAAGCCCTAGTATTTTCCTTGTATCAGGGCTAATTGTAAGGGCCATGATCCCTGATACAAGATCCATGTGTTTTTTGTATTAAAGTTGTAATATAACAAGTTTTGGGTTGCAAAAAAATTCTTGTGTACCACTTTGATTCACTGTTGTACATTTTTTGTTGTGTAAAGTGCTTGTGTTGTGGCATTTTAGTGTGTTTGTGATCATGTTCTAGACATAGACCTAATTTTGAAGTGCCAAGGAAAAATCAACATGGTATTACAGCTACTTTGAAGGGACAGCGAAATTAGAGTGTGCACAACATGTAGCTCAAGAGGGAGTTGGTTGCCTTGTTGTTGAAGGACCATCAGCATGGAAAAGTTGGCCACTGGTTTAAGGTACGAGAACAGGTTGGATGGGTTGTCAAACTATAGCCCTTAGAAGGACAGGATCAGGTTGGTCTTGTTGGTCAACATGATTTGGGAGTTCATTGACAAGGAGATTAAGAAGCCAAGTGACCCTAGGGAGTTGGAAGTGTATGAGGACTTGGATACAAAGGCTAAGCTCATCATCCTAGACGGTGTCACAGATCACTTGATACCTCATCTGAATAGGAAGAACACTACCCATGAGATGTGGAAAGCTCTTTCATATTTGTTCCAGAATAAGAACGAAAACTAGTTGTTGATATTGAGAGATAATTGAGGAATACCAAGATGTTGGATGGAAAAGGAGTGGCTCTGTATCTGATGAGGATTACTCAAGTTCATGATGAGATTGCTACCATCGGAGATATCATTCCTAAGTTTGAGCTAGTGAGGACTACTTTGAAGATATTTACCAAGGAATGGAAGTTGTTTATCAAAGGGATCATCACTCAAGATAAGTTGTCAAATTGGAACAGGTTATGGGATGACTTCATCTAGGAAGAACTGTGGGATGAGGATCTTCACAAGAAGAAGAAGTATGTTGAAGATAATTTGGCTTTTTCAAGTAAGGTGAAGGGAAAGGCAAAGAAGGACTTGAAAAAGATTAAGTGTTATACATGTGGCAAATATGGTCATTATGTGAGCAAGTGTCTACGAAAGAAGAAGGGAGAAAATGAGAAGAGGAAAGGGAAGGAGGCAGTTGGTGCTACTACATCTTATCAGCTGGATGACTTCTCAAGAAGAATGGAGGAGGGATTTGTTGTAGTTTCTCATTTCTCTGAGGGTGTCATTGACGAGAATGCATGGTACATGGATAATGGAGCATTGAAGCATATGACAAGTTTCACGTGAAATTTTTGAGACTCTAACTAAATGGGACTCAAAGTTTCACAAGGAGGTTGGCGACAAGAGTTAGAATGTTGTTAGAGGGTTAAGTGTTTTTCCATTCAGGATGGAGTCAGGTGGATTGTTACGAGTTCAAGATGTACTATGGGTACCAGAGCTCAGATACAACATGTTGTCTGTCTCAGTGATCGAGGAAAAAGAGTTTGAGTTGATCTTCCAAGATGGGAAAGAAAAACTTAGGCCCAAAGGCTCTAACTCTATTGGAGCTATCATTAGATTTAGGAGCATGGTCTATATCGGCTTATGGGAAAGCCTATAGATAAGGGGAAGAAGCAGATTCTTGAGACTTAGAGGGAGTCAAGTTCGAGTGGGAGTATGTAGGTTCAGAGGGAGAATTTGCAACCTAAGAAGAGTGCATGGTCAATGGGAAGCAAGGGGAATTTTTCTGGAAAGAAGGAACAGTGGAATGGCCTGAAAGCATTTTAGGATAAGAAGCGGGAAGCTTCGTGTGGCAGGGGCACTACCGAGGATAGTGTGGTTCATTCTACATGGTATGTTGCAGTGGTGAACACTAGAGATTGGGTTAGTGTTGCTGACGACGATGAGTTACTTCTGAGCAGTGGAAGTACCTCCCTCACTAAGAGGGAGTGTTGAAATGTGTATCTTGGGAGGTACTCCCACAACCCCTAGGGTACTGGGTTTATGAGGAGTTGACCCATGGAAATGGAGCTTCGTGGGTAGTGTACCCAAGTGGTGGCCTTTGTACCAAAAGTCGTGGGTGAAAGACCCAAGTTAAAAATTAGTTGTTTATTCGTTGAAAGCATGTGGGTCACCCTTGAAGGGTTAAGGGGCACCTAGGGCTTCAATGGTGTGGCAAAAGACAAATGAAAGAAAAATTATTTCTATAGATAATGGTGTTTAAGCATGTTTGGCTAAGGTTGGCTTGGGCACAAGTGGTGATCCTTGGTGGATAATGGACTCCACCATGAGCACAATAAATAGAAGTAGAATTGAGCTCATTTGGATCATCAAGTGCAATCATCTTATGAAGGCACTTTCCTAAGGAAAGTCGCAGACCCTCAAGAAGGTCGAGTTGGAGAAGGAGGACGAATATCTTTGTGATTTTTTGATCTGATCTAGGATGTGGAGGGTTGGGCGTGTGTCTTGATATGGTTATGTGGAAAGGTGTTTTGTTTTGTGGGTGAATCATCTAGGCCAAGTTTTGTAGTATATCAGAGAGTGACGCAACCGTAAATCCCAAATGACATAAGGCCGCAAATCCTTGGTTGATGACTGGTTTTAGGGAAGAACGCCCTCATATTTGAGCGCAGTGATTAAGCACAGGGCCAAGGCTTAGAAGGTGTGATGTAGGAAGAAATAAGGTGCAAACTGGGTGGTTGTAGGTGGATCAGACCCTAGTTTGAGGTAGCCACAGTACTGTGGATTAGGTTCGAGTATTTCCTCAGCAAGGTGCCACAAGACTGAGATTTCTAAGGCTTGAGCAGAAGTTAATAAGGTATGTATTGTGGTTGTGTCTTGTGTTGATGATTGCAGAGATCATAGGAGCTTGTGTACAGTGAATTGAAGGAGACAAAATCACTATGCATTATTAGAGTTGACAGTGATTTTGTGTTTGTATATTCACTACGTTTAAGCATGTGTTAAAGAGCCCTGAGTACATTGACTTAAAGGGGTAATTCATTGGTGAGTGGGCAGCTTGTAAAGACCCTAAGGACAATCATCTTGGTGGAGCAAGGAGGTTGTTGTGAGGGTTGTTATTTGTACCCTAAGTTTTGTCACTTTGGAGAAGCAAGTGGACAGTTGGTGGGTAGTCTTGTGAAGAACCTAAGTAAACTGACTTAGGAGGAGTTGAGTTATAGTTGGAGGGCAGTTTGGTAAATTGAAGATGCAAGCAATTCTGGAGTAGAAAAACTACTTGTGAGTAGCAGAAGAGGTGGCAAAGGACCTGCCTATTGTTCAAGTTACATGGACTAAAAGGGTTGGTGTGAGATCTCCTTAAGTAAGTAAGTCAAGTGTGTCTTGTTCAAGGGTAGATTGATTGTCATATGTTGTTGACATCAAGCCCTAGTATTTTCCTTGTATCAGTGCTAATTGTAAGGGCCATGATCCTTGGTATGAGAACCCTATGTTTGTTGCATTAAAGTTGTCATATAACAAGTTTTGCGTTGCAAAAAAATTCTTGTGTACTACTTTGATTCATTGTTGTACATTTTATGTTGTGCAAAGTGCTTGTGTTGTGGCATTTTAGTGTCTTTATGATCATATTCTAGACATAGACCTGATTCTGAAGTGCCAAGGAAAAATCAACAAAATGAATGTGCTATTACAAATTAATACACAATTATCCCACAATTATAAAGTATATTATATCTAACAGAATAGATGGGCATAGCCATATAAATTAAATAACTGATAAACGTGGATAGGTGTCAATCCATGACAATAATCAAGACACTTACTTGATCATACATAAATTAATAAAACTTAAAAATCATAAAAATTAACAAAATTCTACCTTTATTTAAAATAATAATAATTATTGTTATTAATAAAAGGAATTAGTTTATAAGTTGAACATATATACATTTAAAAAAAATGTATAACAAGATTCTTACAATGGAGATTCACATTCACTTTATCATGGAGATTTTTAATTTGTAAATGGGCTTTGTTACAATAACATGTCTTGTCAATAGCACATGCTCAAAAAACTATAACTAATTTCATATGACATTTTTTTGTAATTAATGAATTTAATTAAAAGGGAAAAAAATACATAACTACTCTGGAAATAAGTCTCAATTTTTTATTTCTATATACTACAAAAAATTATTCTAGAATATGTTATGGAGCTTATATCTCTACTGTTAGCAGTCTGTAAATCCCTTTAGGCTGGAAAAGGGCTACAGAGGTAACCACAAACCTCTTTAGGTTGGAAACTGGCCCTTTCCAACTGGAGGGGTGTTGATTTGGGGTAGTATCAAATGTGTTGTAGCCATGAAAACTGGTGGAGAGGCTAAAGCACATGAGATCTCCAAGACCCATAAATGGTTTGGACAGATTCTAACCAGTTTGGGACATATTAAAATAATTAATATTTTTAATGGAGTTCCTAAGTCTAAACTTAGGAAAAATAAAATATTAATGGGTATTAATATAAAACTGGGTTAGAAGGTTCCAACAGTCACGAATCAAGCCAAATCTAATCTTAGCCGTTGATTAGAGATTTAATCTCGATCGTTGGAAGACCAACAGGAAAAGTATAAGAAGAGGTTTGAGGATCAATTGGAGAACACACTGAGGGAGACCAGTCAATTCAATTTCTAGAGCGGGGTTAGTTGAGAAATTCGAACTAGTGGTCTAGAGAGCAGCAAGAAGTAGTGGGTACGGAACAGAGAGTCAAGAACAACACCAGAAGACTAGTGTAGAGGTTGGAGAGGCAGATGCGGAGCCTCTCAGGCAGAGTTTTCATAAATAACTTATTGAGAAATAAGTAGGTAAAATAAATCAGTTGTTGTAGTGATAGAATTTTCACATGGTATCAATGCAAGTAATCAGAGATAGAAAGGGAAAATCAATTATGGGTCGAGATCATGATGCAGAGGCATCTACGTCAGGAGACTTGCAAAGATTTTCAGAAAATTGTACAAGAGATGGTAATTTCGATTTCTCTATGTTGGCTTCTACGCTGGAAGAAGAAGTGCCTTGTGTGACTAGCTTTGCATCATCAGAGGTATAGTATATAGACAGTGGATCCTCTTGGCATATGAGGGGAATCCAGGAATGTTTCTCAGATTATCAAGAGGAAAGGATGAACTTTCAGATCACCATGGGGAACAAGGAAAAGTGTACTCTAGTAGGGAGGGATACCATAGTTTTTCAAACAGAAATGGGAGAGCGTTTTCGTGCTACCAATGTGCTACATGTACCAAGATTGGGGATGAACTTACTTTCTATGTCACAACTTCAAGGCAAAGGCTATGGCGTTTTCTTCATTAAGGAGAAAGTATACGTTAAACACCCGAGCTGGAAAATGAATGTGCAGATCGGGATCAAAAGTAACATGTTTTACAGACTACAACTAGAATCACTAATGGCACTAATAGGCAGTCATGGAGACAAGGATTTGAATGAACTATGGCACAAAAGAATGGGACATTTGCACCATGGGGCTCTAAGAATTCTCAGGAACACTGTAACAGGAGGTCTGGATCTTAGTACGGAACGAGATGATGTATGCAAAGGATGTGCTCTAGGAAAGTATGCTAAAGCAGCATTTCCTAGACGTAAAAATAGGGCCAAGAGTGTACTAGGATTGATACACTAAGATATCTGCGGACCTATGTCCACTAAAGCTCTTAGTGGAGCCGAGTACTTCCTTACCTTCATTAATGACCACTCAAGGAAAACTTGGATTTATTTTCTGAAAACCAAGGATAAGGTTTTCTGTCGATTCAAATAGTTCAAGGCTCTGGTGGAGAATCTAACTGGGAAGAAAATAAAAGTTTTGCACTCAGATAATGGTGGAGAGCATGTCGATAAGGACTGCACTGATTTTTGCACTAAGGAGGGCATCATAAGAGAGTGGACAACTCCTTACAATTCGGAGCAGAATGGAGTAGCAGAAAGGAAGAACAGGACTATCATAGAAGCAGCTAGAGCCATGATGTATGATCAGGATATGCCAAAATTCTTGTGGGCAAAAGCATGCAACACGATAGTCTATGTTCAAAATAGGACTCCTTGTCAGGCATTGGGCAAGATTACTCCAAAGAAAGTCTTCACTGGGAAAACGCCTGAAGTCGGTCATTTCAGGATATTTGGGAGCTTAGCATATTGCCACATACCCGAGGAAAAGAGGAAGAAGCTGGATCAAACTGCAGAGAAAGGATATCTAGTGGGATATAGCGAGAATGTTAAGGCATACAGAATCTATCTTCCAGGGAGCAGAAAGGTAGTAGTTCGATGAGATGTGAAGTTCATGGAGGACAGGGATTTCAGAAAATCTCAAGAAATACCTTCCGAGGAGCAGTCAAAAGAGGAGTCGTTGGTCAAACCTCTTCAACCAACAGAAATAAAGAATTCTTCCTTGAATCAGGAAGAATCACAGGAGGAGGAGGAGCTAGCAGAAGCACTTGCTGGCAGAGGAAGAACAAGCAGGGAACTTCGTCAGATTCTGCGAGATGCAGAGGATTTCATTAGTGCACCAAGGAACAATAAGAGGGAGCGAAAACAGCCAGATAAATATCAGGAATTAGTAGCTCAGGATGGGGAGCTTGCCAATTTTCAGGAGGCTGCTCAACATCAGGTTTGGTTGGATGCAATGGTAGAGGAGTACAACTCCATAATGGTGAACAATGTCTGGGAGGTAGTGCCAAGGCCTCAAGACAGATCGGTGGTAGGTTTGAGATGGATCTACAAGATTAAATACGCTACAGATGGCAGTGTGGAAAAATACAAAGCCAGGTTTGTGGCTAAAGTGTATGCTTAGAAGGAAGGAATTGACTACGAAGATACCTTCAACTCAGTAGCCAGGTATACATCTATTAGAACCGTGATATCTCTTGCAGCAAATGGGATGGGAGATTCATCAGATGGATGTCAAAACGGCATTTTTAATCTGGTTGATAGAAGAAGAGGTATACTTTGAACAACCAGAAGGCTTTGAGACATATGAGAAGAAATCTCATGTATGTAGATTGAAGAAAGCCTTGTATGGGCTGAAACAGGCACCTAGAGCATGGTATGATCGAATTTATGGCTACTTGCAGAAGATGGGATTTGTCAAGAGTGACGTAGATCCAAATCTCTACTATCTGGTTGTAGAGAATGAGCCTCTAATCCTAGTATTTTATGTGGATGATCTCTTCCTGACGAGATCATCCAGGCTCATCGGGGACTACAATAAGAATCTAGCCACAAAATTTGACATGAAGGATTTGGCATAGATGCATTATTTCCTAGGGTTGGAAGCTTGGTAGAAAAATGGGGAGATCTTCCTTGGATAAGGGAGATATGCTACAGAAATTCTAAAGAGATTCAGGATGGAGGATTGTAGACCCATGGCTACTCCAATGATCACCAATTTGAAGAAAATTGATGCATCAGAAGACAAGGATGTTGATCCCACCTTATACAGGTAGTTCATAGGGTCCCTGATGTATCTCGTCAATACTAGGCTAGACATTTGTTACGCTGTCAACACCCTCAGTCAGTTCATGGTGGAGCCGAAAAGGGTGCACTGGGCAACAGCCAAACATGTTGATTATGGACTCTTGTACACCAGGAGTAAGGATATCAAATTGAGTGGATTTATTGATGCAGATTGGGTTGGAAGTTCAGTGGATCGGAAAAGTATCTCTGGGTACTTTTTCAACATTGGATCAGGAATGACCTCTTGGTGCAGTAGGAAATAAAAATCCGTAGCTTTGAGCTCAGCTGAGGTAGAATATATGGCTGCAAGCACAACTTCATGCGAGGCCATATGGCTTAGAAAATTGCTTGTGAACCTATTCAGAAGAAAGATGGAGGCGACCAAGATCATGTGTGATAATCAGAGTTGCATCAAGCTCTCTGAGAATCTAGTGTTTCACGATCGGTCAAAGCATATTGATATCTGGTGTCACTTTTTCAGAGACTGTGTCCAACGAGGAGTTGTACAGTTGAGCTACACTCCTACAGGAGAACAGGTGGCAGACATCCTCACCAAGGCCCTTGGAAGAACAAAGTTTGATTATTTCAGGGAAAATATGGGGATGATAAGGAATCCATTTCAGTTTCAGAAATGGGGGTGATTTTACAATGCAGTAGTAGTCAGCAGTAGCACAATGCAGCGTGATGAGAAGAGGTTGCAGTGCAGATGCAATGTTGGGAAGAAGGACCAACAGTAGCACGAACGCAGAGGGAGTTGTCGTATGGATGCAACAGTGTTAGAGGAAAAGCCATGGGCAACAGTACAAGATGCAACAGTGCAGAGGATGTTGGGTAGGGAGGCCTAGCATCAGCACAAGTACCGGTGTTGTATAGTCAATGTGATGCTCAGTATGGAGTATTACTAGAGCACAGTCCTCGCTAAGAGGGAGTGTTGATTTGGGTAGCATCGGATGTGCTCTAGCCATGAAAATTGGTGGATAGACTAAAGCACATGAGATCTCCAAGACCCAAAAATGGTTTGGACAGATTCTAACCAGTTTGGGAGATATTAAAATAATTAATATTTTTAATGGAGTTCCTAAGTCTAAACTTAGCAAAAATAAAATATTAATGGGTATTAATATAAAACTGGGTTAGAAGGTTCCAAAAGTCATGGATCAAGACAAATCTAATCTTAGCCATTGATTAGAGATTTAATCTCAACCGTTGGAAGACCAACAAGAAAAGTATAAGAAGAGGCTTGAGGGTCAATTGGAGAACACACTGAGGGAGACCAGTCAGTTCGATTTCTGGAGCGGGGTTAGCTGAGAAATTTGAACTAGTGGTCTCGAGAGCAGCAAGAGGCGGCAGGTACAGAAAAAAGAGTCTGGAACAACACCAGAAGACCAACGCAGAGGTTGGAGAGCAGACGCGGACGTAGCAGACTGCGCAGTCACTGGAGGGCCTGCGTGGGTGACACAGAGAGGCAGGAGTTGACGCAGATGGTCTGGGATTTGCGCAGAGGCCAGAAATCCTGAGAATGAGACTAGGAGAAGTGTTGGAGAATTTTTCTCTGTTGGGTAAGCCAGTTTGGCACCCAGTTGTACTAAAGAATCACTGAATAATAAAATTCTCCTCTGTTGCACTGGTTTGCCCACATTGAGTTTTTTGGGGGACAATTGTCCAAAATATCTGTGTTGATGTGTCGATTCTTGTGCATGCGTTTGTTTCTATATTATGGTGTGATATCTGTAGCAGAATTTATTTTAATGTTTACTGAAGGGTTTTCATAAATAACTTATTGAGAAATAAGTAGGTAAAATAAATCAGTTGTTGCAGTGATAGAATTTTCACAAGGGGGCTCCCTCACTTTAAATAATGTCAAAATGTGAAAATAATAAGGCTTAAGGACATAAAACAAAGGCCAAATCTGTGACAAAAAGATATAACTCAATAATGGTGATTAACCAACTTAGGAGGAAGAGTTATTGGGCATGGAGTTATAATTCAGATCTTACAAGAAATTATCAGGGCTTAATGGAGCACTTATGGAAATAGAGGCAAGATAGGTATGATATCAAGTTATTACATTTGTCATCGTATAGTGGCAGATAGAGTCTTGCATTACCTTAAAAGCACCTAATTGTGGGTGAGTTTTGAACATAACTTGGATGTACACAAAATGATATTCAATCACATGAAATAGAGCATCCCTACCAGATGAATTCTGAAACATGTATCTTTGATCAAATATCAAGAAGAAGAACAGTTCACCATAAAGGGGCTCCTAACCAAGGGTGAATTCCATTATAGTTTTAGCAATCATTCAGAACACCAACAAATATGAATTCTAAGATACTTACATCCAATTCAGACATGAAGAATTAACATTTAAATGGCATAGACAAAAAGTAAACATACACATAATAAGGGAAACACATAACTAGAAAATCACACCACATGAATCTCTGGCAAAGTGCTGAATGTTTTGCACTAATAAATCTATTTATGTTTAGAAAACTAAAAACACATGCACAGCCTTCTTCTACCAAATCGAACCCCTTCTTCTTATATTCTTTAATATTAAATACAAATTAAAAAAAAATAAATCCATCTGACTAGATACAATGGATCTTTATCCAACAAGTGGATCGAATCCACCTAGTTTAGAAACATCATGTTTTTGGGATGAAATCTTAAAAGAAAAGTCTACATGAAGTTCGCAAACTAATCCTAAAGCAAAACTCTATCTTTATCTCTGAATTATATATTCATCCATTCCTATCTTATCTATCTACAATTATGATCATGTCACTTTTTTGAACTAATTACAAAATAGAAAAAACATGTATAACAACAACTGAAAAAATTGCGTAGCTAGTACAGCTAGGCATGCTCACATGTACTCTAACTGGTAGTAGACTGATGAGGATGCTGACTCGGTAGCTGAGGTGGAAAGTGGCCAATCTGATTGCTCTTGTATGTGAACAGGCTCCAAAACTGCCCAACCTTACCCTTTCGTAGCAACATTTCAAATTTGAATTTGGGCTGATCTCCCGCTCCATTTCAAAATTGAGACTAGTCAATTGATCATTGGATTTATTTCTAACATCCTTAAAAACTATTAGCCTTATCAAAACTACAAAATATACCCTACTACACAACTGGGAAATTCTGTTATATTACCTCCTCCTCTTCTTGCTGGTTGAAGGCTTGTTGGGTGTAGCTTTGACACCTATGTTGGAGGCTTTCTTGGCTTATGACTAGGCGTTAAGTAGAACTCTAAGTAGGAAATTTACCATTCCATACGTTCTATTACAACTAGAAACCCCAAAGCATCCCTTTCACTTGTGTGCAGCATGTGCGCAACAGTTGCGCAATACTTTGTAGCAAAATTTCAAAACTGTGTTTGGCACTTTCTTCCCGCCTCAAATCAATCAAGGTGGTTATAACTACTCCATTGAAGTTCTATTATACACCAGCAACCTCTAGAATGCAAAAATATCTATACATTTCCACATTTTCAAACCAAAATCCAAAAATTTCATCATTTTGTCAACAAAAACTATGAAAATGGGCCACCAAGTGACGTGTGTAACTCCCAAATGGTAGCACCTGTGTAAAATATGAGATATAGTTTCTTCAAATTCTTCCCCTACTGCTCAGAAATTGTTCTGCAAAATCATGACTAAAACAGGAAAATACACAGTCTGAAAAATAGGCCTTAAAGATGCATTTGAAACTCCCGATCTATGACATCTCTAGAAGAGGTTATTGTGCTTTGGTTCATGCTTCAGAAAAACCTCTTTCAGTGTTTTGAAATTCAACTCCATGTGGTCGGAATTAGTGTTTCAAACCGATGACCAAAACAGGTTATTTTGCGCAGCACTATGCAACGAACAATCTGAGCAGCACTGATGCACAACGAATTTTCCACAGTGAGTGCAGCCTTGTTTCTTTTCAATTACTAACCATGGATCAACCTATGGTCTTCTGAATTGATGGTTGATTAGCTCAGAACTAGCATGAAGGTACTGTGCATAAGATTAAGGTGGTATTATGATTTAAATTACCCCCTGTCTTGTCCTGTAGTGCAATGATGATTTGAGCAAATGACTTAGAGCATTCCACTTGATTTGGCATGAGTATAAAAGCATGGGAAATCATTAAAATGTTGGGAGTGTAATGTCTCTTAGGTAATGGTGGGTGGGTCAAGTAATATTATAAGTATTCAAACGTTGATGATGTTTGTCCACACCTGCTGAAAGTATATACACTAAGTGATCTCTTTTCTCCAATTTATCTAGTCAATCAAATGGCTACTTGACTGAGTTTTGCTCACAGTTGCCTTGAGTAGACAAAAGAAGAAAGAGAGTGGCAACTCAAAATTCAACTGATTTTGAAAACCAACATCGGTAAAGAATACAAACTTCCATAAATCTTGCAACAAATTGGCCATGGGATGAAAAACCTCTTCTTTCAATGGTTCCAAGAGGCCAACAAAAGAATCTTCAAAAACATAATTGGTTACCTTCACCTGATGATCAGTAAGAGGACTCTGTTCTAGAGAAATGGGAGCACTCAGTTCATTAATCTTTCCCTCTTCAATTGAGGCAACCACCTTATCCACAACAATAATGTGCACATCCATAGGATCCAGGACAACCTGCTCTTCTTCGGCAGACTCTTCATTTTCTGAACCTAGAGGCAGATCTTCATGTGCAAGAGGCTCTAAAACAACCCCTTATTTTTCGCTGCTCTCCTCTTCTTGATCATTGATTAGGCTCAAGAGAACAAACCCGTTGCATTTCTTCATTGACCTCTATCTAATCAGTTTCATCAGGCTCAAGAGAACAAACCTATTGCATTTCTTCATTGACCTCTATTTGATCAGTTTCATCTTCAGCTACAAATATTGTTGCTTATTGGGAATCTTCATGAATATTTGGGCAACAAACCTCTTATGTTTTCTGTTCTTGACATTGGGATGAAAATTCACAAAGTGCTTCTTTAATTTCATCATCCATACATTCTTCATCCCCATAAATATTTTCCAGATATTGGAAGAAATCTTCAAAACATGCACAACATTTTTTAGTCGGAGGCAGGGGAGGACAAAATTCCTTAAAATGCTCATAAAAGACTGTGTGAAAATCTGTAAGAGAACACAAACTGGCAGGTGGAAAACCTTCATACCAGGATCTAGCTTTGTCTTCTAAGGTTGCCATGAACATTTTCATTAAACAGTCCTCAGGAAACTTAACCCCAAGCTTATGTACATGCAAATGAAACTTGAACAAATGTAAAGCAGCATCGTCTCCTTTTTTATCTTTAAATAATGGAAGATAGGTTAACCAATCAACACGAGGCATAGGATTTGGAAAACCAAGAATACGAGATCTATCCATAGGTGCATACCTGGAATTTGTTCTTGAACCCATATTGAAAACAGTCAACCAAAATTAATGACCTTTGACTAGTGGAGTCACCGTGAACGTTTGATCTTCTAGATCCTTTGAAATCAGAGTCGTTAGGTGAATGATTCAACCTTTCTGTGTATGTTTGTTGTTCACCGTCAACAACTAGATTTGCAACTTGATAATCTTTCCCGAGGAAGATTAAAAATTTCGTTCATTCCCCGGCAACGGCGCCAGAATGTTAGCACTACGTAAATCCCTTTAGGCTGAAGAAAGGGATACAGAGGTAACCACAAACCTCTTTGGGCTGGAAACTGGCCCTTTCCAACTGGAGGGGGCTCCCTCACTTTAAATAATGTCAAAATGTGAAAACAATAAGGCTTAAGGACATAAAATAGAGGCCAGATCTGTGACAAAAAGATATAACTCAATGATGGTGATTAACCAACTTAGGAGGAAGAGCTATTGGGCATGGAGTTATAATTCAGATCTTACAAGAAATTATCAGGGCTTAATGGAGAACTTATGGAAACAGAGGCAAGATAGGTATGACTTCAAGTTATTACATTTGTCATAGTATAGTGGCAGAATGAGTCTTTCATTACCTTCAAAGCACCTAATTGTGGGTGAGTTTTGAACATAACTTGGATGTACACAAAATGATATTCAATCACATGAAACAAAGCATCCCTAACAGATGAATTCTGAAACATATATCTTTGATCAAATATCAGGAAGAAGAACAATTCACCATAAAGGAGCACCTAACCAAGGGTGAATTCCAGTATAGTTTTAGCAAGCATTCAGAGCACCAACAAAGATGAATTCTGAGCTACTTACATCCAATTCAGACATGAAGAATTAACATTTAAATGGCATAGACAAAGAGTAAACATACACATAATAAGGGAAACACATAACTAGAAAATCACACCACATGAATCTCTGGCAAAGTGTTGAATGTTCTGCACTGATAAATTTATTTATGTTCAGAAAACTAAAAACACATACACAACCTTCTTCTCCCAAGTCAAACCCCTTCTTCTTATTTTCTTTAAGATTAAATACAAAATTTAAAAAAAAAATCCATCTCACTAGATACAATGGATCTTTATCCAACAAGTCGAGCGAATCCACCTAGTTTAGAAACATCATGTTTTTGGGATAAAAACTTAAAAGCAAAGTCTATATAAAGCTGGAAAACTAATCCTAAAGCAAAACTCTATTTTTATCTCCAAACTATCTATTCATCCATTCCTATCTTATCTATCTACAATTATGATAATGTCACTTTTTTGAACTAATTACAAAATAGAAAAAACATGTATAACAACCACTGAAAAAATTGCGTAGCTAGTACGGCTAGGCATGCTCACATGTACTTGTTAGCTCTGCTACATTCTTCAGCATTTGATGGATCAAAAATAGGTCTGGCAGTGCTAGTTATGCTTACAAGGGATCCGCATTAGTCATTCTTCTCCTAATCCTTCATTCTCCTTATACTTTCATAACCCCCCGCCATCTCTGTTTTCTTCAAAAACCCGACATAAACCCATTTTTATTTAGCTCCCGGGCACCGAGTTTAAACCGTCATGTAACCGCGATCACATAACTGTGCGCTGTTCACAAGCCCTTTTCGTCGCATCAGTCAAAAGCCGTACAATTAAGTTCCCGCCATTCAATCATCCATCGCCCGATCCAACGATCCCCGCCGCAAATAACCTGCCCATTTCCTCCGCACCGTCCGATCTACCCTGCCGCGATCGGACGACATTCACACTTCCCGCGCCCATAAGTTTCCCATGCGTTAGCTCGCAGGGAAAGTGGCTTTGGTCCCGTCCCATCCGCCACGTGTCGCGCGTTGAATGGTATCACGCGCCCGCGTACGATTACTGCCATCCTCCGAAAGCGATGCGGGGAATACCGCCCGCCACTGAAACCACCTTCCCCGCGCGTTAACCCCCCACGCATCTTTCCCACCCGATGACCGTCGGATCCATTGCGTCCAGATCCAACGGCACGTGACCGCTCGCTCCCACTTTTGCTCGATTCCTCCTGCAAAACACTCTCCACCGTCGATCTGCGCGATCCGACGACCGATCCTGCCCCGCTGACCAGATCTTCCATCTGCCATGCAGTACACCACCTTTGATTGTTCTATGCTCCCAAACGATGAAGGTGACCACCTACCAGTACCTGGAGCATTCCATCTTCAACCACTGTATTCAAGGAACAGAGTGGCCGAGAAGAAAAGTACCAGCCTTGAGCAGTCAAATGCATTCAATGATTATGGAGTTTCATTCATATTACACGCCACCTGCTCAGAGAAGGACCACTGAACAGCAGAAAAGGTCAATTTTGTTCATTAAAACATGCAGATTGTAGCAGAGACTCTTTGAGAGAGTTAAGGTGGTTGGTGGTCCATTATGACCCCTCCACGCGTAGAATAGCAGAGCATTTTTGTAATCAAACTCTATATATACCCAGAACACAGATGTAATGAGGGTTGATGGTTGTTGTTTTGATGTAAGGTTCAACTTTTGGAGACTGTAACTACTTTGATACTTGCAGCGTCTGGTCTTCATTTTCAGCTAATACAAGCTTCTTTTGTTGTTAATTGCTCACTTTCCATTTCTACTCTGTTCTAGGCTGTGCCTGTTATGCATTTGTTCATGTGCTCTTGATATTTAGCATTAGAGGGGCTGTCATCCCACCTCTGTGTTGAAGTCTAGTATGTATCATTGAATGTGTTATGCAGGTTTCTGTTTACTTAGTGCCAGAGAGCTTTCATCCTGTCTGTGCATTAGGAAATAGATTTGCAGATCTCTCTATTGGTTGCAGCTGGCCATCACATGGTCTTGTGCATCTGCTGGTGTGGTCAGTATTCTCCATGTTCACCTAATCCTCAAACTGTGAGTAATTGGTGGTCTAAAGCCTTGTAGTCTGGGGGTGTTCACCCATGTCTAGAGTTAAGCATAGTAGAAGTGGTTATCTGGCTTGGACAAGCATCATTCCTTCCATTCATCCATTTCCAACATTTTTTTTTGAGTTTGTAATGTGCCTGAGCATCTCCGAGATACAACCTAGGAGAGTTTCTTGGGGTGATAACATTAATTAGCGCCGTTGCCGGGGAGAGGAGATTGAAGCTCAGCTTCCCTGGGAGAATGACACAGTTCCAGATTTTGATGATAGACAAAGTCTGGGCACATTTCTGGTTGTAATCATCTATCTAACGACTCCACTGGAGGAAGACCAACCTTTGGCGACTCCACATCATAGTCCTGGCTCAGTTCATGAGACACACTTGAAGAAATCCTCAGCAATCCCCAGTTGTTCCAGTGCCTGACCCTGAGAAGATTGTTAAACCGAAGAAAACATCATGGAAAGGAGCATCACGATCAAGTAAGCCCAAGAAATCTTATCTATCTTTGCATGAGGAGTTTGTAGTTGAGAATACACAATTTGAAGATATAAAGCATCGTATGCAGAGATTCATAAATCTCCTTGTCCATTTAGTTCCCCTTTGAATCTTAGTCCAAAGAAAGCTTCCCATACAGTCCATAACATTCCGTTGTCTCTGTCATCCATTACATTGCTTCAAACTACTCAATCTGCCAGTGCCCTTCCATCTACCCTGGTCATGGCAGGACAGCAAGCACCTACGAAGATGGAAAGAATTATTGCTGCTAGGTATGGACCCCTGGTCTTGCCGGTTCCTTTGAATGCCATGCCTGCAGGAATATATCAGAAATGCATGCTTAAGTTCACTGGCACAGAGGGAGTAACAACCGAAGAGCACCTTGAATCTTTCTACAACTATGCTAACAACTTAGATATCAATGAAGATGATGTGTGGATGAGAGTTTTTGTTCAGAGCCTTGATGGAGAGGCTAGAAAGTGGTTCCGAGAATTGCCCCATGGGTCCATAACAGACATTGAGGCACTGGATGATGCATTCCTAAAACAATGGGGAGATAGAAAATACATGCTCTATTACCATACTGAGTTTGGTAACCTGAAGAGGGAGAAAGGGGAGTCTTTGCTTGATTTTAATAAAAGATGTAAGATACCAGCTGAAGTAAAGCCTACTCCCACCTCTGCCAAACTCACTTATGCCAATGCTTTTGACTCTGATTTCTGCCTGCTTTTGAGAGAAAGAAGATGTGCCACTCTAGCTGATATGCAGGATGCAACACTGGAGGTGGAATCAAATATTATGGCTGCAGAAAAGCTTAAAACACATGCTGATAGAAGGAGGCAGAGAGGTGAGGCTTCTTCTTCCTCTGCTTCATCTTCAGAACCTAAATTAGATAGGATGGCTAAAATGATAGAGTCATTGGCTGCCGAGATATCCAAGCTAAAAGTTGAGCAGAGCTCTGGGAAAGCAAGGTTTCCAAACACATTTGCTCCAAGAAACCCAAATCCATTCAAGAGAGCAAACGAGCAAATGCAAATCATTTAGAAGGGTAAAGAAACTAACGAAGATCAAAGAGTTAAAGCTCCTTTACAAAATGTGGTCATGGAGGAGGAGCATATTGAAGATGAGGATGAGATTCATTGTATGGAAGATAAAGGCAGTGCTGCCTTTTTGACATTGGCTGCATACGAAGAATCTTTGCTGCAGGAACAAGATAGTCAAAGGTGGGATAGAGAAGCTGTTCTACAAACTGAGGAGTAGCGGAGATATAATCTGAGGTCAAATGCAAAAAATGTCAAGGAGAATCCTACCCAAAGAGCTGCTGTCCAAACAGAGTCACAGAATATCAGACAGAGAAGACCAGCAGCTGACCCAGTCATCCTCAAAGCACCAGTTCAAGAGGTAAGAGGTTCTGACAAGTTACCTTCCTCTTTCAGCTTTGAGTCAGAAGTCCAGAAGTTAAAAATATCTGTGCCTCTGGTAGAATTGGTAAAGAGTGAAGTGTTTAGAAAGCCTATCCTTGAAGCTCTTGAGCTGGAAACCACATAGACCTTCATTAACTCTGTCAATTTGAAAGATGACAAGCCTGCAGTTGTGCTTAGCCCTATGATCAAACCTGCTGATAATAATTCCCCATCATTTTATGTTTCATTGACCATTCATGACAAAATCCTCCACAATTGTCTTCTAGACACGGGGGCTAGCCACAATTTGATGCCTAAAGCTGTCATGGAAGAGTTAGGCCTTGACATCACTAGACCATATCATGATTTATTCTCATTTGATTCAAGAAAGGTGAAATGTCTGGGGTTGATTAAAGATCTAGCCATTACCCTAACTCAGCTGCCCATGAAGAGTATGATGATGGATATTGTGGTAGCAGATGTCCCTCCTAAGTTTGGCATGCTGCTGTCTAGAGGATGGATTAAGAGACTAGGTGGGACATTACAAAATGATCTATCTTATGCCACTGTCCCAGTTTTTGGAGGAGAAAGCAGGAGATTGTACAGGGAAGCACAGTTGGCATACATCATCAGTGATGAGAAGAATCCTACTAATCATCCCATATATGCTGTGGACACTGATTTTGGAGCATGTATCCTCCAAATAGAAGAATCCCAAAAGGCCTCAATGCAGCTCAAGAAACCAACAAATCAGGCCGAGGAAGAGCAAGGAAGTCAGGTTTGGGAGATGTTCTTTGATGGGGCATGTTCCAGGGAGACTGCAGGAGCAGGGGTAGTGCTGGTATCTCCAGAGAAAGAAAGCACACATCTGTCTTTTAAGCTAGCCTTTCAAGTCACCAACAATATAGAAGAGTATGAGGCTCTAATATTGGGCCTTAACGCAGCAAAAGACAGAGGAATCAGGAACCTAAAGGTGTTTGGAGATGCTGATTTGATCATTCAGCAAGTAAACAGAACATTTCAAGCAAAGCACCCAAGGCTGAAAGCATACAGAGATGAGGTATGGAGACTCAAAGATTCCTTTGATAATTTCTGTATTTCATATATCCCTAGAGCCAAAAATCAGCTTGTTGATTCCCTTGCTGTGTCTGCTAGCATGTTTATCCCTCCCATGCCTCCCAGACTAGTTTATGAAGTCCAAATGAAATATAGACCGTCCTTGCCTGATAATGTCTAGCATTGGAAATTTTTTGAGGATGATGCTGAAGTAAATAGATTCCTGCAAGTCATTGATGAATTTTCCGAAATGCAAATTGACCAAGAAAATGAAGCTTTGGAAGAAAGTCCCCAATCACAGCTTAGAGACAAAATTGGCAAAGATAGTATTGTCCAACTTCCCAGCAATTATATACCCAAGGGTTTAATTCTTCTAGAAAGACTGTTTAACCAAAATGATGTGCCTTACAAGGATGCCCAAAAAGAAGACCAATCTATAGTCTGTAAGAATGACATAGGGAGTCTTGGTCAGCCTAGATACATAAATATTTCTTCTCATCTATCTGCTGACCAAAGTTCTGAATATTGCAAATTAACGAAGCAATTTGCCGATGTGTTCGCCTGGGAATATAGTGACTTGAAAACCTATGATAAAAAGATTATTCAACATAAAATCCCTCTAGAGAAAGACACCATACCTTTCAAACAGAAGCTAAGACCAATAAATCCTATGTTCCTCCCTCTGATTGAAAAAGAAATTAAAAAGTTGATGGCTGCCAAAATCCTAGTCCCTCTTAGATATTCAAAATGGGTAGCCAATTTGGTTGTGGTGAGAAAGAAAAGTGGAGAAATCAGACTCTGTGTCAATTTCATAAACTTAAACAAGTGCTCAAAGAAAGACAATTATCCCTTACCCAAGATGGAGCACCTGCTGTAAAAAGTCTCATGAGCCAAAGTGATGTCTTTCCTGGATGGATTTTCAGGCTATAACCAGATTGTTGTACATTCGGATGACCAAGAGAAGACTGTGTTCACCACTCCTTGGGGCACCTTTATGTATTCCAAGATTCCTTTTGGGCTGATGAATGCTGGAGCCACTTTTCAGAGAGCTATGGATATAGCATTTGTGGGAGAGAAGGATAAATTTGTCCTTATCTACCTTGATGACATAACAGTATACTCCAGCAGCCATCAAGACCATTTGCAACATTTGAGGAAAGTGTTCCTGAAGTGCAGAAGGTTTGGGATTTCAGTTAATCCTAAAAAGTCACAGTTTGCTTTAGAAGAAGGCAAGTTATTGGGACATGTTGTTTCTGCTGCAGGTGTCCGAATTGACCCAGAAAGAGTGAGAGCAATATAGACCCTATCCGTCCCGAGATCAAAGAAGGACATCCAGTCCTTTCTGGGCAAGATTAATTTTCTGAGGAGGTTTATACCAAATTTTGCAGAATTGGTGAAGTATATTACCTCCATGTTGAAGAAGGGGTCGGAAATCAAGTGGACTGATTTAGCAAGAAAATCCTTTGAGTCCATTAAGAAGGTTATTGTGGAGGCTCCCACTTTAATAATTACAATAAGGAGTTCCATATATTTTCTTTTGCCTCTAATGACACCCTTGCATCAGTGTTATTGCAAGCAGATGAAGAAGGCTCAGAGTATCCGGTGGCATTTTTCAGCAAAAACTTAAGGGATGTTGAACTGAGATATGACATTACTGAGAAACAAGCATATGCTCTTATCAAATCTTTGAAAGCTTTCAGAGTTTACATTCTGCATTCCAAGATAATTGCATATGTACCCTCTGCTACAATAAAAGATGTCTTAACACAACCTAATGCTGATGGAAGAAGGGCTAAATGGATTGCAAAGTTGATTGAATTTAATATAGAACTGAAGCCCACCAAACTTGTTAGAGGTCAGGGTCTTGCCAGATTGTTAGCTGAAGAAAATTACAGAACATTGGACATAAACTTCATGGGCTCAATTTCAAAAAATGGTCAAACAGAAGATGAGGAAGCAGCTGAACCAGAGAGAAAGCAGCCAGTGGCAGAAAATCTAGCTTCTTGTGATTGGTATTCTGCAATAGTTAAATTCTTACTGAAGCTAGAAATCTCTCCAGGCTTAAGCACAAGTCAAGCCAGAACTATAAAGCTTAGGGCAGCTAAATATTGCATTAATGAAAATCTGCTTTATTGTAGAGACCCATTTGGAATGCTTTTGAGGTTTCTGGACAAAGAACAATCAATGGAGATTATGCAACAGTTTCTTTCCAGCATGTGTGGAGGGCACCATTATTGGAAGACTACAACTCATAAAATCCTCAGAGCTGGGTACTACTGGCCCACCTTATTTTCTGATGTATTTTCTTCTGTTAAATCTTGTGACAGGTGCCAAAGATTTGAAGGGAAACAACAATTAAAGTCCCTGCCCTTGAAACCAATACATGTAAATGGCCCTTTTCAGCGGTGGGGCTTGGATTTCATTGGAGAGATAAATCCACATTCCAGTGGCCAGCACAGATGGATATTAGTAGCCACTGATTATTTTACTAAGTGGATTAAAGCAATCCCTACCAAGAAGGCTGATCATAATGTGGTCATGAAGTTTTTAATTGAAAATATCTTTACCAGATTTGGTTGTCCACATAAATTAGTCATAGATAATGCAGCAGGGCAAAAGAATTGGTGGAAATGTGTGATTCAATGGGTATTAAACTGGTTCATTCCACCTCATACTATCCTCAAGGCAATGGTCTAGTAGAATCCTCTAACAAAAGCCTGATAAGGATAATCAAAAAGCTGTTAGAGGACAACAAAAAGAATTGGGATTCTAAGCTCAAGTATGCACTGTGGGCTGACAGAGTGACCATTAAGAAATCCACAGGGAATTCTCCATTCAAGCTAGTGTATGGCACTGAGGCTGTATTCCCAATTCAGTTAACTCTCCCTGTGGCGAAGTTCCTGCAACTAGAACAGAATGAGGAAGAAGACATGGCACGAAGGATCACTGATTTGGCAGAGGTACATCAAATCCGAGAACAGCTGGTTGAAAAGGCTGCAGCACATCAGAAAAAGATCAAGGAAGCTTTTGACAAAGGGACAAAAGTAGATAATTTTCAGGTTGGAGACTTGGTTCTGAAGTGGGATGCACTAAAGGAAAAGAAAGGCAATCATGGGAAGTTTGATGCTTTTTGGACAGGGCCTTTTATCATTTCTCAGATTCAAGGGAACAACACCTTCATACTGAAAAGTATGGGAGGAGAAGCAGTTTTTGATGGCCCAGTTAATGGGCGTTTTTTGAAAATTTATGTGATTTAAGGTCTTTTGGCCTTAAAATTGTAAATATTTGATTTTATCAGTCTTAGTGTAGGTTCAGTCAGACTCCATGCCCAATGGAACACTAGGAATTTTGCTAATTTGTTTTCATCAGAAAGGCATTGATCTGTAGGTTTTTGAGACCTCATAGAGGGGATCTCATCCCCAGAAGGAGCCAGTGTTAGCTCTGCTACATTCTTCAGCATTTGATGGATAAAAAACAGGTCTGGCAGTGCTGGTTATGCTTACAAGGGACCCGCATTAGTCATTCTTCTCCTACTCCTTCATTCTCCTTATACTTTCATAACCCCCCGCCATCTCTGTTTTCTTCCAAAACCCGGCATAAACCCATTTTTCTTTAGCTCCTGGGCGCTGAGTTTAAACTGTCATGTAACCGCAATCACATAACCGTGCGTTGTTCACAAGCCCTTTCCATCGCATTAGTCAAAAGCCGTACAATTAAGTTCCCACCATTTGATCATCCATCGCCCGATCCAACGGTCCCCGCCGCAAATAACCTGCCCGTTTCCTCCGCATCGTCCGATCTACCCCGCCGTGATCAGACGACATTCGCACCGCCTGCGCCCATAAGTTACCCGCGCGTTAGCTCGTGGGGAAAGTGGTTTTGGTCCCATCCCATCCGCCACATGTCGCGCGTTGAATGGTATCGCGCGCCCGCGTATGATTACCGGCATCCTCCGAAAGCGGTGCGGGGAATACCGCCCACCACCGAAATCGCCTTCCCCGCACGTTAACCCCCCATCATCTTTCCCGCCCGATGACCATCGGATCCGCCGTGTCTAGATCCAACGGCTTGCGATTGCCCGCTCCCACTTTCGCTCGATTCCTCCCGCAAAACACTCTCCACTGTCGATCTGCGCGATCCAACGGCGATCCTGCCCCACTGACCAGATCTTCCATCCGCCATGTAGTACGCCACCTTTGATTGTTCTGTGCTCCTGAAGGACGAAGGTGACCACCTACAAGTACCCGGAGCATTCCATCTTCAACCACTGCATTCAAGGAACAGAGTGGCCGAGAAGAAAAAGACCAGCCTCGAGCAGTCAAATGCATTCAATAATTATAGAGTTTCATTCATATTACACGCCACCTACTCAGAGAAGGACCGCCAAACAGTAGAAAAGGTCAATTTTGTTCATTAAAACACGCAGATTGTAGCAGAGACTCTTTGAGAGAGTTAAGGTGGTTGGTGGTCCATTATGACCCCTCCACGCATAGAATAACAGAGCATTTTTGTAATCAAACTCTATATATACCCAGAACACAGATGTAATGAGGGTTGATGGTTGTTGTTTTGATGTAAGGTTCAACTTCTGGAGACTGTAACTACTTTGATACTTGCAGCGTCTGGTCTTCATTTTCAGCTAATACAAGCTTCTTTTGCTGTTAATTGCTCACTTTCCATTTCTACTCTGTTCTAGGTTGTGCCTGTTATGCATTTGTTCATGTGCTCTTGATATTTAGCATTAGAGGGGCTGTCATCCCACCTCTGTGTTGAAGTCTTGTATGTATCATTGAAAGTTTTATGCAGTTTTGTATTTACTTAGTGCCAGAGAGATGTCATCCTGTCTGTGCATTAGGAAATAGATTTGCAGACCTCTTTACTGGTTGCAGTTGGCCATCACATGGTCTTGTGCATCTGCTGGTGTGGTCAATATTCTCCATGTTCACCTAATCCTCAAACTATGAGTAATTGGTGGTCTAAAGCCTTGTAGTCTGGGGTGTTCAACCATGTCTGGAGTTAAGCATAGTAGAAGTGGTTATCTGGCTTGGACAAGCATCATTCCTTCCATTCATCCATTTCCAACATTTTTGTTGAGTTTGTAATGTTCCTGAGCATCTCTGAGATACAACCTAGGAGAGTTTCTTAGGGTGATAACAATACTCTAACTGGTAGTAGACTAATGAGGATGTTGACTCGGTAGGTGAGGTGGAAAGTGACCAATCTGATTGCTCTTGTATGTGAACAGGCTCCAAAACTGCCCAACCTTACCCTTTCGTAGCAACATTTCAAATTTGAATTTGGGTTGATCTCCCGCTCCATTTCAAAATTGAGACTAGTCAACTGATCACTGGATTTATTTCTAACATCCTTCAAAACTATCAGCCTTCTCAAAACTACAAAATATACCCTGCTACACAACTAGCAAATTCTGCTATATTACCTCCTCCTCTTCTTGTTGGATGAAGGCTTGTTGGGTGTAGCTTTGACACCTTTGCTGGAGGCTTTCTTGGCTGATGACTGGGCACTGAGTAGACCTCTGAGTAGGAAATGGACCATTCCATATGTTCTATTACAACTGCCAACCTCAAAGCATCCCTTTCACTTGTGTGCAGCAGTTGTGCAGTATTGTGCAGCAAAATTTCAAAACTGTGTTGGGAACTTTCTTCCCGCATCAAATAAAACAAGGTTGTTATAGCTACTCCATTGAAGATATATTATAAACCATCAACCTCCAGAATGCAAAAATATCTATACATTTCCATATTTTCAAACCGAAATTCAAAAATTTCATCATTCTATCAACAACAAAAAATGCGAAAATGGGCCACCAAGTGACACATTTAACTCCCAAATGACACATTTAACTCCCAAACAGTAGCACCTATCTAAAATATGAGATAGGTTTTTGTATATGAGCTTGTTGTGAAGAAAAATGTCTCTCAGTTTCTTCAAATGCTTCCCTAGCTCCTTAGAAACTGTTATGCAAAATCATGACTAAAACAGGAACACAGTCCCAAAAATAGGCCTTAAAGATGCATTCGAAACTCCTGATCTGTGACACCTATGCAGAAACTGGAAGAGGTTATTGTGATTTGGTTCGTTCTTGAGAAAAACCTCTTTCAGTTTTTTGAAATTCGGATCCATGTGGTCGGAATCAACGTTTCAAACTGATGTCTAAAACAGGGTATTTTGCGCAGCACTATGCAGCAAATAGTGTGAGTAGCACTGATGCGCAAAGAATTTTCCACAGTGAGTGCAACCTTGTTTATTGTCAATTACTAACTGGGGATCAACCTGTGGTCTTTTGAATTTATGGTTGATTAGCTCAAAACTAGCATGAATGTATTGTGCATAATATTAAGGCAGTACTTTGATTTAAATTACCCCCTGTTGTCTTGTCCTGTAGTGCAATGATGATTTTAATTGATGACTTAGAGCATTCCACTTGATTTGTCATGAGTATAAAAGCATAGGAAATCATTAAAATGTTGGGAGTATAATGTCTCTTAAGTAATGGGGGTGGTTAAGTAATATTATAAGTACGGAAAATGTGAGTGGTATCATGGGAAAATGGGTTGTAAAAATAGGGAAGCAAGGGTAGATAAGAATAGGGAATAAAATGTAGGATATTTTTATGGACCATATCCCTTGAACATCAGAACATTGACTGTAATAAACTGAATTGAACGATTTTGATAGACAGACGACTAACACATAACCCTTTCGGCTTGATGGTATAAAGATGTACGACCATGACTCCCATTGACTGAGACCCTTTCATGCTTTTGGTGAACCCTTTAGGATAGGAACTTGACGATGTCAGATAGTGACCTTTGAGGCTATGAAAACAACAGTGTTCATAGGCTCGACTTATTCAAAAACTGAAAATTAAAGGACATGGAAAATACATTTGACGATGAAAACTAATGACCCTAACATCTACCATCCACTTAATAATAATTCTTCCTAATTAAATTAAAATTCTAGAAGTCTAATTCCAAAAGCGATATTCCTATCAACATAATTATATCTAACAAAATCAATCAATGCAATTTAACTTAATCATTTTGGAATACATGTTACCTCACCTTTTAGGCCGAGGCATGTACTGTTGATTATTTCTTGGCACTTCGAAATCAGGTTATGTCTATGACACAATCACAAATACACTAAGATACCACAACATTAGCACTTTGCACAGTGGAAAATGTACAACAGTGAATTAATGTAGTACATAAGAGTATTTTTCAACCCAAAACTTGTTATATTACAATTTTAATACAAAAAACATAGGGCTCCCATATCAAGGATCATGGCCCTTATAATTAGCCTTGATACAAGGAAAAGACTAGGGCTTGATGTCAACAACTTATGACTACCAATCTACCCTGAACAAAGTAAACTTGACTTGTTGACGTAACACTTCCATAGCCCTTTCAATCCACGTACCTTGAACACTTATCGCAGGTCCTTTGCCACCTCTTCTATTGCTTACAAGACTTCTACAACTTTTGAATGCTTGCATCGTTAGCTACTCAAACTACCACTATCAATCCTTTAAATGCTCCAAGATGATTGATCTTAAGCCTCCAACAAAACAACCCTCTAGCAAATATTTTTCACGCCAAGGTCATTACTCATAAGGTCTTGAACTTCTGCCCTCTTTTCAATGAGATCACTGAACTAGGGCATTGCCAAAATCTGCCCTCACTCTATCTCTTTGTTGCCCCAAAGATGACAGATCTAGGGCTCAACAAACAACCCTCTTATCATTGATTTACCACACATGAAATCTTTAAATTAGTGCTCAAACAACGAGCCCTCAAACAATGATGAGTCTACTACTCTAACACTGAACTTAGTGCTTCTATTACAGTTGTACAAAACTAGACATCAGCCAGCGCCTCAACTTAACATTCACCGCATAGAAAACCAATCTCTTACCTCTCAAGACACCTCCTCTAGTAGCCATGAAGGTCATAGTTTTGTGCACACAATATTGAGGCATTCGACCCTTTTTTATGGCTCCTGTAACAACCATAGTTCTTCCCTGATTCGTCCTGTATATACCTCCAAACACCTATGCAAACCTCACATCTAGGCACTAAACTTATTGTGTTTATCCTGAAGGATATGTGGCCCTTACTCCTACAACATATTGGGCCTTATGACCCTCCTAAACACACATTATAGGGGTATCATCCCTCTTCTAAGAATCAGAACTATAACGGCCTGTATCACAGAGAATTTATAACAGTTCTTAACCCAAAACCTCGTCCAATCACACGTCCAACAACTCCTGCTCAGCCAATCCAAAACTTAGGAAAACAGAAGAAAACATGTCCTTCTCCACTCTCGAGCTTGGCTCCTTAGATATGTGGCTCCTCAGATTGGTTATCACTTTGATGAATGCACTTGCGATGTGCTCCAAATGATCATAACCTAACCTATACTTATAGTGTCTATGAGGGAATCGATTATCCCTCAAGGGGCATCACTCAAGCCCAAGTTGACTTGAATTTCTTTGACAAAACCCCAGCTAACTTTAGAAAAGATATGTTTTTCATTCGTTTAAGTCACCTATTGTAGCCTTAGGTCCCCTTTGTCCATTAAGGGTGCCCTCATGCAAAAAATGTATAAACAAAATTCTCCACTTGGTCTCATGCCCACAATTTTGGGTACAAAACCCACTGCTTGGCTACATTGCCCACAAACCACTTTTGTGGGTCAACTCCTCACAAACCTATTACCCCAAGGGTTGTGGGAGTACCTCCCAAAATACACAAATCAACATGTACCATATTTGCATGATTAGTGTAGCCATCCTTAATAGGTTTCCATTTGTAAGAAATAATTAGCTGACCTGTTTGGCATGTTATTGTATTCCTTTTTTTCATTCTATTATGTTCACACATTCTATTTTGTGTGCTAAGATTTGTACCTTTATGTTGTTAGTATTGGTGAGTAAATTGTCTTATTCTTATTGCATAATATCCCTAGACAGACCAAGTCATTGAGGCTTGAGAGATATATCAAAGAGTGCTACCTTCTCAGTGTGGAACAGTTCTCATCCAAGTAATCAAATTTACTTATAAGTTAGAAATTCAAAAAATTTCATGGGCGATCAAGTAACTTCCATGAAATTCCTTTAAATTCCAAATTCCTAAGTTGGGAATTAAATCAGTTTAAATTCCAGATTAAATTGGATTAATAACAATAACTTAATTTTAATTTTAAGTTCAAGTCATAAATTAAATTGGTGTATGAGACATATGGGATTTGTCTTTGGGTGGGGATTTTAATACTAATGTTTATGGAGGGTATATATTCTACCCACTCTAGATTTCAACCTATGAAGGAAATGCATACTCATAACCATTAGATGCATTCAAATTAAGTTTGTTCAATCTAATTAAATTCAACTTTAACATTATATACTTCCAAACTTTAACTACAAATTTTATCTCAAAATTTATCACACTTATTTTTAAATAGGCAAATGGGAAATCATACAAAATTACATTTCAACTATTACAAACAAAAAATTGCACAAAGGTGTTAAAAATCTATTTATCACTACAAATGTACTAAAATCATAGGTATACTACCTATAGAAAATGTCCAAAATATATATAATTTTAAAAATCATTGGTTAAAATGGTGTTTCTAACTAGTTGCATTCTCCAAATAAGTTGGTTGATCTACTTCCATTGGTTCCATAAAATGTTTCCTGGCCTCTTGTTCTTTCAATTCCCCCTCTGAATGATTGGATTGTGATACCCATTTAATTGCTCCAAATTGTTGAAAATGTAGCAAGAAAAGTCTCAATTTGATTTTTGCCTTAATTAAATTGAGGAAATTCGAAATTCCACATCAGCAGACAACTTGGAGGAGTTAACTGAGGTGACATGGCTCTTGTCACTCAGTTAATAACACTTAATTTGAGTTAATGAGTTGAAGTTCAATTTACATGAGATGATTCCAAAAAAATAGGAGTCTAGCTCAGTTAATTTGAGTTAGGGACATGAAGTTTAGTTCTGTGTAGTGGGTTCCTAAATTTTAGGAGCCTAGGTTGAGTTAATTTATAGTTGTAGCAATTTAATTAAGTTAAATTGAGTTATGGTCAGCTAAACTAGTTCTAATTGTTCGAGGAACTAGTGGAAGGTCAAGTTGTGGAAGTGGAACTTCAACCACACTCAGTGATCATCTAGATAACTAATCAATCAACCTAAATTAGCTCATGCAAGTAGAGAATTCGAGTTACCCAGTTGAATGGAGATTCCAAGACAATGTACTATCAGTTGTAGCATATTCCCATGTGTATAGGTGGTGCACGCAGTCAGAGGAAGGACCTAAAGGAATTACGCAATCCAGATGAGGGAGTTTCCTAATTAATAGGGGCCTACTTTCTCAAGGGATAGACCATATACTTGTAGGGTGTGCTCAAGCTTGAGCAAGCATATGTATTTCATCTCTATTCTCTGATTTATGCAAGATAGATAATAAGGGGTTTTGAGCAGTTGTTTTCCCCTAGATAAATGTTTATGCATATGTGATGTTTCTTTTTGCATGTCTATGATTCTTGTTCTAGATGGTGAATTAACTTCCGCAGATCACTAGAGTAGCTTCAGGTATTGTGATTTAGCAAACTTAATGAGCAATGTTGAATTTACACATTCATTTCTATATGGTATCAGAGATTGAATCACTATAGAACAAATATTTCAAAGTTGTCATTGTAGGAGGTTCGAACTCGAATATCAGTGTTGCAGGTTTTCTTCAGGACTGAGAAGATGACTTTCAGTGGACTCATGCTCGAGTACGCCTTGGAAGGCACCTCAAACTTTTTTGCATGGAAGGACTGCATGGAGGCAGTATTGGATGACAATGGGATGCTAGAATACATCAAGACAAATGTAGCAAAACCCCAAGCATCTGATGCCCAAAATCTTGCTCAGTGGAAGAAAGTGTGAACAAAGCGAGGAAAATCATATTGCAGGGAGTACGGGATCATATTGTCTCGAATATCCATAGAAAAGAGACTTCGTTCGCGATGTGGAAAACACTAACATAATTGTTTGATAATAATAGTGACCACAAGAAGTTGGCACTCAAGGACAAGCTTCGAAGTATCAAGATGAAAAAGAATGACACAATTCCGCAGTATCTGAGCAAGTTTACACAATGTCGTGATGAACTTGGCGGGGTCAGTGTTAATGTCCCTGAAGAAGACTTGGTAGATCTAGCCCTTTTGGGCCTTCCCAAGAGTTGGCATAACTATCAAGATTTAGTAAATGGTAGGGAGAAACTACCAAGTTGGGAGTGCTTATGGTCCGACCTGGTGCAGGAGGAAATAAGGCAGAATACCAGAGACAATACTTCATCCAAGGGCAAGGATGAGGAGAACTATGCCTTGGCTGGAAAGGCCAAGAAATGGAAAGGGAAGAAAACCCAATCCAAAGCAAAATCTAGTCAAGGGGGCAAGAAGGAAGACTTGTCCATAATCAAGTGCTTTCCATGTCATGAATTTGGGCTCTATGCCACAAAGTGTCCACATGGGAAGACAAGTAAGAAGATCTCCGTAGAAGAAGCGGGTGAAGCTTTGGATTCACAATTTGAGCATGATTTTACTCTCATTACATGCATGGCCAATACAGTGATGGGAAGTGTGTGGTACCTCGACAACAGTGCCTCATTCCACATGACAGGGAATAGAGAATTTTTCAGTGACTTGGAGGAGAAAGATCTCCAAATGAACATTGAGTTTGGAGATGAGCAAAAGTACAACGCGAACGAGATTGGTACAGTCACCTTTGAGAGTGATTCGGACTCCCCTCTTAGACTCAAGGATGTCATGTTCGTTCTAGGACTAAAGAAAAATCTCATCTTTGTAGAAGTGTTGGAAGATCGTGGTTATGATGTAATATTCAGTAAAGGAAAGGCATTCTTGAGACACATAGCCATAAGAAAATTGAATCAAATAGGGGTTCGAGTCAAGAACCTATATGCACTTGAGGTAGAAGGTGCCTGCAAAGCCTTGAGGAGAAAGGCAAGGGTTAGAGACATGGTGGTTGAGAGGGAGCATGATTTACCTCTCAAAATGGAGCATCAAAAGCAGCCTCGGGAATTTGTGGAGCAACCATAAATGGAGAAGCAAAAAGGAGGAAAAGTGGAGACATCCACTCAAGCAGAGACCTCCAGCAAGGGGAGAGCTCGAGCCAAGTGGGCATAGGGAGAACATGCAGCTCTACCTCCAGGAGCGTGGTGGAGCGATGTATATCCTTAGTCCAAGAGTTGCGGAAATTTGGGCAGGGTCCATTGAGGCGCTCTCCTCATGGATCATTACCTTGCTACAAGGGAACACAATATTCAGTAGCAGGAGGATCAGTGTTGTAGGTTTTAACCCTGTACAGAAATTACTTGCATACGAATTCTTAAACAAAGAAAATAAACAATGTGAGAGCATAACCCATAAAACACATATAAACATAGATTTTTCCTGGATCCCAAAACCGGGATTACCAGCTTGATTTTTTCATTATGTTCCTTTCAATGTTACAATACATATTTATACATGCCGAAGCATCCAATACCATGGACCGAAAAACCATCGTGTCCAATACCATGGACCGAAAACCATCGCGTCCAAAAAACATGTGCGAAAATCATGCACAAAACCATAGGTGGGTCCGCCCAACCTAACATATGGTCCAAAACCAAAATTTTTCGGGGCGCTGCCCCGGACCCCATAAAGTGGGGTTACGGGTGCCCTTCAAACCCCCTATTAACTACGTGGAAAGAATATAACACAACCCAACAAGTGTCAGTCAGCTACTAAGGAGTGCAGAGGAGTGTTGACAAAAAAGTAGGAGGCTCAGTAGCAGCACAATTTTGCGAGTAGAGAATTGCAGACATAGTTGATTCAGTTTGTTTTTTTTTATGCTTCTCAGTTGTAGATGATGCAATAGAAACAACAATAGTGGGAGGTGTTCCATGCAATACATTCCACAGGTGTAGGATAGGGTTGGTTGATAACCCCTTTCTTGCTGAGAAGGATTGTTGAAAATGCAGCAAGAAAAGTCTCAATTTAATTTTTGCCTTAATTAAATTGAGGAGATTCGAAATTCCACATTAGCAGACAACTTGAAGGAGTTAACTCAGGTGACATGGCTCTTGTCACTCAGTTAAGAACACTCAATTCGAGTTAACGAGTTGAAGTTTAGTTTACTTGAGTTGATTCATAAAAAATAGGTTCCTAGCTTAGTTAATTCAAGTTAGGGACATGGATTTCAATTGTGTGTAGTGGGTTCCTAAATTTTAGGAGCCTAGGTTGAGTTAATTTATGCTGTAGCAATTTAATTTAGTTAAATTGAGTTATGGTCAGTTAAACTAGTTCTAACTATTGGAGGAACTAGTGGAAGGTTAAGTTGTGGAAGTGTAACTTCAACCACACTTAGTTATCATCCAGATAACTAATCAATCTGCCTAAATTAGCTCATGCATGGAGAGAATTTGAGTTACCCAGTTGAGATGGAGATTCCAAGGCAGTGTAGTATCAGTTATAGCATATTCCCATGTGTACAAGTGGTGCATGCAGTTAGGGGAAGGACCTAAAGGAATTGTGGAATCTAGATGAGGGAATTTCCTAATTAATAGGGGCCTAATTCCTAAAGGAATGATGGAAGGAAATAGGAGCTTGGAGGGATTTAAAATTGGCTAAGTGTTGGCCAGAGTCAGTTAGTCAAACAGAGGCATAGACTATACACTTGCAGGGTGCGCTCAAGCTTGAGCAAGCATATGTATTTCGTCTCTATTCTATGATTAATTCAATATAGATAGTAAGGGGTTTTGATCGGTTGCTTTCCCCTAGATAAATCTTTGTGCATGGTGATGTTTCATTTTGCATGTCTATGATTCTTGTTCTAGATGGTAATTTAACTTCCACAGATCAATAGAGTAGCTTCATGTATTGTTATTTAGAAAATTTCATGAGCAATATTGAATCTACACATTAATTTCTACACAAATTTTGTAATGCAATTAAGAACATATAATGCTAGGGTGCCAATATTGATGTTATGATTTCAAACTCTATTATATGATGTAATGTTTTTTTTTATTGATAGAAATGCTAGAGCTAAATAAATAGGATATCCAATAGATTATGATGTCGTGGGGAGGGGGAAAACTTGACTTAAGAGGAAAAATATACCTTGGGTGAATATTTCACTTTGATGTGACGATTAGTCTTCTCAAAAAGCTAAAATATTGGGAAGATGGAGGGTCAAAGTGTGTTTGTAAAAATGAAAGAGAAAATCCATTGAGGAGGTTTTTCTTTTTGCCTTTTTGTTCTAATATTACTCCATTATTCTTCTCATACACTCATTTTGTTCCCTCTTTCACTCATAATTTCAAATTTGCCTGAGAATTGGTGACAATTTGTGTAGCATAAATTGAATGTGTTGTAATGTTTTTTCCTTGGATTAGATGGCTTTATGTTAGGTCCCTATAATACTAGTGTATACCCCATATTGTTATTGTTTTGCCCCATGTAGCCCCCATATTGTTATTGTTGTGCCCAATAGAAGCCCAATATTGTTATTGTTTTGCCCTTACATTATTATTTTTATGTAGGCCCTTATTATATAGTGACCCTTTAGAATCCTATATATACCAAGGAGGCCTTGTCATTTGTATCATCGAAGAATTGTTCAATTATGTTATGTAAAAGGAGGTTGCCCCCTTTAAGACACTTATTTTCAAGTTGTTAATCTATCTCTTCTTTTGTTTTGTGATCTAGTTATATAACCTTTGGTATCAAAGCTTTGAATCCTAGCGTTTTGTTGCTTCAAATATGTCATCTTGGAATTTTTACTGTACTTTTTTTTGCGAGGCATCAGAAGTTGAAATTTTGACCACGTGGACCTGAAATCTCAGTTAACATTGTACAAAAAATTTCAGAACTTGGTTTACTATAGTATAGGAGATATGATTCAAAAAAGTTAGGGTTTTTTGTGTGCTCCTAAATTTTATCTCAAACAGGTGTCTCATGGAAAAGTGTCATAACTTTTGTTTTAGACATCCAAATTGAATTTCGTAAAAAGTGGTTGAAAGTGCACAAACTTTGATTTCATGGGTACCATTTTCAAGGCCAAATGCTGAAACATTGACACATGGAATTTCATACATGTTCCCTCTACTGAACTAGTCCATAAGCAGGTCATATTGGGAGATTTGGCCTAACTATATATTGAAGAATCCAATCTTGGTCTAAGTGGTGGTGTTGGAAAGAGAACATAGAGTGATACCAAAGGAAGAAAGTTTAGACCTTGGGAGGCCAAAATTACAGATACACAACAATTTCATGAATGAGCTCCTAAAAACAAGAAAAATGTGTGTATTTTTTTAAAATTTGCGTAACTTTTGTTTGAAAAATCAGTTTGAAGTGATTCAAAGGAAATATTGAAGAATAGTTATCATTATTTGGTTCTAAAATTCCTCAAAATAAAAAATAAAAAAAATGGATACACCTAGTAAACCAATAGAAAGATCTACTATGACACATGAAGAAGAGGAATAAAAAAAACATGATATATCAAAATTACGAGACCAAATGCAACAAATTTTGCTTTCGCAAAGAGTAACCAAAATTGAATTGGAAGTGATGATGAATGTTAAGATGGATGATTTAAAAGGGGACATGGATGGTTTGGAATTAAAAGTAAAAAGGGACATGAAAGGTTTGAAGGATGGTTTAAAAGCAGAAATGGAAGGTTTGAAAAAATTGTTACGATAAATGCTTCCTAATGGCGACAAGGTATTCCATGAAACTCATGATGAGAACAAAAGGATTGTGAATCATGATTTTAGAGACTCTAACTTTGGGTTGAAAACCAACCACATTCCAAAGATCAATATGAGGAAGTTTGATGGCAAGGATCCAGTAACTTGGATACTACTGATGGAGCAGTTTTTTGATCTACACAATGTGCAATACACACAAAAGGTACACATTGCATCTTTATATTTAGAACAAAATCAATTTGTATGGTATCGATGGATTTTTTCTCGTAAAACACTAGTAACTTGGAAAATTTTTACGAAGGAGTTGATAGCACATTATGAGGATACAAAGAGAAATACATTCTTTAGCCAAATGATAAATCTCAAACAAAAAGGTTCAATGGCGAAGCACATTGAGGAAATCTAAAGATTGAATATCAAGGTAACTGATATTCCATAGGAGCATATTATTGATGTCTTCATAAAGAATTTAAAGGATAACATCCAACATGAGGTTTGCCTTTGGGAACCTAATTCCTCACAACTATAAAGATGGTATACCACTCACAGCTATAAAGATGGTATACCACTCACAGCTATAAAGATGGAAGTGTTGCTAGTCCTAGCCTCCCACAACCTACAAGGTTGACACCACAACAAGTGGAGGAAAAAAAAGAAAAAAGGGATTTGTTACAATTGTTATAGAAAATACACTAAAGGTCATAAGTGTGCTGAGAAGAAATTATTTTACATAGATTGTGAAGAGGAGGAAGAAAATGAACAAGAAACATCAAAAGAAGAGGATATACACTAGGAACCAACCATAGAGAAAGAAGAAATGAATCTTACAATATCTTGTAATGCATTGGTGGGAAATACCACTCCTCAAACTAGGGAAAATTTTAAGGATGGAATTTTATCTTAAAGTTTAGAAACCTTGGTGAATCTTACTAGTCCCTAATATGCAAATTGTTAAATTTTTGGTGATATTTTTGTAGAAATATTTAGATTTCCAATGATTTTATATTAGTTGATATATATTTTAACTATTTTTAAAGTAAAATAATGGTGTACTATAAAATTTGGGCAAATCATTTTAGAAAAAGTGGAAATTGACAAAACTTTTTTTTGGAAAAAGCATGGAAAATTAGCCCACCTACGAATATTAGCCCCTAAAATTTTTCATGCCTCAAGCTCTCAATATAGAAGGATATGTCAAGAAGGAAAAAATAATAGTGTTGACTGATTCGGATAATACCTATAATTTTATTCATTGTAAGGTAGCCAAGGAATTGATTTGCTTGCTATATCTAACACTAGAGGGTCAAGTGATGGTTGCAAATGGAGGAACTATAAATTGCTCACGGAAGTGCCATAATATCAAGTTAAAAATGGGGGAATATATATTGAATAGTCCAATGCTTTCCATTCCAATGGGCAGTGTTGATGTTGTATTAGGAGTCCAATGGTTACAATCTTTGGGGACGACAGCTTTTAAGTTTCAAGAATTTTTCTTGAATTTTTTTTGGGAATGAAAGGAAATTGAATTAAGGGGTATCGCAGGGAAACCAGGGAATATAATCAGTTCTAATGGCATGACAAATATTTTGAAGAAAGGACAATATGGCGTAATTGCGCAATTATGATCACTCGGTGTTCAAACATTGAAATCATCCATTTCTCCATATATCCAAAGAGTCTTATACAATCACTCCAAGGTATTTGAGACTCCCAAAGGTCTCCCACCTATTCGTGATCATGATCATGTTATTCACTTGATTTCAATAAGTGTTCCTCCAAACATCAAACCTTACATCCCTATGCCCAAAAGAGTGAAATTGAATGTATGGTTGCAGAAATGTTAGAAGTAGGTATAATTCAACCTATACAAAGTTCTTTCTCATCTCCAATAGTATTGGTGTACAAGAAGGATGGATCATGGCATATGTGTCCAGATTATAGAGAGCTCAAGAAGCTCACTATTAAAGATAAATTTCCAATTCCTATCATTGATGAATTATTGGATGACATACATGGAGAAATTTACTTCACCAAGTTGGATCTTTGTTCTGAATATCATCAAACTAGAATGAATACAAAAGACATTCCAAAAACAACATTCGGAACTCATGAAGATCATTATTATTTTTTGGCCATGCCTTTTGGCCTTACTAATGCACCTTCTAGATTTCAAGGTTTGATGAATTCCACTTTCAAACCCTTTCTTAGAAAATTTGTGTTAGTATTTTTTGATGATATACTAATCTACAACAAGTCTTGGAAAGATCATGTTCAACATGTTGACAGGGTGCTTAAACTATTGGAGGAGAAACAATTGTATGCAAAACCCTCCAAATGTTTCTTTGGGGTGCAGGAGGTGGAATATTTGGGTCATATTGTATCTCATGAGGGTGTTATGGTAGACCCTAACAAAATTAAATCCATCAAGGATTCGAAAATCCCCACAACTCTAAAGCATCTTCAAGTATTTCTCGGGTTGACAGGGTATTATCACAAGTTTGTTAAGAATTATGGGAAAATAACAGCACCTCTAACAACATTATTGAGAAATTAAGATGAATTTTTTGGACTCCAAAAGCAACTGAGGCCTTTAAACATCTTAAAGAGGCAATGTGCCAAGCTCTGGTCTTAGCTAAACCAGACTTCACAAAAACCTTTATTGTGGAATGTGATGCCTCAAGAAATGGAATTGATTTTGTTTTAATGCAAGAAGGAAGACCCGTTGCTTTTAAAAGTCATCCAATCAAGGGAAAATATTTACACAAACCTATTTATGAGAAGGAAATGTTGGCAATACTACATGCCCTAAAGAAATGGCGGCCTTACCCAATGTAAAGACACTTCAAGGTAAAAACAAATCATGATAGTCTTAAATACTTTTTGGAACAAAGATTATCTTCGGAAGAGAAACAAAAATGGGTCACAAAGGTGTTGTGTTTTGACTTTGAAATCATCTGCAAAAAAGATAAGGAAAATGTCATTGCACATGCACTCTCAAGAAGGGATGAGGATGTGGAAGCATTTCTCTATGCCATTTCTATTATCCAACCTGATTAGATAACTAAAGCAAGGGATGAATGGAAGAATGACGAAGAGGTGTGGACACTCATTCAAAAGTTGTGGCAAGATCCCAAGACATCTGATACATTTATTTAGAAAAATGATTTGTTATGGTAAAAAGATCGCTTATATCTATGTAATAACTCTCAACTCAAACAAAGATTCTTTTGCAATTGCACACCTCTCCTTTAGGACGACACTCGAGATTTTTAAAAACTTACCACAGGGTTAAGAACGAAATTTTTTAGGATGGCCTTAAAACTGATATTCAAAAATTTGTGGAGGAATGTTTGGTTTTCCAACAAAATAAGGTTGAGACAGTGAAATCCCCAGGTCTGTTACAACCTTTATCCATTCCACATCAATGTGGGGAGGAGGTATCAATGGATTTTATCTCGATTTTACCCAAGTCTGAAGGAAAGAGTGTCATCATGTTGGTAGTTGATAAACTTACCAAGTATGCACACTTTTGTGCACTATCTCATCCTTACAAAGCTAATATAGTGTCTACTACATTTATGGAAACAATTAAAAAGCTACATGGAAACCCAAAGATTATTGTAAGTGACATAGATCCCATTTTCACTAGAAAATTTTGGACAAAATTGTTTTCTTTTCTTGGTACTCAATTAGCTCATAGCTCATCTTATCATCCTCAATCTGACGAGCAAACTGAGATAGTGAGCAAAAGTTTGGAAGGATATCTTGTTGCTTTGAATTTGATAAACAAACACAATGGGTCAAGTGGTTACCTCTAGCAGAATGGTGGTATAATACTTCCTTCCATACCGCAACAAAAATGACCCCATTTATGGCACTTTATGGATATCATCCATCGTCTTTAAGAGAAAATTATAAGGTTCAAGAAGTGGAAGATCACATTGAACATCAACGAGAAGTTCTCCAACTCTTAAAGGATAACCAAAATCTAGGGCATAATTGAATGAAACAACAAGCAAATCAACATTGCAGTGAAAGAAGTTTTGATGTAGGTGGTTGGGTATTTTTACAGCTACAACCATACAAACAAATGTCCCTTAAGAAAGCTAAGAAGGATAATAAATTATCACCCAAGTACTATGGTCCTTACAAGGTGTTGCAAAAGATTGGTACTATGGCATACAAATTGGAGCTACCTGGATCTTCCCAAGTACACCCAGTTTTCCATGTTTCATGCTTAAAGAAGGTTATAGGTGACAAGCTTCCAATTCAAACAATATTGTCAGAATTTGACGAGGAAGGAAAAATCATATTGGAGCCCGAAGCAGTCATGGAAATAAGAACTAGTAAGTTATGGAATCAATTAATTTCAGAGTATCTCATGAAGTGGAAGAACTTACCCACTGAAGATTCCACATGGGAGGATGAGTATTTTATACAGAAGCATCCAAAACTACTCAAGCATTGTGGACAACACTTTTTAGAAGGAGAGAGGCACGTTAGGTCCCTAAAATACTAGTGTAGCCCCCCATATTATTATTGTTGTGCCCTGTGTAGCTCCCATATTGTTATTTTTGTGCCCCACAGAAACTCACTATTGTTATTGTTGTGTCCTTACATTATTATTTTTATGTAGGCCCTTATTATATTGTGACCCTTTAGACTCTCATATATACCAAGGAGGTCCTGCCATTTGTATCATCGAAGAATTGTTTAATTATGTGATGTAAAAGGAGGATTCCCCCTCGAAGAGGCTTATTTTCAAGTCGTTGATCTATCCCTTTTTCTATTTTGTGATCTAGTTACATAACACTTTGAGGACTGGAAGTTGTCATGTTTGTGTGTGGCATAGAGAACGCTAAAGAAGGGAGGGCCCAAGGAATGTAGAGATCAGAGAAGGACTCCCTTGTATTGTGCATGTTAGAATTCTAGTGAAAATGTGAATTCTTTGAACATGATAATTACTTGTGATCATTATTTTGATTCTTCTTATAACTTTGTTAATCTTCTTCATCAAGAAATTATCAATAGATACAAGACAATATAGATCTTTGAACACAAGGAACAAGAGACATAAGAAATTTGCCTCCAAGCCACGGCAAAACCCCCACCATGGTGGAAACCCATCAATCCTTTCTTTATAGAATCTAGAGAAATCCAAGTCAAATACATATGCTTCAGTAACTAGTTTCTTCCATTGCCAAGTCAACCCTCCACTAAATATTTCCTTCAACTGTTCATAAGCTCAAATCAAAATTCTCCTTCCAGCTTAGACTACTACAACAATATATCGCAGTAGTATATCTTCTCCTTTCTATAGTAGCACACTATAATAGCATATCACAACAACATTGGTTCCTTTTTCACAGAACTTTAGATAGCAAGTATTTTGTAGAGCTCGAATAACTTTCTCGGGAAATCCACACATTCCAATGGTGTATCTACAATAGAAACTCACATTTCTTTCTTATATCCTTAAGCCATAGAAACCTCGCACAACTTGTCACAAGAAGCTCACATTTCTTGCTACAAAACATCAATGAACTTCCTCAGATGATGCTCGAACTTGCTGCCAAATGAATGAGCATGGTGGCCTATATATAGTGGTTCACACATTTGCTGAGCTGATCTTTCTCCTATGAGGGCCAACTTGGAAATTTTGAAGACAAATTTTCAATTTATAAAATTCAAATTTTATTTTTCTTTCATGTGTCCAAATGGGACATATACAAAATCAATTTTCTTTCCATAAAATAAATGTCTTCTTCAAACAATTGTGAAGACCAAACCTAGTTACAATTTCCAACAGTATAGACCTACATTTCCAATTGTGAATGTCTATGGGCCTGGTTAAGAAATGGAAATGTTGAACATTGGAATTCTTTTA
Organism: Pinus tabuliformis; assembly: GCA_031772625.1. Classification (NCBI taxonomy): domain Eukaryota; kingdom Viridiplantae; phylum Streptophyta; class Pinopsida; order Pinales; family Pinaceae; genus Pinus; species Pinus tabuliformis. Next base: position 438,807,176 of record CM062805.1, read on the forward strand.
TGTGTAGGAGGAGAGTGTCTTTCACTTTTTATGCTAAATATGGTCCGAAAACTATGTGTTAAATCCTTGAGTTTAGTTTTTCCCTCAAAACATCAAGATCTGGCTTGAGGGTGTTCAACTATGAGAAAGACTGCAACATAGTCAAGCCTATAGTTAGGTGGAGAATGGTTCATCCTTCTTTGGTTCCAAATTACAAAATATTTGACTCAAGATAAGTATCTCTTATGCATGATTATTTAATTTATATTTCTAGTAAGTTTATATGTACATGTATTCACCCTTCAACAAATTTATCATGGTTGTAGTTGTTATATTATTTAGTTGTAGCTTTTTATATGTATTAATTTTTGTGATAGCACTAGTTGAGGAATATAGGCTCTTAAATTCTTTCTTAAACAGGTCAAGTTGGAATTTCTGCTATAAATTTGATTCTGAGAGGTTCCAAAAGTAGAAATTTAGATCATAGTGAGGGGAAATGCCGTTGATCCTTTAGTTCAATTTTCAGATCTTGGGTCATGAAATTTTAGGAAATATGATCAAAGGAAGTTTAGATTCCTAAATGCATCTTTAAAAAGTTCATGTTTCTTCTAGAAGGTTCCAGAAGTTGAAACGTGGACCATAGTGTGGAAAAATCCAACTAATCATCTGGTCCAACTTAAAGGTCCCATTGACATTTATGCTATAACTTTTCTTCTGGGAGGTTCCAAAAGTTGAAACTTGGACCATAGTGCAGAGAAATAATCATTTGATCCAACTTTTAGATTTTGGGTCATGATATTTTAGGAGATATGATCATAGGAATTCAACCTTCATGGATTCTCCCAAAATCATGGATCAAACAAGTAATGCTGGAATTTTTTCTATAACTCTTCATCTGGGAGGTTCCAGAGGCTGAAACTTGGACCATAGTGAGAGAAACTCACACTAATCATATGGTTCAATTTTTGGAACTTGTACTACTATAATTTAGGAGATATTCCCTGAGGAAATTGTTGTATTGGTTTGCATGCAAAGTGTTTGAAGAAATGTATGAATAGTTTAGTGATTCATTGCATACAAAATGTTGTTTTGTTGACAGGGATAATATTGTTGCATGATAACACTTCTGTAGTTAATCTATGGCTATTTGCATGCAAAGCATTTGAAGATATATGTTAAAGGTGGTTTATTACAATTTGCATACAAATTATTTGATAGAATACCTCAAATCCAGAAATCAAAACTTGCATGATTGAGTGGTATATTTCAGTTAGTATGTTACAAGTGGAATCAAAGAAATGTTTCTTATCTAATTTCACCCAAAATGTTTGACAAAATGTCTACAAGAAAAATACTACTTAATTGGTTGTATACAAATTATTTCAAGACAAGTTTGCATGTAAAGTGTTTGACAAAATGTATGAGAGGTGAAAATCAAGTTATTGCAAGTGTGGTTAGGATAAATTTAGCAGGTGTGTGTGATGAAATGGTATCCAAGCTTATTTTCAATCTAGTAAAAAGAAATAGAAAAATTTGAGTACCCCATAACCTTTGTAAGTCATTAAGGGAACTAGGTATGTGGAAAAGTGGTATCAGAGCACTATTCAACACTGAACCTAGATGGGCTCAAGAATAGATGAAATGGGAGCTCTAATACTATGTGACAAAGTGGTATCAAAGTTAAGGTTCAACACTAAGCATGAATGGGCTAAATAAAAGATGAAATGATATATTTATGCAGGCATGTGTATTTATATGTATTTTATTGTTGGATCTATGAATATATTGATGTTGTTTATAGACTGAATTGAGTTTGATGTAGCAAGGTAAACATGTAGGACACTGACTAGATTCCCTAGAGCAGTCCAATAGAATTTCAAAAGTTTATGGTTGAGTGGTGCAACCATAACTATGAGGGGGGATCTCTTAATTTATCTCTTGCTAGTTTAAATACTTTCCTTTAATGTTTTGAGAAGTTGTCATATGCTAATGAATAATAGCATAGGCATGATAAAAATTAAAGATATTAAATAATGATATGGTAGATGCATGAAGATATGTTGGGTGCATATAAAAATGGATGGGCATGAACAAACACTCGAAGTTGTAACACCCTCATCCCACAAATACCCAAGTAACCGACCAACCGGGGTAAATATGCGACAAGAGGCCACTATAATGGGATTTAACCTCCTAGACACCTTAACGAAGTGGAATCAATGAAAACACACCACACATACATTCCACATCAGCAACAGAACTCCCAAGAGTCATCCAAACCACTCAAGTAACCAGCCCCGGCAACCAACTGAAGTTTTAGACCATTAAACCCCTGGATGCTCCCTTGATATTGACATGCATGCGTCCAGGAGGCTCCAGACGCTCCCACAACATGGGTATGCATGCGTCTGGGGACTTTTATCCTTAGACATGTGCCCGCGACTCCGATATTTGTGCTAATTTTTCAGGCCCAGAGCCCATGTCACTGCCCATAACTCAATGACACTTTCAAAACTGAAAAAAAAAAAGGTTGATTCTGGGAGGTTCCAAATGTAGAAACTTAGATCATAGTGAGGGGAAATCCTGTTGATCCTTTAGTCCAATATTCAGATCTTCGGTCATGAAATTTTAGGAAATATGATCAGAGGAAGTTTGGCTTCCTAAATACATCTTTAAAAAATTCATGTTGGAATTTCTACTATAACTTTCCTTCTAGAAGGTTCGAGAAGTTGAAACTTGGACCATAATGAGGAGAAATCCAACTAATCATCTTCTCCAACTTAAAGGTCCCGTTGACATTTCTGTTATAAATTTTCTTCTGGGAGGTTCCAAAAGTTCAAACCTTGACCATAGTGCAGAGAAATACCACCAATCATTTGATCCAACTTTTAGATTTTGGGTCATGATATTTTAGGAGATATGATCATAGGAATTCAACCTTCATGGATGCTCCCAAAATCATGGATCAAACAAGAAATGTTGGAATTTTTCCTATAACTTTTCATTTTGGAGGTTCCAGAGGTTGAAACTTGGACCATAATGAGAGAAACTCACACTAATCATATGGTTCAATTTTTGGAACTTGGACTACTATAATTTAGGAGATACTCCCTGAGGAAATTGTTATATTGGTTTGCATGCAAAGTGTTTGAAGAAATGTATGAATAGTTTAGTGATTCATTGCATACAAATTGTTTGATGAAATTCCCCAATGAAAATGTTGTTTTGTTGATAGGGATAATATTGTTGCATTTTAACATTGTTGCATGATAACACTTCTGAAGTTAATCTATAGCTATTTTCATGCAAATCATTTGAAGATATATGTTAAAGGTGGTTTATTACAATTTGCATACAAATTATTTGATAGAATACCTCAAAGCCAAAAATCAAAAGTTGCATGCTTGAGTGGTTTATTTCAGTCAGTATGTTACAAGTGGAATCAAAGCAATGTTTCTTATCTAATTTCACACAAAATGTTTGAAAAAATGTCTACAAGAAAAAGACTACTTAATTGGTTGTATACAAATTATTTGAAGACGGGTTTGCATGTAAAGTGTTTGACAAAATGTATAAGAGATGAAAATCAAGTTTTTGCAAGTGTGGTTAGGATAAATTTAGCAAGGGTGTGTGATGAAGTGGTATCCAAGCTTATTTTCAATCTAGTAAAAATAAATAGAAAAATTTGAGTACCCCATAACCTTTGTAAGTCACTGAGGGAACTAAGTATGTGGAAAAGTGGTATCAGAGCATGATTCAACACTGAACCTAGATGGGCTCAAGAATAGATGAAATGGGAGCTTTGATACCATGTGACAAAGTGGTATCAAAGTTAAGGTTCAACACTAAGCATGAATGGGCTAAATAAAAAGATGAAATGATATACTTATGCATGCATGTGTATTTATATGTATTTTATTTTTTGGATCTATGACTATATTGATGTTGTTTATAGATGGAATTGAGTTTGATGCAGAAAGATACACATGTAGGACATTGACTAGATTCCCTAAAGCAGTCCAATAGAATTGCAAAATTTTATGGTTGAGTGATGCAACCATAACTATGAGAGGGGATCTCTTATTTTATCTCTTGCTAGTTTAAATACTTTCCTTTAATGTTTTGAGAAGTTGTCATATGCTAATGAATAATAGCATAGGCATGATAAAAATTAAAGAGATGAACTAGTTCAAATATGCATTTCCATTGAATAGATATTAAATAATGATATAGTAAATGCATGAAAATATGTTGGGTGCATATAAAAATGGATGGGCATGAACAAACACTCAAAGCTGTAACACCCTCATCCCACATCTACCCAAGCAACTGGTCAACCAGGGTAAAATTGCGACAAGAGGCCACTATAATGGAATTCAACCTCCTGGGTGACCCTAAGGAAGTGGAATCAACGAAAACACACCACACATACTTTCCACATCGGCAACAGAACTCCCAAGATCCATCCAAACCACTCAGGTAACCAACCCTCGAGACCAACTGAATTTTTAGACCATTAAACCCTCGGGCACTCCCTTGATATGGACATGCATGCGTCTAGGAGGCTTTGGACGCTCCCACAACATGGGTATGCGTGTGTCTTGGGACTTTTATCCTCAGACCTATGCCTGTGACTCTGAGATTTGTGCCACTTTTTTAGGCCCAGAGCCCAGGTCACTACCCAAAACTCAATCACACTTTCAAAATTGAAAGATAACAATAGAATAAGGATACAAATGCAATTACTTGAACAAGTACTTGACTGGACCCCCACTAGCCATGACAGGCATTTCGTCAAACATGTCACAAATATGTAATCTATAAGTTTAAACAACAGATTTGAGCATAGGGGTCTTATACTTATCTGAGAATCATTGAGAAGCATTGTTCCCTTATATCATTAGTTGCATTATCATCTATTAGGTCATAGATACATTGTTCATTCATTTACAAATCAAAACATGAGGAGAGCCATACATCATCATTGTCATAATACATTCTTATAACCAACATAATAACAACAAAAATATCAAGGATACATCAGCCATAGAATCCACATATAAACCAATACATTTACACATAAGAATTCAAGGAAAGAACCTCTTATTAACGAATGCAAAATCTAACCCGAGATGGGACTACCACCTTCCACCATACCATAGATTGGCTGAGCCAAATCTCTCTTTAGCCAATCACCCACGTGCCTTATTCCAAGCATGAATGTGGGACTCAAACCAAAAGAACCAACCAGGGCATCCCGAGGCTAAACCACCTCACCCTCATCAACAGAAACCAGGCTTTACCACAATCCACACTGGATCACTATGCCAAAACAATAAACATGTAATATCATGCTTTACCATGATCTCCACAAGATCACTAGGCCAAAACAAGCATGGATGCCACTAGATTTCTCCACCTACACCATGAGGAATTTTCCTGTATCGTAGTCTCTCAAGATTTACCACAATCCATAGTTTGATCCAGAGATCACTAGGCCCTAAACCGAGACTCCACCCTCTAGGATTTACCATATATCCTGCCATTCACCAGTAAGGATTCCTAGGCCTAATCAAGGGTAACCACCTCTAGGATTTGCCATATATCCTGCCATTATCCAGTCGAGGATTCCTAGGCCCACCGAGGCACACAATACCTGGCTTTACTACAACCCACAGTCCGGTTTAGGGGTCACTAGGCTAGTGGATTTACCGCAATCCACAGTCTAGTGCAGGGATCACTAGGCCATGTGTTATTTTATTCAGAGATCCACCTCACTCGGCTTCAAATACATCCGGTAATCCATCTCAACCAAAACATGAGAACCCCATCAAACCATGGCTATTCGGAAATGGCAAGACAGGCTGAAAACATTGTCACACCTGACAAAACCCATGCCATAACAACAAAGAACCACATGCAACACCATACATGCAAAATCTAGCAAGGAAAACACACATGCAAATTGATATATACAAAGAATCTTGTTGTAGTTGCTTGATCTTGCTCTTCCTTGCTTGCTCGTTCCTTCCTCTTGCCTCCTTTTCCTTTTTTGATCCAATGCCAAAGTGCTCTAAGAAAACTCTAAGTGTCAATGAGTGAGAGAGAGAGAGAGAGAGAGAATAATGAGAGAGCTCGAAAACTGAACTGACAAAAGGTACCAACTGATCCTCAGAAGCCTTTTTATCAATTAGGCCTCTATTTTCTTCATTTTCCATTATTTTCCTTCATTTTCCTCCTCACATGCAACCTGTAACCTTTCACCTCCATTTTCTCCTAATTTCCATTATTTTCATAAATAAATATGCCAAAAATGCCATTTTGCCTTTTCAAAGCCTTATCCATTACCTTTGCCAATTTGCTTAGCCATAATAAACCAATGAACACCCACTAGGATGCTTTTCCCAACATTCATCTTGGAATAAGTGTCCCATCAACCGTGGTTATGATTTTGCCTTTATTAACTTTTATTACATGGATTTTTCACCAGGGTTGTTACAGACGCAGTCTAATATCATAACATGATTCAGATGAGTAATAGTGGTTAATGTTGAACATGTAACCAGGAACATGTTGACAACATGATTGGAAACCCAATGAAGGTGTTGCACGTAGTCTTGTAGAATCAAGGCTATGGAAGATAAGGTGTTGATGAGAAAATTGTGCAAGTGACACTTATGCATGTTGATATGCATGTTGTGACAATGTTGTGAGTGCACTTCTCCTTGGGTTACCTTATGGAAGGTTTGAGCCCTGGAGGGAGGATTTTAGGTACAAGTGTTTGTATGTGGGGTCTAGAGAGTACCTGGAGCCCTAAAGGCAAGTGAAACCTTTATAAGCCACAAGGATATGAGACATCCTTGGCCAACCTAAGTTGGATACCCTAGAAGGATAGTGGCACAACCCGAGGGGTTGTTGTGATTAGAGAAGAGGGGTGCACTAACTTGGGTCAAGTGGGTTTATGGGAGGATGTGAGACTATTGGTTGGAGGTTGTCGGGGTTGGTACTTTGACCTTGTTTGTTTTCAATATTGGTTATGCATCATACTTGGCTCTTGGTAAGTTGACTCCATTGTGGAGTCATGGCCTAGCCTGAGAATGACCCATTGTTGAACAAAACAGGAGCAACAAAACCTATGGATAAGAGAAAACAAGAGGTTTTCTTCCAATCAATGGTTTTCTCTGAATAAGTGTTCTAATAATTATTGATTATGACTCTTGAATTTTATACACACTTAGAAAATTGTTTGAATGTCTGATTAAGTGTGTGATATGAGTATATGCTAGTGAGATTGCATGAAGTAATGATAATGTTATAAGACAATTGTACTGATATAATGTGTTTTGAAACAATTGATATGCACATAAGTGCAAGGGGGAGGGACCCCATAGCTATCACAAGAAAGAAATTTAGGTTGTCAACCTACTAAGTAATTGAGATAATTTATTTCTTTGTTTAGTAAAATTGCTATGTTTATTCATATGATGAAATTCCTAATGTGTTTGGAAGCTTTCCTTACAGAGTTGCATTAGAGGGAAGATGTAGATAAAGGATCAATCAAGGAGGGCTTAACTGGGTCAATATGAACTATATGGACAAAGAACTCACAACTGTGAAAATGGATTAAAAAGGGAGTTTCCCTTAACTAAAAATTGTGTTTAGTCAATATATTTTATTTATGAAAATAATATGAATGCATTAATGGTAAGAAAATAGAAACTGGTACTTGTTATGTTTTGGGTAATATAGTAGGGTTGTCTAATGAATTCCATGTCACATGGAATGTTGATATTGCAAGTGTGCAAGAGTGATCTCTTGTTGTTGACTACGACGTGAAAGAAGTAGTGTGATTATGATTATGCTTATGAAACTTATCATGTGAATGATTGAAAACAAGAGAGGCTAAAAAATAAATTTAAAAATAAATGTGTATGGATAGCGTGGAATATGTGCAAGTATAGCACATGCTTGAGAAGATGTATATGCACATGTTTAGGTTCATGATTGAAGCCATTGTTTGAATGTTTAAATTGGATACATAGTGCAAATGGCCTATATGAATATTAATTGAAAATTGTGTGTGAGCGGATGAAAAGATAGAGTTGTGACTAATATGAGAGGTTGAGATCATTTTAAGGGCTTCTAAATGTTGCAAAATCAAGTATGCTAAGAAGCTATCTGAAGTCCTTGAAAATATATTATCTAATAATCCATGTGATGGTAGCCAAGTAAGTAGGGAAAGTAACAAGGAAAGGTAAAAGGGTAAAATAATTGGGTAAGAATTTCTTTCAACTAAATTTGATATCTTTTATTTTTCAGATTAATGCATATACTACATGGATGCTTAAGAAGGGTATGCTTAAGGTAGAAAATTATTAGCACAAAAAGTTTTAGTAAAATCTTAATAATGTGTGCATGCATTGAGCTTCCATGCTGAACAAATATTAAATGCATGAATAATACACCCTCGAGATAAAATATGTTTGGTAATGGCTTGGGAGAATGCATGAAACTATGGGGATGTATGATTCAACAAATGTAGGGATTGCAATCATGTTCATGAGTCCATGAGTATTGGTCCAATAGTTTCTAAGCTTGAGACAAGTGATTCTATCATATAATGTTGAGTTTGTTGGTAAGAAACATGTAATCGAAGGATTGGTTTTTCCTAGTTAAAGTGAAAATTGTATGGAATTGTTGATATATGAAAGCAATTTTATCATTAATACCTAGTGGGTTATGAAAAAGGCAAGAAGCCTTCAGTGTGTACAAATTGCTAGAATCTTTATGATTCATCCATGAGTTACTATGGCATGATTTGGTCATGACACTCATATTATGAATCATGAAGGCACATGTACTTGGTATATTGAGTGCATCCATGCTTGTATGAGACAATCAATTGCATGATTGAATGCCATGAAAATAAATAATTTCTAATAAATTTGAGGAATTGTTGAGTAGTGAAATGAGTGGGATGAAGCCATCATCTTGCAAAGCAAAGTGGAAGCTAATCACTCATGAATTTCAATATATGTATCTTTTAGTTTTGACCCTTTGGTTGTTGGAATAAAAATTTGAATGCATTATGGAATGCATGGAATGAATGTGATGCAATAAAAAGCGTAACTATGGCTTCATTTCAATTTACTCTTAAATCAATTGAAATTAATTTAATTACTGAGTATAATAATTATGAGATCACTTCAGAAGATGTCACAGATCTTGCAATGAAAAGATTTTATGTATGAACACTTACCATTATTTGGATGAATGAAATTATAGACTCTAGTTGAAATGAACTTGGTTATGATAATGAAAGTTGAGTACTACCATATGCAAGAGTCAAACATCATAAGAAGAATACCAAATTTATGAAATTTCATTTATATATGAAGCACGCACGGAAAATAAAAGAAAAAGGACGAATAATTGATTTAAATTATTATGATTAATCTCATGAAAATTGTATACTGTCACAAGTGAGATGATGATCCATCCAGGAAGGATGAATGATGGTTGTGAAGCTGAAAAATCCTAGGGATAAGGCCATTGTGGTGACACTGGAACCCTATGAAATACATTGGTCACCATGAATTATGTTATGAAAAATGTGTTGTGCTATTTAGAGCAAGCCAAAGGGATGCCTTGGATGGAAGACTCCATAAGTATCGAGACTCTTCCTGTGCAAAGAATCATTTCCAAGGAATGGATTGCCCAGGGGACTAGGGAGGCAGAGAAGGGGATGCTTGAACTTTCAAGGTGTGTGACTGCAAGGAAGGGGAGACATAAATTAATTGGTTTTTAAAGATTCATGTACATACTCATTAGGATAATGAATGCATTGGATATGTCCAAGAAAACAATGAGCTAAAAATTTTCCCTGTGGAACCCTTGTGAAGTAATGAACACCATGCAAGAATGGGCTAGAATGCTAAGAGGTCTAGAGGTAACTAGACTGTGAAGAATGAGCGAAATTTCTAAAAGTGGAAATTAAGTATAGGAAAAATGTTGCTCATGTGAAAGTGGCTTATCCCTTATTTTGCATAGAATGGTTCTACACATAGCAAAACACCGAGAACAGTGTTCCTAAAAGGGGGAGGGGATTGCGACACCCCTTTCATCACCCCAAATTTTGTAATGCAATTAAGAACATGTAATGCTAGGGTGTCAACATTGATGTTATGATGTCAAACTTTCTTATATGATGTAATGGTTTCTTTTATTAATAAAAATGTAAGAGCCGAAGAAATGTGACAACTAACAGATTATGTTGCCTTCGAGAGGTGAAAAAAATTGACTTAAGAGAAAAATATATCTTGGGTGAATATTTCCCTTTGATGTGATGGTTAGTCTTCCCATGAAGCTAAAAGGTATGGAAGATGAAGGGTCAAGGTGTATTTATAAAAATGAAAAAGAAAGTCATTAAGGAGTTTTTTATTTTTCCCTTTTTGTTCTAAGAATTACTCCATTATTCTTCTCATACACAAAACCCCATCAGAAATTCAAATATGCATGAGAATTGGTGATTGCTTGTGTAACGGCAATTGAATGTGTAGTAGTTATTTTTCCTTGGACTAGATGGATCTGAGGATTGGGAGTTGTCTTATTTTTGTGTGGCACAGACACCAATGAGGAAGGAGGGCCAAGGGACAACAAAGATCAAAAAATGACTCTCTTGTGCTATGCTGACCCGCATTGTCATTTTTAAATGTCTATGGGCCTAGTCAAAGAATGGAAAGGTAGAACACTGATATTTTTCATGTGTGTGGTGGAGAGCGACCTTCACTTTTTATGTTAAATTTGTTCTGAAAACTATGTGCTAAATCCCCGAGTTTGGTTTTTCACTAAAGACATCAAGATATGGCTAGGGGGTGGTCAACTATGAGAAAGACTATAGCATAACTGAGCCTATGGTTGGGTGGAGAGTGGCTCACCCTTCCTCAATTCCATATTTCAAAATATTTGACTCAATATAAGTATCCCTTATGCATGATTATTTAATTTCTTTTTTCAGCAAGTTTATATGTACATGCATTTACTCCATCAAATTTATCTTTTTTTTTTTTTCAACATCGTCGGTTGCTGTATTGTATTTCAAAAAAAATAGGAGTAGGCAGTTCCCCTGAGGTACATAATGTTATGCCATGAGGTGCTAGGAGAGAAGGAGTTACAGTAACAAAAATCTCCTTGTTCCTGCCTTTTAGGCTTTGAAAAAAAGACTGAGCAGAAGTAAATCCTAACAAACTATAGCAACAAAAAACAACATTTGCAAAACATAATTAATCTATATTGATGTGGCTGATATGCCTCGCTATAGATTCTTCAGGTTTATCATCTTCTCCATCTTGCTTTATGCTTGAAGAGCTTGTAGGTACTTCATTTCTCTTTTCCATCATCTATTTTAGTATTTCAATGGATTCTTTAGCATGAGCACACCTATTGGATAGCTAATTGAAATGCTCATGTAATGAAGAGATTCTGTGCAGAAAAAAGAATAATATCATCTTCATATTTTTCCTTAATGAGTCGGCTTTGGCTGTCAATTTCGGCCTCCATGATCTTCTAGTTGTTGTCAATCTTGGCATCCAAGATCTTCTGGTGGGCTCTCAACTATTCCAACTCAGCTTGAAGATCGGCACAATGAAGGCAATCCTCGCTTCTCGACATTGGAGTAGAAGAAGACTGTGATTGAGGGAGTTGAATGACCAAGGGAGCGGGTTTGAGACTACTCTTCATCAAATTTATCATGGTTGTAGTTGTTATACTATTTGGTATAGCTTTTTTATGTATTAAATTTTGTGACAACATTGGTTGAGGAAGATAGGATTCCTAAATTCTTTTTTAGATATGCCATGTTGGCATTTATGCTATAAATTTTCTTCAAGGAGGTTCCATAAGATAAACCTTGAAGCATAGTGAGGGAAAATCTCAGTAATCCTATGATCCAATTTTCAGATCTTGGGTTGTGAAATTTTAGGAAATACAATCAGAGAAAGTTGGGCTTCTTAAATGCATCTTTAAACAAGTCATGTTGGAACTTTTTATATAACTTTTCTTTTGGGACATTCCAGAAGCTGGAACTTGGAGCATAGTGAGGAGAAATATAGTTAATCATTTGTTCCAAATTTTAGATCTTGGGTTGCGCTATTTTAGGATATATGATCATAGGTATTCAAGATTCTTGGATGCTCCTAAAACCATGCATAAAAAAGGCCATGTTGGAATTTCTACTAAAACTTTTCTTTTGGGAGGTTCCAAAAGCTTAAACTTAGACCACAGTGAGGGGAAATATTATAATCATATGTTCCAAATTTTAAATACTATGTCATGATATTTTAGGAGATATGATCATAGGAAGTTGAACTTTCTGGATGCTCCTAAAAGCATGCATCAAACATGTCATGTTGGAATTTCTCCTACAAATTTTCATATGGGAGGTTCCAAAGGCTAAAACTTGGAATATAGTGAGGGGAAATCCCACTAACCATCTAGTTTAGTTTTTAGAACTTGGATTGCTATAATTTAGGAGATATGCCCTAAGGAAGTTTTTATATTAGTTTGCATGCAAAGTGTTTGAAGAAATTCCTAAATGGTTTAATCATTCATTGCATACAAATAGTTTGATGAAATTGCCCAATGAAAATGTTGTTTTATGGATGGGGATTGTATTATTGTATGTTAGCATTGTTGTATGATAGTACTGTTGTAGTTAATCTATGCATATTTGCATGTAAAGCATTTGAAGAAATGTGTTAAAGTTGTTTTATTACAATTTGCACACAAACTATTTTATAGAATACCTCAATCACATAAATCAAAAGTTGCATGATTGAGTGCTATATTTCAGTTAGAATGTTACAAGTGGGATCAAAGCAATGTTTCTTATTTGATTTCATACAAAATATTGGACAAAATTTCTACAAGAAAATATTACTTAATTGGTTGTATACAAAGAATTTGAAGAAAGGTTTACTTGTGAAGTGTTTGAAAAAATGTATGAGAGATGAAAATCAAGTTTTTGCAAGGGTGGTTAGGATAAATTTTGTAGGGGTGTGTTCTAGAGTGGTATCGAAGCTTATTAATAAGCCAGTAAAAAGAAAAAGAAAATTTTTGGGTACCTTGTTTCCTCTGTAATTCATTAACAGAATTGGGTACGTGACATGGGTACATATTGGTTTGAGGCCTCTAATTGAATATTGTTATGTAAGGTAAACACTAGGATCTTCAGCATACAACACTTTGCCTTAAGATCCATGATTTTTTGCCTTTTCTCCTCAAAGAAACACATAATGTGTACATTTTGAACTTGAGATTGTTTCTCATTTTCATGGATTATGACTAAAAATTCCTTGATGAATATGTATTTTCTTTGCAAAGTTTCCTTATGTATTCACATGATCTTTTGAATTTCCATGAGGTCTCTCGGTTCTAAAGGATAAGAATATAATTAACAAGGATAAACTCAAATAATGTTTGCCTAGTCTAAAAAGATCCCTAAAGAACAAAAAGGGTCTATCAGATATGCAAAGAGGATTCAAAATCAAAGTGAACCTACATATTGAGGATACTTAGTCCCAAGATGCCTTGAAGATCCCACTAACAAGAAAATAATAATAGAACAAAAACCAGTTCCAAAGGCTTGGAAAAGTGTACAAAATGAAAATCACATAAAATCCATAAAGATGATTAATGAGAGGCCTAGGCCAGAAGCTAAAAGACTAACAAAGCCACTATAGAGACTACTAAAATATTAAAAGGTGTTGGGAGTTGATTTCCCAATCCCTAACCTACTTGGAATTTCACTATAATTGAAACCCAAGCATATAACCCAATACTAAACATGGAAACTAGAAAGAGACGTGGTGAAAATGTCTCACATGTTAAACCATCGAAACATAAACTAGGTAAAAACACATTCTTACCAAGTCAATAATTATGAATTGATTTCTATGTAACATGTAATGTGTGCTCCATGAGTTTTAGTTCTATCTCCCACAAGAAGGAATAACAATAGAATGCAACACCAACCAAGGAAACTACAAATGGACCTTATTCTTGGCTAGAAAATATCTACAATAGTCCCACCTCTCATGCTGGGAATAAACACCAAGGGATAACCAACTGAAATGTGTTTAACATTCACACACCATGCCCCATGGCCCTTGTCCTTGTTTCACAAATCAGGGTGAATGGAGCTTGCCTCTATTCAATTGATGCAGGAGAATCTACCAACCAAAAGCATCCTTGAACTTCTTATGTCAAAATCCATTTACCAAAGGAAGTTGTTTTCCTTAATTTATTTGATTTTGTAATATTTTATGTTTTGTAACTCAAAAGAATCTATATTGTTGGAAGTTATATGAGTGTCATTTGGCTTCTATGTAAAAGGGATAATCTAGCCAAATTGGGATTTCGTTGAATAATTTAGGAAACAATTTGAGTTTGTTGGTTTTGTACAATAACTCTATGAAAATAGTTTTTATATATGTAATAGAGAGTGTGACATCCTTACCCATGGTTCTCTCACAAAATTCATTTTACATATTTTTATAAATATGTGAAAAAAAGGGGGGACTGAATCAAAGGGACATGGATTCCATAGTTGGGGAGGAGGATTTCTTGCTTGGGATGAATGAGGTTTTCTTGTGTAGAGAAAGAAACCTGAATTGCCTGAACAACCATTAAAAGTTGTCTGGTGCATGAATTAATGAACTAGTTCTTAATTTAAATAGGTTGAAAGAGAAATTACAAAGCCCATGTTGCTTGAAAAATGGTAACAAGAAAAGAGGACAAGAAATTAATAAGGAAATTGCGTAGTGCAAGAAAGGGAGGATAGGACAGTAAATGTGAGACTACGTAAGTAGAGAGGACGTGGAAGGAGAATCCTTGTAGAACAAGTAAAATAAGGTAGCAGAGGCATTCAAAAAAAAGAGGAAGCAAGCAACAATTAGAAGAGAAAGCATGAGAATAAACAACAATTTGAGCATTAGAGAAACAAAGAACTCTGGTTCAATCAACAGGAAGTGGATAAGAGAACATAAGAGAAGAGAAGGGGATTGTCTCTCAAGTTCCCTAGAGGTTGTGCATTGAGCTGCTAGTCTCAGGAGCCCTATAACAACTTGGGTCCTTGGAGGCTATGGGTTGAGACAAGGTCTCTGGAGACCTGTAACAACTTAGGTCCCTAGAGGCTATGGTTTGGGATGTAATCTTTGGAGCCCTATAACAACTTGGGTCCCTAGAGGCTATGGGTTGGAATGTAATATTTGGAGCCTTGTAACAACTTGGTTCACTTAGATCATGTGGGTTGATATAGCAGGCTCTGGAGCCCTAGATAGCTTGGGAAGAGGCTAATCTTGAAGCAACATCAAAGGAAGACCTGATTGAAGACCTTTGGTTATTTCCTTACTATTACAATGGATTCTAGACTTCTTGGAAAAGAGTGAATCATTGTGTGCACACTTGGGGTGAGATAGAGAACCTATGTACTCCTCATGCTGAAGAAGATGGTAGAAGTCAACTATGGGATTGAGGAAGAGATCCTTTGGAATTCACTATTTTTAGTTGATAGTTGGGGATCGATTACCTTAAGCAAGCATCCCCCTCAAACTCTGGAATCTAGCTCGGTGGTGACAACTGCAAGTAGATGTGGTTGCAACTGTCTATGGTTGGGTGGAGAGTCCTTGTCCAAGACTCAGTTTCTTTGCAAGTTTAAAACATAAGTAACCATATGTGCTTGTTCACAAGTTGATTAATTTATGATGCATTTCTGGTTGAAATGGTCCTGGAATTTTGGACTATAATAGTGTTGTTGATGCAATAGTATGTGGTTACTCTTTTGTGTGGATATGGATTTTATGGTTATGGTAAATATGCATATATATGTATGTGTGTATGTGTGTTGCATTTCTGGAAGTATTGTTGTAGTTAAATGATTTTCTCAAGCGTGTGCCTCTGGACTGTAAAGAGTTGATGTGTGAAGCACTTTCTAATGTCTTCATAACCTACAATATCCAATAGAATGTAAAAGAATAAACTTAATAACAAAGAATATGCCACTCCTTGACATAGGAATTTCATTTTGTATGAAATATATAACAATGTTACTAATAGCATATATGTGAATAGCTTAATGACACCATGACTGCCACAGGCAATGAAATGATCCATGAGGATCTGGAATAATACTTGGAAGTATTGGGCATATAAACCCTTTTTATTAACATTAAATAATTACATAAGAGACTGTTTGAAGGGTTACATAAGAGACCTATGCAAAAGACGTTGTGTCAATGCTGGAAGGGTTATTCTTCCTTCAACTTTAGGGATAGTTGAAACCCATGCAGGTAGGCTTCCCCAACCATACATTATCAGCAGCCTGGTTGTCTTCTGTTAGCATTAGGGCATACCTAGATCGGACCTGGAAGCTTCTGCTTAGTGTCATAGAGTTGTTTGCACCTTTGGCATGGATCTTGACACTCTTTACATGTGGTAGGTTAGGTGGATACCTTTCAGGAATCCACACCAAGCTCGTGGTAGGTAAGGGCTCTAGGAGCACCTACACCAACATACCTGGAATTCCCTGTCTGAGAACGGAGAATACAAATGGGCCAAGAACACATTGGAGAATCTTTCATCTAATCTCAATAGGGTAACATCATAGGGCGCCTTAATAAACCATTGACGTTGGCACCAAGTACCGACATTAATCCAGAGGTCTGCAGGATCTTTGAGACAGAGCCATAGTCAAAATAACCAGCTTAGTGAAATCATGATAGTATCCAGACTTGCTCTTATGACATTTGTAAATGTCCCTGCCTGATGCAACGCATAAGGTAGGGCCAAGACCCATTAGTCGAGCGATGGAAAAGATTGAGAAAATCTTGATGCGACACATTGGCACAGCCCGTTTTCCCTAACGTGATTGGACAAGGAAGGTTGATGTGGCCCAAAAGGTTCACCTTGGAACATTTGCGAGGGTGAAAGCGAGAGAGAGAGCCAAGTTAGCTCGTCGAGATGACATGGGCAAGTTGACATGAGCCCAACAGTAAACTCATTGGCCAGAAGAGTGGTCCACAGGCTAGGCGGCCCAAAAGCATAGCCTGAAAGAATGAAAGGAAGGCACACTACGAAGCACCGGGAACACCAAGGCGGGATGACATCGCCTGATGTCACCCCAAAATAATAAAGTAAGGATTAAATATTAAGCGCTAGGAGGAGACTAGCGTGATGGCACTAGAAAAGTGTGTACCTGATTGGTGGAGAAAGGGTCCCGCTGGCTAGTTCAGCCCGACGCTATGACCCAAGTTCACCGATCCACCAGGGTAAACATGTGACGAAGAGTTACTATGATATGACATGACATCCTAGATCACATTAAAGAAATGGAGTCGACAAGATGAAGCCTTATTGACCTTTCTCAGGGGCCACAAGACCCACAGGAGATAAACAACTAATCAAGGTGTCCAAACCCTGAGCTAACTTTCCCTTTTAGTGATTTTGACTCCTAATCGCTTGCATAAAAAGGAAAGTGATTGGTTGTGACCCTCCAGTCACATGGATAACCCTGCCTCACACTGACTGCAATCTAGATTTCCTAGTTCTGAGCATGGGACCCCGGAATCTGAGCCACTTTTTTAGGGCTAGTATCCAGACCTCTGCCCAGAACATGACAAAAATTTACAGAATGATGAATGACACAAGGACAAATCCAATAATGCAAAACTTAGTAAAGAACTTGAACTAACCATGCCTAACCATGACAATCATTTCATCAAACACATGGTGAACATGTAACCTACAAGTCATGAATGCATATTTAAACATAGGGGGTCTGATACTTATCTGAGAATCATCAAGAAGGTCTAATTCCCTCCCATAATAGCTACAATAACATGTATTAGCTCATGAGTTCATTATCCATTCATAAAAAAATCAAGACACATCAAGAGCCATAACCAGTATACATCTTATAACCAACCTATAAATAGTAAATGAACATCATATACACCATAATAAACCAACCATCAAAGACACATAATAACACGTATAAATACTCATGAAAATACAAGAGGAAAGGAGCTCTTATTAACATATGCAAATCCAACCAAGTTAAGGACTTCCATGTACCACTCGACCATAGATTGGGCTGAACCAAAACCGTCTTTCAGTCGGTCACCCTTATGCCATATTCCAAGCATGAATGTGGGATCTCATGAAATAAACCAAGCAAAACCAAACCAGGGATTCCAGAGGCCAAACCACCTCAACCGTCCACTAGTGGTTCCACCTCATGTTCGAACATCACTAACCATCACCATATCGGTCTCTACCCAAGCTGTCCAGGGCTCCAGAGCGTTTGTTCCAACTCGGCTCTAGGACTAGTAACTCAACCCACAACTGCGACAGGGCTCCTTAAAATTTTTCCAACCAAGGCTCCTGAATAGGTAACTCGACCCACCAAGGGCTCTAGAGCGTTTTTCCAACAAAGGTTTCCAGGACTAGTAACTCAACCCAAGTTATTCTAGGGCTTCCAAAGCATTTTTCCAATGAAGGCTCAAAGAACTAGTAACTCAACCCAAAACCATAAGGAACATGAGCACCAATAATAAAATAATCAAGTGGAAAACCCACAACACCATGGTTATCTAGGAAATGGAAAGGCTAGGCAAACCACTATCAATCTAGGCAATCCTCCATGCCAATGATAGATCATAACCAAATAACCACATGCATATACCATGCATGCCAAAACTAGCAAGGAAATCGTACATGAAACTTGATACCTACAAAGTAATCCCATTGTAGTTGTTGATCCTGTTGTCCCCTTGCACCTTCATGCTTTTCCTTTGCCTTATTTTCCAAATCCAATGAAAACTAGAGTGTTCCAAGCATGCTCCAACAATGCTCCAAGATTTCTCTAAGTGTGTAAGAGTATGAGAGAGAGAGATAATAGAATGAGTGTGCCAAATACTGAATTGACAAAAGTTGTGAACTGATCCTCATAAGCCTTTTTATCATTGAGGCCTCTATTTTATTCATTTTCCTGTATTTTTCCTTCAATTTTCCTCACATGCAATTATGTGGCCTTTCATCTTCCTCTTCTCCTATTTTCCGTTATTTTCATAAATAAATTCCAACAAATGCCACTTTGCCTTTACCAATTTCCATAGTAATTTATTAATCAATAGTGATCCCCCATCATTATATTTTTCCCAACATTCAACTTGGAATACGTGTCCCTTGACCTTGGTTATTATTTTATTTATTTACATGGGAAATCAACCAGGGGTTGTTACATTTCATCTCCTATACATGCCTTGACTAGCATAAAACGAGACTTTCAGTGGGGAGGAGAGTAGCAAAAATCCTTTGATACATTGAAATAAAATATCATTACAACATCGGTGTTAGCATTACCAAATTTGCAGTAGCCATTTGAGATAGAGACCGATGCAAGTGGATATGCCATGGGAGCAATTTTGATGCAACAATGTAAGCTGGTCTGTTATCGCTCTGAGACCTTTTCTAAAGTTTTTGTTAATTATCCTACATATGATAAAGAGTTGTATTATTTAGTACAAAGTGTTTAAAAATGGAAGAATTACTTAATGGGAAAGGAAACGATAATACATACATATCATCAACCATTACAGTATTTGCAATCACAAACAAATATACAACAGTCAAGACATATCACGTGGATGGGATTTCTACAATAGTTTCATTTGGCCATCAAGTATATAAAAGGTAAAGAAAGTGGTTGATATGCTATCTATACCTTCGATTAATGCACATGTTGTCTTGTATAATGATTCTTTATCACATGACATTATGTTGAGAAATATGCTAGGGATCTAGACTTTAAGGATGTGTGCAAGAGGTTAACTCATGTTTAACAAGTGGAGGATTACCAGTTGTAAGGAAAGTTACTTTATCATGTTAATAAAATATGTATTCGAGAAAATGAAAGAATTCATGTGATTAGAGAAGCCCATACTTTTCATATTTTAGGGCATTTTGGTGTAGGAAAGATTGTAGCTCATTTGCAGAGATTTTGTTATTGGCCTTGAATGAGAGAAATAGTATCCAGATATGTTATAGATTGTGTATTTTGTGCAACTAGTAAACCCATTAACAAGAAATTGGATTTGTATACATCACTTCCACTTCCTTCTCATTGGTGGGAAAACATCTATATGGATTTCGTAGGAGGTTTTCCTATAACCAAAAGAAGTCATGATTACTTGTATGTAGTTGTGGATAGATTCAACACGATGTGTATTTTATGCCTTGTAAGAAGCAAGTGACAACTGAACGGACTGCACAACTATTTTTTCAACATGTTTGGGTTCACTTTGGATTTCCCACTTTTATTATATCAAATCGAGATTCCCAAATTATGGGAGAATTTTGGTCAAGCTTGTAGAGAATGATGGACACCAAGCTAAAGAGAAGTACGACTTTTCATCCACATACCGATGGATAGAAGAAGGTGGTTAATAGGACCATGGTACATTTATTTTGAGGATACTGTAACAAGCATCCTAAGCTTTGGGATGAACAACTACATTATGTGCAACATGCCTACAATTGAGCATTACATTCATCTACACAGATCACTCCATTTGAAGTTTGTTTTGGATACTTGCAAAAGTCTCCATTGGATTTAGTTTTTTGGAAAGACATTGATTTTGATTTCTTAAATAGATGAATATAAGGCCCAAAAATTCATTTAGAAGATCCATATGGTGCATCAAGAAATCCAGGAACTATTAGAGAAGAGCCAAGCCTAGTATAAGGCTAAGCATGATAAACATAAGATGGATCACCATTTCCAAGTTGGTGATCGAGTTTAGTTACATATCAATAAATATAGGTTAACAGGGGAAGGTAAGAAGCTCAATCCAATCTGATATGGCCCATTTATTATTTTGGAGAATATTGGAACTAATACTTTCTGGTTATATCTACCACTATATATTCAAATTTATTCAGTTGTAAATGTGGAGAATTTAAAACTGTACGAGTCACCGACGATCATAGATCAGGATGAGAATATTCAAGTTCCTTCCATTGACGATTTTTCTCTTGTGTATTTGGTTAAGTTGCAAGAAGATGTTATTCTAGACAAGAAGATGAGGACTTCATGTTGAGGAAATGTGGAATATACTTGAGTGGGTATTATGGGAATGAATCCAAGAAAGGCATGGTGGATTGATATAGGGAGTGAGGGAGAAATACCCTCACCTATTTGCGAATTAATTTACCTTTTGATGGTCTAAAAAAATTCTAGTAGGGAGGATTGATCTAGGAGGATACAGGATGGCCTAGAATTCAAAGTCCCCAAAATTATACGGAAGTCATGCCATGTTGAAAAGATCCATGAGATAATTCCAACACAACTTTAATCGCGTCGAATGAAGTTTGTATGAATAAGTTATCGCTTTCCAAAGTTTTGCGACAATAAGAAAAAAGGGAAGGACATAGTGACACGTGGAAGCCCCTCAGGGTGTTTTGTGGTAGGTCATATGGATGACACTTGGCACAACATAGAGGTGATGTGGTAGTATTTGAGAATGACATGTGGAATGACATGGCAACACCTGGTCTCGACATGTGGCAGATGCAGGGTAAGTTGGCAGGTTAAGTGGACCAATCTGGTGGTGACACATGGCCCAATCAAAAGGCATCACGTGGTACCTCGGAACGCAAAAATTAGGTTTGGTTCAAAAAAATAACACTTATGAGATTCAAATGTGAGACCTTCAGGATAACTAACCAATGTCTCCAACAATGCGCCACAACTAATGGTTATAATAGGCTTTAGGAATATTATATTTAAGGAATAATTGTTACTACATGCCATAAATGGGGGAGCTTACAGGCTTGACCCAAAGACCTTTTCCCAACCACTAGTGCAACCTCTATTGATCGGTACCTCTGTCAAATGATGTATTAGACGTGGCCACATATTATTTGATGGCGTGGGATTAAATGTTTTATATATGGTATATTTGGTAAGGTTTGGTGTAACCAACATATGATGCACCAAGGTTTTTAATAATATGGTTCTAACGACATACGATATTTATCATATGGTTATAACAACATACCGATGTAACATGTTTAATATGCCAATGGATGGGGGTCGCAACCTCTGTGGGCTCAACCCCGGGGTTGCGAACCCCAATGGCTATATATGTAAAATGTTTTTCCACTACACCACACAAGTGTGGTTGTGTTATTTTGGCTAAGCTCCTTTGATTTTGTAGCGTGATTATCACTGAGCTTGTGGTAAATCATAGATTTATTTTTCGCTTTTGTGGAATTTTGAAAAGAGATTTTTTGTGAGGGGTTATTAGAGGATTTTTAGATGTAGAGTAGATATCCAACTTTAAATATTGTGGAATTGATGTAATTTGAGTTATTTTGCATCATAATCAAAGAGGTCGCTCCACTGGAAACATACCCAAAGACGTAGCCCACATTGGGTGAACTTTGTTATCAATCTTGTTTGTGTTCTTTTATTTATCTACATTTCTTTACTTTGATTATAATATTTTTTTATAATTTTTTCAAGCTTGGTATTTCTCATTCTATTTTAAGCCAGATAAATCATAGGCTCTTGATCAAAGATCGCGATCAACTATCTCCACTAAAGCATCAAATTCATATTCTGCACTTTCTTTCAATCCAGATGTCAAGGGTGGCCATGCCTCCACAACCAATGTATTTGTATTTGTATTTATCAATGGTGGCACTATCCCCTCTTCCAATGACAACACACTATCCATCGTGAACCAACACCCATACATATATAGTTTGCACTTTACTATAATGGAATTCTCAAAGGGATATACACCATGGAGCTTTTCAAAGGCCATGAGTATTGATCCAATAGTGGGATTTTGGATTTCCTTTTGAAAACTAAGCCTCTTGTTACTCTCCTATTAAAATTGATTGCTTTCATATTGTTAAGAGATGGGAAACAAATGATTAGGAATGTTTCTTTGCATATGAAGAGAAGCCTCAATTTGTATTGGAATAGAAGACAATGTCCAAGGTGCACATGCATTAAGGATACCTATCATATCTTGATTCCAAAAGTGCTTGCTAATATTAATACTCTCTTTTCTCCCCTTTGATAGACTCAACCAAAGAAAACCATGCCCTTTTGTACCTATTCACTACCTCCCACTTTAATTCCTTTTTCCTCAGCACCGAGTGCCAAAAGACATTAGATAGTCTAAGAACATCTAGATGCTACAACAACATGAAGAGGGGTTATTCTTATCATATCTGAATAATTTTCAACTGCATGGACTGCAAACACCATATCTTCCTTGAAAACTTTTGAATTTCTTTTCCCCTCTTGAAAACACTGAACTCCTTTTAATACATCACACATGGAACCACCCAAAAATAAAATGGAACACATGATAGATAACTCCTCACAAAAAATCCTAGACTTCAATATCTTTCTTTATTTCTTCCTATATAAATTGGGCAACACTGCTAGAAAATGATGTAATTTCCAACACATGTGAACTGGGAAGATGTTCTATAGCCTTCAAAAAAGTTGATGCAACAACAAGTACTCTTTCCTGAGACAAATTCTCAAATAATTAAAGCTATAAACCTTCAATAGAGCCTCCAAGCATAAAAAAATTCAAGTAGCGAACATGTTGTAGCCACAACTACCAAGTTAAAAGGGCCAAGACTGGCACAGTTAGTTAATGCAAGAATATGCAATCCAACACCAACAAAGATGTTATGATTTAACTTGTGCATATGTTGACCTTTGCTGGTTTTTAAATCAATGCCTTCTATCTCATTTAGAGAGGTATATAAGCAATCAATATGGAAAAATAAAATGGATTGTAGACATGACCCATTAAAAACTGTTGCATCAAGCAAATTGCCGGCAATTATTGGTGCAGTTCCAAAGCACTGTTGAAAGCTAACATTTTGAGGACCTAATCTTACTAATACGGCTAATGTGTCTGTGATAAATGATGTTATTTCAAACCTTCTTTCAACTATTAGCCTGCATGTGTAACCCAATAACTACAATGCTATTATGTGATATTCCTAGTTGATATTAACAGTGATAAACAAAGCAAATACAACACATTCAACACAATAAATTGCACACATGATCAGATAACCAGAAATGCTCCAGAAACACGCCAAAATGGGCCAATTTCATTATATAATAGAGGGAGTACAATATGAAATGGAAGGAATGCACCTGGGCTTGCTCAAGGCAAGCTACAAGCCCCAGGTGATGAATAACAACTACCCAAATGTTGTAGAATGGCTCCCCTCCAAGAAGTTTGTGTTGGCCCTTGTGGAAATACACTGTTGGATGGAAGAATTGAATATTTGACCCACTTCTATTGCTCATAAAATTCTGCAAAATTAGCCCCGGTCTCCTCTCACCAAACCCACAAAAACCCAGAAAGGGTTTGGGCTAATTTCGACCTCCCAGAATTACCCTATTTTGGAGCTACGCCCTCCTAGCCAAAGACTATGTCCCTAGTAGCACAATCTGCTGAAAAATCCTCCTTATTCCTCCCCAAGTTGTTGTAGAAATGCTCCGGGAAATTCCTCCTGAAGCGAGAGAGTGATTCCACCACGAGTTTCAAATGGTTGAGCCCCAACACCACGAAATCTCTATCCAGTGACCCCCTGCGCAGGACCAAAGTTGAAAAATTTGTCTCTTTTAAAGGCAGTCACTCCCAGCTCCAATATTCTCCACAAATGCTGGCCTACTCCTAAAGCAACTTCTCCAAATTTCTCCTCGCAAAACACCCCTAGGAACTCGCTGAAATGAGTGGCACGAAATAGCTTATGCGTCCTCCCTGGAGTACGAATTGGCTAAGGGAATTGGTTGAAGATCACTCAAAGAATACACAAATCCCTCCCTCTATGGTAGTAGAATTACCTCCCTATGGTGGCACTCGAAGTCCACTGAAAGCAGGGCAAGTTCCCCCTTTAGAAAACTATGTGCTAAGCAACATTTGTGACCTAGCTGAACAACTTGAACAACAATGGAAGAGTTGAGTTAACAAAAAGCTGCAATAGCTTCCATCCTCCTATTTATAATTTTCTCCTTGCCTCCTCATGCGGGTCCCTCCATCTAGCATTTCAACCTCCTTTCCTTAGCAATTCGAATTTCTCTCCAATGGGTGCATATTTCATGAGGGGGTGGCCCCCACATTCCACTAGCTAAGTGATTTCAACCTCCCCTTCTCCTAAATATTATTTCCAAAAACACATGGGTCCCCCATAATAGCAAAAAATGCAAAATTGTGAATCTTTCTTTAGCCAAAATTATTTTAGGAAGGGATATTACATATTAGACAACATATCAAGTTTACCTTTTAAGGTAGAATGAAAATCTAAGTTGCTTACAATTTACTTTTTAACATCCTAAACAATGTCATAGGGTCTCAACAATGCATTGATCACTAGATTTTCCATATAATCTGCAGCAGAACTTCCTAACCGAAGTTCATTTTCGCTACACAAGAAACCATGATCTTCTTCACATAGACCAACAAGGTCAACAACCTTTGGAATTGGATTATCAAATCATACATCAAGTTTAGATGACCCATTCTCTTCAAAAGTCACCAACACTTTCCCTTAGGAGCCATAATATGGACCTATCTTTGTACTGAATAGTTGTTGATTTTTGCAATCCCATACTTCCATTCTCCAAAATGCTTCAAAATGAGAAATGTTGCAACTCAAATTCACCCCACCTCATGCACAACTCTTGTTGTTGCATGTAGCATTGGCCCAGAACACTAATTCTAACCTTCTCTTGAAAATCCCATAGCACTCACAATAGGTGTAGCTTTTGGGCACATTAGAATTTCCCGTGGGATATATGTGGGAGCCTATGAATATCATACCCCACACTTACATGGTATAGGAGAATTATAATTATCCTCATCACATTTGCTTACAACATTTTCTAACCATTGTTGCAATATCTTTCTTCAAAGACATTTATAAAGGCTACAAACTATTTATGGTCATTTTACATTTGAAACACTATTAAATCATATCCTTAATCTTCTAATGAGGATGCACCATGACCATGTCATGATAAGATTCCATTTACAAGACTTACATACTCAATCTTACATTCTTTGCTTGAAAATATCCAATGAATCCTATAGAGCTTTGATTTCCATTTGTAACAACATGGAAGCTTTTGCTCATAAACAAGTATACTTTAATCCTTAAAAATAGATGAACCCAAATAATAGTAGGATTCAAGATTTCACATGGAGGGGAAACATATATTTGGTTATTCTCATCTTCAAAGGATTTTTTCCCAGTATCTACAACAGTCTTCTATAATAGGAAATCATTTTTCCCATTAAGATGTATTTTGAATGGTCGTATTGATGATGTGACATTGTAATAATTTGTGGAAGATTCTTTAAATATAACTTCAAGGATGAATATTTCTATGAGATGGATAAATATTATTCTCTCTCTCTCTCTCTCTCTATATATATATATATAGTTAGTTAGTTAGTTTTACTATGGTGTAATATTTCAGAATGAGAAATGAAAAATACCCCATGATTTTAGCAATTATATTTCAATCTCTTCATTTCACCACTTGTATATTTATTTTCCCACGATCCTAGGATTATCACCTAGTTAGGCATGAAAGAAAATACCCCAAGAATAGCCACAAAATCACATGAATTATGTAGAAAATAGGGTAATATATTATATTATGTATGTCTTATTTTCCATTTCATTTATTTATATTTAACATTATAAAATGAGGTACAAGATTTCTCCTTCTAATAACAATAGGATAAAGTAATTTATAATGCAATAATTCCATATCTAGTTCATGATTGATTTGGATATTTAACTGAATATAGATGATGTTGTTAAAGATGCATGTTACTAACCAAATTTTCATTAATAACCATTTTATAAGTCTTGATAGGCCTATTATATAGTTCATCCATGCACAAACCTAATGATATGTGTCCTTAAATTAACTTTTTATTTTATCATCAATAAATGTTCCATGGATGAATAAGTAATGAGATTTTGCGTTTCAACATGACATAAAAAACCATATACCTTTGGATTATACTTTCTAAAAAAACTTTTCATATACTAAAACATATAATGAATACAAATGTGAATTTACATACTGAGATAACTTCCTTCCAAGTCAGCAAATGCCAATAAAGTATACCAATACCAAGGAACCTGCACAGGCCAAAAGATTGGATTGGAAAACTAAGCTATGATGACAATTTATCAAGAAACATATCTTAAATTGTTAATGTGTATAGTGTTCAACTTCAAAACAATAAATGATAGAAAATTCACACCTCATGAAAGTTTCAAATTGATGGGATTTTACAAACTAAGCTATGATGGATATCTATCAAGAAAATACATAGGTAGAACTAGTAATGAGTATTATTATAAATGTCCAAAACAATTATAAATGAAAGAAATACCAGTGATGAAATTTTATAAACTAAGTTATGATGATAATTTATGAAACTGCATATATAAAATTGTGTGACTATATATTTTTTAGGTTAAAAAAACAATAAATTAAAGAAAAATTACACCCCATCAAGGTTTTTAAAGGTGAAATTGTCCCATTCCTTTACCTTTGTCACATTTATATAATACAAAACTTTCTATCCCAAAAGGTTAGTTCAAGTGATTTGACTTGCCATTCCAAATTTGTAAATGCCAAAGGAAGTGGAATTTACCCTAGATGTCATTCATGGAATGCGGGGAAACACATGTATGGTTTCCCCAAAGAAGTAATCCATGGAAAAAATATAAAACAATTTTTTTATAATGTTATGTTGTCTAATATTTATTTAATATAATATTTTATCTAGACTAATATTACCTACTATTGGTCTACGGGGTCTTGGATAGACGGTGATTGGGTGCTTTGTTAAGGCACCCCTTGATGTGAAGTCACAGGTTCAATTCCCCACCCCAATCGGGGTGATATATTAGACATGTTGAAAATGTAGTCCTACCAAGCTTACAAAAAAAAAATATTACCTAGTATTGACTAGCTATTATGCATGTGCATTTAATAGTTTGGATGTGTATAATGTTGTACTAACTAATTAGAATTCATGCAAGGAGTGTTCCTATCTTATTTCATCAAAATTACAAGCAATAAATATACAAAACTATTTTTAAAATCTTCCATCTTTAACATAAACATTTACTAGGTTGATAAATGTTGTGCCTTGAGTAAATGGATGAGGGTTTATGGTTTACGATATCATAAGAATTTCCAATTCAGATTTTTTGTCACACTAAATCCATTAGCCATATATTGGAATTTACTACTTAGGTCCAATATGGCCCACATACTAGTGTATTTATCAACTCTCCTATCCTACCGTAATGAAAGTAGGGGGTCACTATAATGGGCACCCTATTGCCAAACAATGACATTTTTGGAAGCTCTCAAGGAACAACCATGCAAAGAGGATGAGCTAAGAATCATTGTGTGAATGAATAATTTGATGAGGACTTGCCTAAACATTATCCACTAAGTATTGAAATTCCTTTTGATAAATTACCTAATAATGATATTAATTAGGAATATGTTGTTTTCTATGAAAATTTGAAAAAACATAACTTGTTAGGATATCATGTTGGTCCTTTTCTACTAGAATCAATGATCAAATATTGGTACAAAAGGTATTGGGAGCCGCGTGGTTGGACTTGCGTAGGAATTCATATCTTTGCCAAAGCCTTTCCTAAAATTTCTTTTACAGATGAGATACATCATGAAATGGTATCCGACAATGCATAGATGTGTCAAAATACCATGTACCTTTACCCTTTTTGAAATGATAGTTCTTATATTAAGAAGAAATTTATTTGCATATTTTTTTTTAAGTAAAAATGGAAGGGTATATACAATGCCACTCATGTCCTCCTCCTTAATGCTACTAACATAGAAATAAGGTATGAATATGAATCTAGCTCTAACATATTTGCATCTTTGGTAAGAAGAAATGCATTAAGAAATGGTTTCATGAATATCTCATCCCTCCACATATGAATAAAAGTATACAAACTATTGACCTCCTTATAAAAAACACAATGTATTTTCCAAAGGATAAATACTGAAAAAAAAACCTCATATAGTGCCAAATTCCACTAAAACAAGAGAGAGTGGAATATCTAGAGTCACCAAACATAATTGCACAATATTGAAATCTCCATTCAAGAAGAGTCAAATGTTTCATTTGCATGTGATCTTGACAACTCCTTGTGAATTGGCAATACCTCAACATATGCTTCATTATTTTGTAGTGGTTTCAAATAAGGCAAAGACGTTAAACAAACCGATTTTCACCAACCAAACCTTAGATGGAAGACCTTCATAGATAACCAAGCAACCAAACACATATAAATTATAAAAGACCCGCATCAAACAAACATTATGCAATTTTTAAATCCATTAACCCTGGACATCCATAAAAACCCACCATGAATTGAGCATAGGGCCAAGCTTGTTGCAATAACATAGATTGGAGTACACCTTCATGAATCATACTAAAGTAGTGGGTGCACAAAAATACAACCTTAATCACAACATATTGGTCCTATCACTACAAAAGCTTGCACTTCTTAAGCCAAATTATCAAAGCTCAAGTGAAAAACCCATTTCACCTCAAAGGGTTCTACTATAATCTCACCAACGCTCTTCTCATTTTTTTCTGACTATCCTTTAGCTCAAGGGAGGTTATCCATAGGATAGGATTGTTATGACTTTGGTAAATCCAAGATTTGAGTTCAAAGGGAAGCTCCAAAAACACATACAATCAAGGGATTAGACAATTTGGGATTATCAAACTCAACTAATTGTGAAGTTCATCCAAGATAGAAAGCATAAATAATTTCCATAGTGATAACCAAAACCAAAAGATCCATTGATTCCAACCCAATTCTTCTGATGTTCCCCAAAATTAATATATATGTTTCATTTTTATTTCTTACTTGAATATGTAGGCCAATGGGTTTTACTCTTTATTATATGTTAAAAGTCGTTCTTTTGCGTGAAACCCTATAGACTAGTGAATAAACAATGATTGGCTACTCACAACATAATTTGGTTCTTCAATCCAACTGACTCGTTATTGAACCTCACTACTCATGACCAATGAAAATGGGTTAATTAAAGGGATAATGGAAAATTGTCATGCTTTTTCTAGGCCCAACATAAAACCTTGCTTGACCAAGTAAGTATGTTGTAATGCTAGTAACATAAAAGAGGGGTTCACGTCAGAGGGAGGTAGAGCAATGGAAACATCTTCATATGGGGTTTTTAGCTAGGGTTTGTAGGGTTTTTTAATCCTTTCTACTAGTATGACTAGTTTTTCCCCATTCTTGTATGTTTATGGTTTTTTAAGGGTTTAAACCAATTTTTTTTTTATTGTTTTTGTTGCTTTTACGTGGCTGAATCTTGTGATTGTTAGTTTATTTTCCTAGTGGTGACTTTTAAATGGGGTTTTTTTTACCGTGCTTGCGGATTCTCTGGGTTCTTGGGTCTAGATATGTTGGTTGTCACTGACTTGGTGGGAATATAAGTGGTCCTTTTGGCTTATGTGGAGGTTGTGGATTATGATATGGTGAGCCCTATTAGGGGTTCCTCTCAAGAAGTGCAGTGGCTACAAGCGGGGGTTTCATACAGTCCTCTGGGTTGTGGGTGCAGGTTTGAACCCCATGAATGGGTTAAATTGGAACCCTAGTTGCGTGGTTTCCAAGGTGTTAATTTTCCACTATTCTATGCGTAGTACAATCACTTAATGCAATTATTTCTTCAGTTAGCAATCACTTAAAAATAAATAAAATAAAAAATCTTCCAATGACAGAAAGAAATTCTAGATAGAATTGCAAATCCAATATTCAATAGAAGACAACTAAGAGAAATGATAAGAGACACAATATCTGGTTAAAGACCAGGGAAAAAAACCCCACGAAGCGGAAAACCCTTTCAAACTCTTCTTTATTAGATTGTCATCAAATGTTTCACAGAGAGATACAATGTTCCAATTCAACAATAAAGAGTCAAAGTCAATTCTTTGACTTATCCAATAATTCACTAACCAATATCCAAGAGATGAGCCCAAAAGTAAAATTTGGTCAAATTCAACAATAGTTAAAAGCAACAAATCATGCCCTAACCAGTAAAAGTTTACTTGTAAATAATCTCCAAAAATTTTGGTCCTGGCAGTAGAAAACTCGACCTCTTTTGTTGGTCAAAGTTAATTCAAAACAGTCCCAAAACAACTTAGTCAAAGGAGAGAGAATCCCTGCGGTCAACTTCAGATTTCTGTGGTCAAAGTCAATTGTCATCAGTAGTCAAAGTAGCCCAGAAAATTTCAGTTCCTCCACAGAAAAACTCGGCCTCCTAAGATAAAAAATTTCCAAGTCAAAGTGAGTCAAATGCCAAGTCAAACTTGGTCAATGGTTGTTCAAACAAAAGTTAACACAAAAATTTCAGAATGCCCTTCTTCCCTTCACATGTGTGAGCTCGACTTCCTTGATTACAGACTTGTACAAACCAATCACAAGAGGAGAGAGAAGAGAAGATGCATTGGTGTGATTTCCAAATGAGGTTGTCTTGATGTCTATTTATATGCTTCTTTGGAGACCCAATTATGACTTTAGGCCAACTTGTACTTTTGTGAACTTGTGGGTTTTCCACTAAAAATAATATTTTTCCTTGACTAAATTAAATTCTTCCAAGGGAAAGTAGGGGTCTCTCTTGACGAGGAAGGTTGTCCAAAGGAGGGAATTTGTCCCTAAGCTGCCAAATTATCAGCCCCTCTCAGCTAGGGAGAAATTTCCAACTTGCATCAAGAATATCGTCATCTCAAATCAAATCATATCTCGTCTCTTCTCATCTTTTCTCATCTCTGCTCATCTCTTGAACACTCTTGAATCTAAAGAAGAAGAATTTTTCATCATAGGGGAGCTCAAGCTACCACCCTCTATCCAAGGACAATAGGTGAGATCTACTTAAGGGTAAGGATCACACTCTATCCTATTGACCAGTGAAAATAGGTGAGATTGACTCAAAGATCACACTTTATCCTATCATCTAATGACAATAGGGAAGATCGACTTAGGGGTCACACTTTATCCTATTGTTTGTTGATCTTCCCATATAGACCCTTAAGATTCAAGTGGTAGAATGTTTGCATCTCTTCACTTGAAAATATACGACTTACCATTAAATGGTAAGGATCACACCCTATCTCAATCACCTCAACCCATTGGCCAAATGGGGAGGAACAATCCCAACAAGCCTAGCTTGTGGGTAGGATGCCAACTGCAGTATACTCTATCGAGTCCTAGACTTGATGGTAGGGGAGATACCAACTTTTCATAAATGACAAGGATTACATACATACACCCTACAGTGAAAATAGGCGAGATCGACTTACCACGGGGGTAAGGATCACACCCTATCTTATTTTCAAGAGTTCCCTCAACTCCATGAGCTCTCCAGATCAATTCCTCTCCCTGTGAGCTCAAATAGGGGGGAAGATCATAACTCAATGTTCTTGATTAGGACCCTTGCCTTAGAGGGTCACCTCTATTAGTCAATGCTTCTCTCTGAAGACTAAGAACTTCCCTTTCAATAAAGCCTTGGTGAGTATATCTGCTATCTGCTAATCAGTTGAAATGTGATGGAGTCTCACTGCTCCTCTTTGCACCATATCACGAATGTAGTGATACATGATCTCAATATGGTTGGACTTGTTGTGGAACACATGATTCTCTGCTAATCAGATCCCACTCTTGTTGTCACAATATATCATTTTCATATCTAGGACGTGCTCAAACAACTCTCGAAAGAGCTTCCTCAACCATACAACCTTGAAGCTAACCATGCTATTAGTAATATACTCTGCCTCATTCATGCTCAAAGCTATGGATTTTTTCTTCCTACTCATCCAAGATATCATGGAAGAACCCAAACAAAAGTAGCACTCTGATGTGCTCTTCCTATCAATAACATTTCTGGCCCAGTCAACATCAGTGTACCCATGAATTCTCCCTTCATTGGAAGTATATATCAGACCAAGGTTGATTGTTCCATGTAAATATCTCAACACATGCTTGGTAGCAAGCCAGTGTGCATGAAGAGGCTTTGTTATGAATTGACTCAAAGTGTTGGCTGCAAAAAATATGTCCAAACGAATGTTCACTATGAACATCAATGCCCAAATCAATTTTCGATACTCAAAGTTGTTTTCTAAGTCAGGTCTAGCAGCGTATACACATAACTTCTTGAATTTCGTCTCTGTGAGTGTGGCCAAGGACTTACATTCTACCATTCCAAATCTTTCCAACAATTTCACAACATATTTTCCTAGAGAAAGGAAAACTCTCTGTGATTTTTCCATACTTCTAATCCCAAAAAGTAATGCATCAAACCAATATCTTTCATTTCAAATTCTAAAGCCATCCCCCTCTTTCACTCCAGCATCAGAGGCTCACTACCTATCAAGGATACATAGTTAACATATAAAACCAAAATGAGAGGCATACTTTGGACCACTTTGAAGTAGAGTTTTGTGTCAGCATTGCTTATCATGAATCCAAGCTTCACCAGGTAACTATCAATGCAAGCATACCAAGCTATGGGGGTTTGCTTCAAACCATAAAGTTCCTTCTTCAACCTACAAACATGAGTCTTCCTATCTTGTACTTCAAAGCCCAATGGTTTCCCAGCAAAATTATTCCTATATTATGCCATGAAGAAATGCAATCTTCACATCCATCTGGGGAAGGGTCCATCCTTGACTAGTATCAAGGGAAACAATAGACCTAATAGTGGTATAGCGAGAAACAAGTACAAATATATCATCATAGTCTCCTCCCTCTTTCTGGGAAAAAACTATAGTGATGAACCTTGCATTATATTTCTTAATACTTCCAGAAGCTCCATGCTTGATCTTGTACAACCACTTCGAAATCACGATAGACTTTCCTTTGGGTCTCGGAACAACATCCCACACATCATTCTTCATAATAGATTCATATTATTTAACCATGGCATCCTTCCAAACCTACTCTTTCATTGATTCTTCAAAGGTGGGAGGTTCAGCCTGTATGATGATGCTCATAACTACATCATATCTCTGGTACCAACATGGCTTCTTGATTTCTCTAAAGGTTCCTATGGAAATGGCATGTCTTTCAACATCCTGTAAGGTATCACAAAGCCAAAGGGGTCTCTTCCTGGTAAAGGGATCACATGGAGGACGATCCAAGGTGTCCATAGGCTCCATGGGATCATCAAGAATATCTGGCTCAGGCACAGAAGGGACATCTAAAAGGTCCATGTTATCATCCTTCTTCTCAACCAGAGGAGGAGGAGGAATATCGCTTGCTTTTCCAAGGACAACATATTCATTGAATGCCACATCCTTGCTAAACTCTATATTCCTTTAACTAGGCATGTATATTTTAAAATCTTTAGAATTATCACAATATCCAACAAAAGAACCTTCTTTCCAGTGGCTTCCAACTTTTTCCTCTTGTCCTTCAGCACATGAAAATACACGGGGCAGCCAAATATCCTCAAATGTCCAACATCGGTCTTCACACCCGTGAACACTTCTTCAAGAGTATTTTCACCTAAGGCTTGATGAGGAACCCTAATTTTAACATAGACTATTGTATTTTTGGCTTCTCCCCAAAGGTACTTCGATGGTTTTTGATCATGCAACATGGCTCGAGCAACTTCCATGTTATACATGTTCTTTCTTTGAGCTACACCATTTTGGTCGATATTATAGGGTACGGTGGTCTCCTTCTTAATTCCAACCTTCTTGCCAAAGTCAATGAACTCATTAGAAGTATATTCTCCACCATTGTCATACCTGAAGACCTTGATCCTTTTCCTTGTTTGATTCTCTATTAGTGCCTTGAAGTTCTAGAACATATCAAATGTTTCATCCTTATGCTTCAGGTAGAATATCCTTGTCTTTTAGGAGAAGTCATCCACAAATATTATATATTATAGATAGCCACCCAGAGATTTTATCAGCATGGGATGACGTAGATTAGACTTGATGAGTTGAAGAATATCACTAGTCTTTCTTTTGCTGGAGGGGAATGACCCCCTTGAATTATTTCCACTGGCACATCCTAAACATACTCCATCATGGCTAGTTTGAACTTCAGGCATCCCATAAACTATCCTTCTAACTTTGGGAAGGGCTTCATAATGTAGATGTGCAAACCTTTGGTGCCATAATTCACTTTGATGATGTTGTCATGTAGCATAGCTCGCAGTGGTCTTCCATTGAATCTATAGAGTTCTTCAATTCAAGATCCCAAGGTGAATGAATCCCTCATGCGAGATTCCATAGGCTAGGTGAGGACCCTTCCTCTTATGAAGGAAACTCTCATCCCTTTGTCTTTCAAGGAAGATATAGATACCAAGTTCTTCTTTAATCCAAAAACATACATAAAATCATGAAGAAGCACAGTTTCCCCATAATTGAAATGAGATTTTCCAGAACCAAAGCCCTTCACTGGATATGTAAAGTTGTCCCAAAGAATGATCTTTAGATTAGTTTCCCACTCAACCATATTTGGGAGGACTTCTTGATACCCATAGAAACGTCTAGAAGCCCCACTGTCTACCAACCAACTATCACATGAATTTGGAGTAGAGGAACTAGAAAGGCCAGAAATAATAATATATTTAGATTGGGTGGCAGCTACATTATTTCCACACCTAGAGTTCCTTGATCTCTTTTGAGGATGATGGCCTTCTTCACGATCATCAAGAGCATCTCTTCTTCTTCTATCATCTCTTATTCTTCTATCATCTCCTCTTCTTTTTTCATTGAACTTGTTGTTGTTGAAGCCACGATTATTGTTGTAGTTGGATCTGTTAGTTCTGCTACATGTTTGAGCATTTTTGAGGGTCAATGATAGCTTGGCAGCGTTGTTGGTGCTTGAAGGAGCTCGCAGCGGTCTTTTCACTTTATCCTCCTTCAATTTTGTGTAAACTCTTAGCCCTATGTCTCTCTGTTTTCCTCCTGGAACTTCTTCATTTCTCGCCTTATCCATATTCCTCTGCTTAATTCCTTTTTACCCCTCAGCCTCTGTTTTATCTTTATAACTTTGCAATCTCGTTTTTCTTCTGGCCCCTGAGCACTAAACTGCAGTCTCCATATAACCTAATCATATAGCTTGGCGCTCTCATATAACCCTCCCTCGATCTACACCGTCGATCGCCCACAATCTAACGATCAATTCTCATTTGCCCGCGCAAGTTAAACCTCTCGCATGTTTCCCGCCATCTCACTGTCCATCGGAGATCCGACGGTAGTCGCTTTCCCTCTTCGTGCGTCCTGCCCGCCCGTTAACCCGCGGGGGCGGCGGTTTCGGGCTGCCACACGACGTTCTATTGTTGGATCGTGGTAGTCTATACGGAAACCGCCGACCCCCGGAAGGCGGTGTGGGGAATACTGCCCGCCTCCCAAAACCGTCCTCCCGCCCGTTAACGACCATGCTTCTTCTACGTGCGATCGTCATTGGATCTGCCGCATCCAGATTCGATGGCCCTCATTGCATCTTCTTTGTCAACTCTCGATAGCATCCAGGATCTAATCTCCACCGTTCATCCTCGCGATCTGACGACCCATATTTGATTCCTGCTTCCTCTCCGATAGCTTATGCAAAGCGTTTCCCGCCGTCGATCCACACGATCCGATGGTTGATTGTTCTCCTCCTGTGCACGCCTCTGCCATGAAATCTTCATTCCTCTGACTGTCTTGAGCTCCCAAAGGAGAAATCAAACGATCAATTACCTGTACCTGCACAATTAAAGCTTCAACAACTGCAATTAATCAACAGAATGGCCTAAGGACAAATAGGACTGCCTCGAGCAGTTAAAAGCAGTCAAAGGTTATGGTTTCATTCATATTTTACTGCACCTGTTCAGGAAGGACCACAGAGCACCAGAAATATCAAATTCATTCATTAAAGCAGACAGACCATAGCAGAGCCCCATATCTAAATTGTAAATGTGGTTGGTGGTCAGTTAAGACACCTCCACGCTTAGTAGCAGAGATATTTTGTAATCGACCTCTATAAATGTCCAGAAGACAGAATGTAATAGGTTGATGAGTGTTATTCTGTTGTAAGCTTCAACTTCTAGAGACTGTAACTACTTTGTAACCTGCAGCGTCTGGTCTTCATTTCCAGCTAATGCAAGCTTATTTTGCTGTTAATTGCTCACTATCCACTTCTTCTTCTTGTTCCAGGTTGTGCCTGTTTTCTATTTATTCATGTGCTATTAATGTTTAGCATTTGAGGGGCTGTCATCCCACCTCTGTGTTAGGATTTAGCATGTATCATTGAATTTGTTTGCAGGTTTCTGTTGTTTTAATGCCAGAGAGCTATCATCCTGTCTGTGTATTAGAAAAACAGATTTACAGACCTTTTAACTGGTTGCAGCTGGCCATCACAGGGTCCTGTGCATCTGCTGGTGTGATCAGTGTTCTCCATCATCACATTTTCTTTAAAACTGTGAGTAATTGGTGGTCTAAAGCCTTGTAGTCTGGGGGTGTTCACCCATGTCTGGGGTCAATCATAGTAGAAGTGGTTATCTGGCTTGAACATGCAACATTTCTTTCATTCATCCACCATTTATCCAACATTTTTGTTGAGTTTGTAATGTTCCCGAGCATCTCTAAGATACAACCTAGAAGATTTTCTTGGGGTGATAACATTAATTGGTGTTGTTGCAAGGGAGAGGAGAATTGAAGCTCAGCTTCCCTGGGAGAACGACACAGCTTCAAGCTTTGATGACAGACAAGGTTTGAACACAGTTTCTGGTTGTAATCATCTGTCTGGCGACTCCACTGGTGGAAGACCATTATTTGGCAACTCCACATTGCAGTTCTGGCGCAGTTGGTGAGCCATGCTCACAGAAATCCTTAGAAGCCATCAGCTGAACCATTGCTTGATCCTGAGAAGATCATTCAGCAGAAGAAAATATCACAGTAAGGAGCACCAGAATCAGGTAAGCCTTGGGATTTTTTTATGTATCTCTGCTAGTGTAGAAATACCTTCAGAGATTCATACAGCTCCTTAGTCATTCATTTCCTTTTCGGACCTCAGTTGAAAGAAGCATCCATGTTGTCCATTATATTCCTCTATTTTTGTCATACTCTTCATTGATTCATACCAATCAGACCACCAGTATCCTTTTACTCTACCTCAGTCATGGCAAACCAGCAAGCCCTCACAAAGATAGAACAAATAGTTGCTGCTAGGTATGGACCCCTGGTCTTGCCTACCCCTTTGAATGCCATGCATGCAGGAGATTATCAAGAGTTTATGCCTAAGTTTACTGGTGCAGAAGGAGTAACAACTGAAGAGCATTTAGAAGCCTTTTATAGCTATGCTGATAACCTGGATATCGATGGAGAGGATGTCTGGATGAGGGTTTTTGTTCAAAGCCTAGATGGGGAGGCTAGAAAATGGTTTAGAGATTTACCCCCTAGGTCTATTGCAGACATTGAGGCTCTAGATGATGTATTTTTAAAGCACTGGGGAAATAATAAAGATCTGATCTTTTATCATGATGAATTTGGGAACTTGCAGAGAGAAGATGGTGAGTTGCTATCTGAATTTAACATTAGATTTAATTATTTGTACAGCAGAATACCAGCTGAAATAAAACCCACCCCTACTTCTGCCATGATTACTTATTCTAATGCCTTTGATTCTCAGTTCTGCTTGCTGTTAAGAGAAAGAAGATCTGCTTCTTTGGCTGATATGCAAGCTGCAGCCTTTGAAGTAGAAGCAAATAGTATTGCTGCAGAGAGACTTGAAGGTGATGCCGAGAGGAGAAGGCAGGGAGGTGAATCCTCTTCATCCTATGATTCTGAAATAGATGAATTGGCTAGGATGATAGAGCTATTGACCTCTGAAGTTTCCAAATTAAAAGTTGAGCAGTATTCTGAGGAAGCAGGAGCTCATTGTTCCATTTCTTTTCCAGCTCCAAATCCATATAGAGGAGCAAATGAGCATTTTCATATTTTGCAAAGAAATAAGATTACAAATGAAGACAAAGCGGTGAGGCCC
This sequence comes from Pinus tabuliformis, assembly GCA_031772625.1. Lineage (NCBI taxonomy): Eukaryota > Viridiplantae > Streptophyta > Pinopsida > Pinales > Pinaceae > Pinus > Pinus tabuliformis. The sequence goes on from CM062805.1 coordinate 438,846,335, forward strand.
CTTTTACAGATTATAGTCATGGAATGTGCGCAGCATGAGGAGGAGGTCCATGTTTTGGAAGGTGCTCCTTTCTTAACCCGGGCTGCTTATGAGAAAGCAATATCCAATGGCACTGCTAAGCAATTTGTTGTAGTTGCAGAACAACAAGTTGACCAGCAAAGGCAACCAGCAGCAGATCCCTTCCTTCAAGAATTCGAGCCTAAGGCCAACGCATCTTCTAATGGCTATGCAGATCTGCCAATTTTCCAGCCTGCTTTCATCCCCAGCCCAGTAATCAAGAAACGAGAAGAAAGCTCCCCATCATCTTTTGTCCCTCTGTCTACTCAAAAAACAATCCCTCCAAGTTGCCACTTAAACACTGAGGCAGAACAAAATTCAATGCTCAAGGTTGAAGCTGATCATCTCAGTCTTGATTTTTTGATGTCTGCTCAGGTGGCCTCCACATAGATCTAAAAGGCAGCTCATCAGATGACAGAGGAAGAGGAGGCACAATATTGGAATCCCTCCTTGGATGAGGATTGTTCAAAGCAAGATGAAGGAGCAGAAAATGTCTTTGTATCCCCTGCACAAGAATACAATGGTGCATCTTTCTTATTAGTTGTGCATACTACAAAAGACACAGACAAGTACACAGAAACAGTGGTTATTCAGCAGGTGTACAAAGGCTCCTGTAAACAACATCCAAGGAGGAGAATACACAAAGAGGGAATGGAATTTGATCCCTATCTACCCATCAAGCTCAAATGTCCTAAACTCTTCGAGGTAGAGGATCAAATAAATCCGGTCTTGCTGATCTATGATGAATTGGATGACAGGTAACAATTTTGATGGCCCATCAGTTGGCCAATTTTTGAATATTGATGTTGTTTGAGGCTCTCAAGCCTTAGTGATTGTAATTATGTTCTTTTACAGGTTTCTATGGTAGGCTTAGTTGACTCCATTCCCAATGGATACTAGGCATAGTCTTTTAAAGTTGAGTTTTGTATAAAGGCAGTGGTCTGCAGGTTCTTGAGACCTCACAGGGAGGATCTCATCCGCAGAAGGAGCCAATGTTAGCTCTGCTACATGTTTGAGCATTTTTTAGGGTCAATGACAGCTTGGCAACGTTGTTGGTGCTTGAAGGAGCTCGTAGCGGTCTTTTCACCTTATCCTCCTTCAATTTTGTGTAAACTCTTAGCCCTCTGTCTCTCTGTTTTCCTCCTGAAACTTCTTCATTTCTCGCCTTATCCATATTCCTCTGCTTAATTCCTTTTTACCCCTCGGCTTCTGTTTTATCTTTATAACTCTGCAATCCCGTTTTTCTTTTGGCCCCCGAGCACTAAACTGCAGTCTCCATATAACCTAATAATATAGCTTGGCGCTCTCATATAACCCTCCCTCGATCTGCACCATCGATCGCCCATGATCTAACGGTCAATTCTCATTTGCCCGTGCAAGTTAAACCTCTCGCATGTTTCCCGCCATCTCACCATCCATCGGAGATCCGATGGTGGTCGCTTTCCCCCTTCGTGCGTCCTGCCCGCCCGTTAACCTGCAGGGGCGGCGGTTTCGGGCTGCCACGCGAAGTTCTATTTTTGGATCGCGGTAGTCTATACGGAAACTGCCAAGCCCCGGAAGGCAGTGCGGGGAATACCGCCCGCCTCCCAAAACCGTCCTCCCGCCCGTTAACGACTGTGCTTCTTCTGCGTGCGATCGCCGTCAGATCTACCGCGTCCAGATCCGACGGCCCTCATTGCATCTTCTTTGTCAACTCCCGATAGCCTCCAGGATCTAATCTCCGCCGTTCATCCTCGTGATCCGACGGCCCATATTTGATTCCTATTTCCTCTCCGATAGCTTATGCAAAGCGTTTCCCGCTGTCGATCCACATGATCCGACGGTTGATTGTTCTCCTCCTGTGCACGCCTCCGCCATGAAATCTTCATTCCTCTGACTGTCTTGAGCTCCCAAAGGAGAAAGCAAACGATCAATTACCTGTACCTGCACAACTAAAGCTTCAAAAACTGCAATTAATCAACAAAATGGCCTAAGGACAAATAGGACTGCCTCGAGCAGTTAAAAGCAGTCGAAGGTTATGGTTTCATTCATATTTTACTGCACCTATTCAGGAAGGACCACAGAGCACCAGAAAGATCAAATTCATCCATTAAAGCAGTCAGACCATAGCAGAGCCCCATATCTAAATTGTAAATGTGGTTGGTGGTCAGTTAAGACACCTCCACGCTTAGTAGCAGAGATATTTTGTAATCGACCTCTATAAATGTCCATAAGACATAATGTAATAGGTTGATGAGTGTTATTCTATTGTAAGCTTCAACTTCTGGAGACTGTAACTACTGTGTAACCTGCAGCGTCTGATCTTCATTTCCAGCTAATGCAAGCTTCTTTTCTTGTTAATTGCTCACTGTCCACTTCTTCTTCTTGTTCCAGGTTGTGCCTGTTTTCTATTTATTCATGTGTTGTTAATGTTTAGAATTTGAGGGGCTGTCATCCCACCTCTGTGTTAGGATTTAGCATGTATCATTGAATTTGTCTACAGGTTTCTGTTGTTTTAATGCCAGAGAGCTGTCATCCTGTCTATGTATTAGAAAAACAGATTTATAGAGCTTTTAACTGGTTGCAGTTGGCCATCACAGGGTCCTGTGCATCTGCTGGTGTGATCAGTGTTCTCCATCATCACATTTTCTTTAAAACTGTGAGTAATTGGTGGTCTAAAGCCTTGTAGTCTGGGGGTGTTCACCCATGTCTGGGGTCAATCAAAGTAGAAGTGGTTATCTGGCTTGAACATGCAGCGTTTCTTTCATTCATCCACCATTTATCCAACATTTTTGTTGAGTTTGTAATGTTCCCGAGCATCTCTGAGATACAACCTAGGAGAGTTTCTTGGGGTGATAACAGATCTTGGAGCATCTCTATTTTCTTGACAGTCTCAAGCATAATGGCCATGTCTATGATAATTAAAGCATTCAATTCTCCTTCCTCTTCTATGGGATTCCTTTGATTCAGGGGCAAGCTTCCTTGAATAAGATTGTCTCCCTCTTCCTTTTCTCTTCTTGTCTTGTGCAACAAATGCGGAGGGCCCTCATTCTTCATGCTTTTGAATTCTCCCTCTTGATATCATCCTAGTTTCTTCTTCAGTACACTTACCAAAAATATCATCAAATGATGGGAAATTATCATTATTTCTTATAGTAGTAATGAAGGTTTCCTAAATAGGAAGAAAACCTTGAAGAGTGACCAACACCAACTCTCTATCATATATAGGCTCACCAACTATCTGCAATTGATCCCTTAGTTGGGATATCCTCATGCCATAGGATTTCAAAGATTCCCCCTTATTCATCTTGATGTCCTTGAGTTGATTCTTCAAGGAAAGGATGTGATTCAAATTGTTGACCTCATACATCCCAACCATATTATCATATATGTCCTTAGACTTCTTCAATTTTCCAACATAAGTAAGCAAATGATCTTTCAAATAATCAATAAGAATTTTCTTGGTTTTGAGCTCCCCTTTCTTTTATTTGGACTTGGAAGAAACAAGAGCATTTTCCAGTGGCTCAAGTATTTTTCCTTCCACATATTCCATGACATCATTATCATCAAAAATGACTTCTAAACGGATCTTCCAAGCAGCAAAATTTGATGAGTCACCCAACTTTTATGTATCCTTGAAATAAGAGGTGGACATCTTGATTAGGTGGTTGCTTCCAAATAGATTCCTTCAAAGGTGATTGCTTTAGTCTCTTATTTCCTTGGGCTTATCTTCACCTTAGCTCTGACACCATGTTAATTTTCCGTTGTTCTATGCTTAGTACAATCACTTAGCCCAATTCTTTCTTCATTTAGTAATCACTTTTAAACAAAAAATAAATCTTTGTAGATATAACAATAAATCCAATATGCAATAGAAGACATCTGAGAGCAATGACAAGAGACATAATATTTGGTCAAATACTAGGGAAAAAACTCCAGAAGGGGGGAAACCCTTTCAAATTCTTCTTCTATTAGATTGTCATCAAATTTTTAACAAAGAGATACAATGTTCTAATTCAACAATAAAGAGCCAAAGCCAGTTCTTTGACTTATCCAACAATTCACTAACCAATATCCAAGAGATGAGCCCAAAAGTCAAATCTGATCAAAGTCAACAACAGTTAACAACATCAAATCATGCCCTACCCAGTCAACACTTAGTGGTCAAATCAACTCCAAAAAGTTCGATCCTTGCGGCAGAAAACTCAGCCTCTTTTGTTGGTCAAAGTCAAGTCAAAATAGTCCCAAAACAACTATGTCAAAAGAGAGAGAATCCCTGTGATAAACTTCATATTTCTATGGTCAAAGTCAATAGTCATCAGTACTCAAAGTAGCCCAAATTTTTTTGGTTCCTCAATAGAAAAAATCAGCCTCCTAAGATGAAAATTTTCCAAGTCAAAGTGAGTCAAAATGCCAAGTCAAACTTGGTCAACGACTGCCCAAACAAGAGTTAACATAGAAATTTTAGAATACCCTTCTTCCCTTCGAACCTGTGAGCTTGGCTTCCTTGATCACAGACCTGTATGAACCAATCACAAGAGGAGAGAGAAGAGAAGATGTGTTGATGTGATGTCCAAAGGAGGTTGCCTTGATGTGTATTTATATGCTTCTTTGGAGACCCAATTATGACTCCAGGTCGACCTGTACTTTTGTGTACTTGTAGGTTTTCCATTAAAAATAGTACTTTTCCTTAACCAAATTAAATTCTTCGAAGGGAAAGTAGGGGTCTTTCTTGATGAGGAAGGTTGTCCAAAGGAGGGAATTTGTCACTGAGATTCCAAATTAACATAGGGTTGTCCAAAATATTGCCACATGTCTGTTAAATGTTTATTTCGTAGGTGTCATCTTGTGCAGGTTTGCCTTCCTCAGTGGAGTTTCCATATCTGGAACGATCAAAGTTATTTCTTAGTATTTCCTTAGTTTTACAAATGAGGGGTTTTTCAATCTATCCAAACCGATTCTTGGGGGTTTTAATGGTGTTGGTTTTATTTCTCGTGGTTCGAGCGGTGGCTCCTCCACTTTTTTCTTGCCTCAAAAGTTGAATAATTTTGACTATGTTGAGGGTTTTATGTCAAGGGCTTCAAACATCCCAACTAATCACCCATGTGGGGGGGGAAATTCCTCAAACCTTTGTCAATCAGGAAGCTCATGTTGTGGATCCTCCTCTTGGTTTGGGGCTAAAAGTATTAGTGCATGAGGTTTCTAGTGAGGATATATAGGAGGAATGGGTATCGGGTCTTCCATCCAAAGTCAAGAAGGAACTTCAGGCCTTAAAGGGGCATCTCAATCCTGTGATGTATAGTCTATGTGTGGGGTATGAATTTGAAATGGTCGATTTTGTTGTCTTGGCTGAGAAATCACTTGTGTGCGAAAATTTCGACTTGGCACCATCATGGAGTGGCATGACACGTGCATCACACATGTTTTTGTTGAGGCTCTTGATGTTTTCCTCTTAGCCATGGGATGGATTTAATTGTCCTTTAAGATAAAGGAGGATGCATGCATATTTGCAAATGATGTGTGGTCCGTTGATCTTTAAATTCTAGATGCCTCTTTTTGACACCCACGAGAAGAAGATGGATGAAATCCTAATGTGGGTTTGTTTTCCAAGTTTGCCCTCAAACATGTAGAATTATCATAGCTTCACTAACTTGGGCAATACTCTGGGGCATTTTCTGGATGTTGATTACTCCTTTCTAGCATCTTGGGATAAGTCTATTGTTAGGGTTTTGATTTCCTAGACCTTCGTAAAAATTTGCATGCCACTATGGATATTGTTAAAGGGGAGAGTTGGCTTCAGGATTTGGATTATGAAGGTCTACCCTTTCATTGTCAGAGATGCCATAAGCTTGTTCACCAGGTGGGTAATTGTAATCTCTCTTTCAATGGTATATCAAATAAGGGGAAAACTTCAAAAAAGAAACATATAGATGGGGTGGCCTCGAGGGCTGCTTGAGGAGATCCTTCTATGGACAACAACTAGGCTCAGGACACTGTGACCAATGTATCTACCATTCCAAGTTTAATCTTGCTCTCTCATTCAGAACCCTTATTAGTTGCATCTTCATTGTTGTCTATGACACTAGAAGCTCCATTTTTGGCGATCTCCTCGAATCCCGGTAATTCGGTCCCTCTATCTCTGCAAAATTTACATATTGGTTCTTGTATGGACTCTTTGAGTATCGGTATTCATTTTATTTTGGGTTTGGTTTTTAAAAAAAATTCTATCCCTGCTATCCTTACCCATTTACAAAATGTCCCTTGTACTATGCCCTTTGGGTCATCAGACTATACTTCCATGCGTGCCTCTGTGATCTTAGGTTGTTTTGGGGATTCGAGTGAGGGCGATATCCTACACATCTTGTGATCTCAACTTGTGATCTTGGGATATGGGGGTCCTCCTAGTCGTTTGGGTCTCATTTATTTTCCAAAATCCTTGGGTAAAGGGTGAGGGAGGAAATTAAATATTTCTCGAAGGTCATATCTCAAGAAATATTTGGGTTTTTGGAAGGGCGTCAAATTCATGAGGCCATTGGTGTGGCCCAGGAGGGATTACAAAGTATAAAGTTGTTGAAATTGAAGGGTGTTGTTTTCAAGATTGATTTATCTAAAGCATATGATAGAGTCAATTGGTCCTTTTTTCGACTACTTACACATGTGGGCTTTAATATTCATTTCATAAATTGGATTATGGGACACTTAACCTAACTCCTTTGTAGTCTTGATAAATGGATCTGCCTCTAAATTTTTTTCAAGCACAACATGGTCTTCGTCAGGGGTGCCCTTTGTCCCCACTATTATTTGTTCTTGTTTCTAAGGGTCTCATTCTTATGATTAAGGATGCAATTTGTCGAAGGGAATTTCAGGGTGTTGTTGTTGTTCAGATGGTGTCCATCACACACCTTCTATTTGTTAATGACATCCTTATTTTCTGCAATGGATCAGGCTATGATATAACTAAAATGGCTGAGATTTTCAGATTATTTGGTGTTGCGACGGGGATGGTGATCAATGTCAGGAAGTCCTCCATTGTTGTTCATAATTTGGAGGAGGAGGAGATTGTCTATATTCGATCCATTTTCCCTTATGAAATCTTAAAGCTTGATTCTAGGTTCAAGTATCTCGAATTCCATTTAAAGTTGAACATTTACCTTAAATTTTATTGGCAATGACTATTGGCTAAGTTGAAGAAAAGGCTCAATGTTTGGTGTTTTTAGTGGTTGTCTAGGGTAGGCAGACTGGTACTAGTTAAAACAGTTATGGAAGCAAATCCATTTTATTGGACCTCTCTAGCTTAGATTCCTAGGGGTATCTTTGAGAAAATCCAAATGTTGTGTTGCAAATTTCTGTAGGCAGGATCGATGGAACAATTTGTATTGTATTGGGTTTGTTGGAGCATGTTGGCTACTCCGACACTCCTTTGGGTATGGGGACTCAAAAATATTTTCTTATTCTCAAAAGCCCTTGTTGCAAAGAGTGTGTGGAGGATTATCCTCCCAGAGTCATTAGACTCGGGTGATTATTCAAAAATATGTTGCTCCTTTGTCACTAGAAGACTGGGTGCGATATCCAATCAAGCCGAGACATAACATCTCTCTCATATTTGGGGTAGTTCTCCACTCTTTAGATCTGGTGGCTTCTGGTTTAGTGTGGCAGGTTGGTAATGGCTATTGTTTGCGCATTGATTATGATTCGTGGCCTAGATGTCTATAGGAACACATTCTTTCTCCACTTTTTTTTGTTGATCAGGTAATTACATGCCTGGCACATATTAATGCCCTTGATCGCACTACTCTGTGGATACTAGGATGGAAAGGTGCAAGGAATCTATTCTTAGCTCAAATTCTCAGGGTGGAATGGTTGTGTTATATTGTTGTGTTGCGTCCTGCACACATCCGACTCAGTAATAGAGTGGATGAGCTTGCATGGGTATATGCTCCATATGGTATATATACTCTGAAGATTAGATATCTATTTCTTAGTTTGACAGTGCAGGAACAAACCATGGACTAGTGGTGGGTATTTTTGTGAAAGTCCAGGTGCCCGACAAAATCCAAATTATTAGTTTGCGCTATCATGGTGGGAAAATTTCCTACGTATGATATAACACAATGTTGATATAAAGTTGGACCAGATTAGTGTGCTTTATGCATGACCAGTGGGGAATCAATTAAACACCTCTTCATACGCTGCCATTTTGTTGCTCGGTTTTAGGATACATGCAAATCTTCTGGGGGCTGCATTGTCAGTGGTCTGGTTTATCCTTTTCGGTTGCTTGGAGGGTGTGGATGGTCAACAAGAAGACAAAAGACTATAATGCTCTCCCTCTGATCCTGAGCTGGGGTATTTCGATAGCACACAATAAGGTGATTTTCTCGAACTCTCCTTTGTACCCAGGAAAACTGGAATAGAGGTTCTGATAATTCTTTCTCATTTTTCACAGGTGTGGTTTTCCCAGACCGGTAGGCCTGTTGTCATTGAAGATCCTGACCGATCGAGGCCGTGGGGATTTTTCGATGGTGCATCTCAGGGGACTGAACTCACTCACGGTGGGGGTTTTGTTCTTCACCTAAATGAAAATCATAACTTTCATGTAAATATGGGTTTGGGTCAGGGGTCAAACAATTGGGCTAAGGTTCATGCTTGTCGTGCTCTTATCACTTTCGTTGTTGAAAAAGGAGTAGAGGAACAGGACCATTGCCCGATTTTCTAAAGAGGTTCTACTCATGGATCAGGGATTATGGCTAGTGATAGAGTTTTGTGGCCCTTAGCAGTTCTAGTATTTCCATCAACACTATGTTGATGGGAACCTTTTTTAATTTATGCATATACTCATATCTATATTGTTGCTAAATAACCATTCGTATGAATTATATTATAAACGGTTGTTTGGGTATATTTTCATGATACAATGATTTTTTAAAACAAGAATTTATTTTCTTGTTATATTTTTAATGAACTAGACTGATAGTATACTTTGATGTACACTCATATGATTTTTCTTGTATTGAGATGGCCACAGATGGATTAGGGATGATCCACACAGGATGTCCATGAAAATTGTGTATTTACAAAATGTATTTTCTTTTCTCTATAAATGGGAATGCATGTTTACTTTTGCAGGAAAAAAAAGTATGTTGTAATGCTTAGCCCAAAAGATAAAGGAAGGTGAACATTTATAAAATCATATTAGTTTTCTAAAAATACATATGCATGAAAAAATGGTGAGAATAACAATATTATAAATATATAGATCACTCATACGTGTTTACTTTATGCATATTGTTGTGATGAAATTAAACCATAAATTACCAGGTATGCTTCATCTGCTTCTTATCTAGTTGGAATTTTATTTTTTCGTTTACCTAACAGATCATACAATTTTTGGTTATTGGAAGGCCATTGATTCAGACAACAAAAACACCTGTTGTAGCAACTACATCAACCCCCCTCACTTCATCCTAGTTCCTTGTTTCTTGGAGGAATCTAAGGAGTGCACCTAATAAAAGGCCTCTTAATCCATCTTACAAAGCCTGGATGACATTCTCCTAGCTATGATCAACATTTTGGGAATCCTAAGACCCCTTAGGGAGGATTTTAAGCTTGACTAAGAACTATTTCTTATTCCAATGATACATGGGAGCACTAGTGGTTAGTTCAATGATACAATAACCCTAACAACTCCTCAGACTAGTGAATTAACACAAAGAGACTTGATTTTTCTTGCAATTTTTTGCTTTTTCATGATAGTGTGTAGCTCACTTGATCCTTAGTGGAGAGATACCTCCCCACTTTGAGCCTCATCCCAACAACTTGACATCAAATTTTCACTTGCAATCTACTTTGTGGCACCTTTTCACTCAGTGTATCATTCTCCTAAGCATTAAGATAGCATAATAAAACCCCCTTGGCCATCAAGCTAGTGAAACAGGGCCAAAAACTTGGTCTTCAATCTCAACTTTCCTCTTCCATAGACTTCCATATCACTCCATTGAGCCTTTACCTAGAGACGTGGTGCATCACTGAGCCACTATGTAGCGATATAATCTCATAAGTGTTGGATGCTACAAATGTTTTTTTAAGACAATTAACAACACTCCACATTAAATATCAATCTAGGGGTCATCTTTTTTTTCAAGGTTACGTGCAAATTCTATGCAGGCCTGAAATCCCTTTCTAATGTTGGTGGTTCTAATGGTCGTGTAGCTAGAAAAATCACACTTTCATATTAAATCTCACTCAAACGATAGAAAGACAGGAACTCAATGTAATATAAACTTCAATCAATCACGAGTAATATATATATTTAATCTACGGAAAAATTCTCAGGAACCATAACACTTAAAACATAGTCTTATCCCATTAGCAATTCATCCTCTGCAAGCAAGCAATTCATCCTTTGCAAGCAACAAAAAATGAGCTACTCTATAAGGATTTGATGATCAAAACACTCCGCAACAAAAATTAAACTATGCTGCAAGTAACAAGAAATAAACAAGCAACAACAATTGAATCACACTGCAAATAATAGGAAGTGAATAAATATGTAGGTAATAAGAAATAAACCAATCCATGAGTAAAGGCAATCAAGTCACCTTGCAAGTAACAACAGTTAAATCATTCCGCAATTAATAGCAAACAAATCACCCATCAACTGAATCACTTTGAAGATGGATATGGTAGTTTGTTATCTATATGCAAGTATTTAACACAAAGAAACTAGGTTGAAGGACTATCCGGCTAGATGCTATAAGCATCCGCCTCTCAGTAGAAGGTGCCACATACTCTTTCCTCTTGCTATTTCCTTTATTTGCATATGCATGTGCTTGGTATTGGTTGGTTTTAAGCATTTTTGTTTGTGACAAGCCCTAGGAAGGCTTGTGGGTGCAAAGTATCTTATCAATGTAGGTGAAATCTCCATAAATAGAATTAGTGGCTCCACTAGGGAAGTCCCAATGGTCCTTTTTCACAGTGTTTGTTTGATTATTTACTAGCAAATGTTTACTTTTATCATTTTTGTGTATTGAAAAGGAGTCATAGGACAACTTGTATCTGAAGCCCCTTTTGCCTGAAAAATTCAAATTTGAGCTTAACCCTTTCACTTCTCCTCTGCAGATCTAACAAGGAAATGTTTACCATTAACAATGCTCTGGTTTCTTCTGTGACATAGCATTGAAGCCTCCAACCAAGGTTTTTGACATGGTTTCTCTTGCAATTTCTCTAGTTTTCTTGCATTCATTTGTAAGTAGTTGTGGTTCATCTTCATATCAGATATTCATGCATCTTTTTTTATAATTGAAAATCTTAGATCTACCTCAAATAGGTGGATTTGTCTTCTTTGTTATGGTTTTGAATACTCTTGGGTTTGATTCTTGGAAGATATATTGGGGGTTATATACCTCTTTGCCACCATTTTCTTGTAACCCTTCACATTTTTATCTGCTCGTGAGTGTCAGTGAATTATTGAATACTTTCTTTGAATGCATGATTTCTTGCTATTAGGGTTTTGGTTTTGAGTGTGTTTTCCTTGTGTTTCCTTTGGTTTCTTTTATTGTTTGCTTGCATTTGTGATCTTGATATTTGTTGTATGTTTGAATGATAAATGACAGGGTTGTAAGGACTATCTTTATTCTTGCATTTGAAATATCTAGCCTTCCCATAAATAGGTTTCATTGAAAGAGAAATATCGCATAAGCATTTTTTGCACAACTTTCTTTGAACACAAGTCATATCACCATCAACAACTTGAAAACAACAACCATTAAAATTAACGATTAATAAAAATCAATTTGACATCTTTTCTTTTCTCTATCATCACACCGATAATATCTTAGGTTTTAGGGCCTTGGAATAAGTTGGTGAGTTAAACTATCTAAGGCCACCAAAACAAACAATAGAATCTTGACCTAGGGAGAAGAAATCCATTTGCAATTGCATGTTTCCTGGGAAGCTCTTTAAACATAATGGTCAATCACAAGGTCACATTTGGGCAAGTGGAGTGATTTACCCCACTTCACTTGGTCTTAATGATGTGGTATGTGCATACTTGAGGGGTCTACTTAAGTAGGCTTTGGGCTCGATACCCCGCCTTTGTATGTATATTTGACTAATAATTGTTCCCCCAGGTTAGGTAGTTGTATGTGGTAACCTTAGTGAACATAATCTTAGGGAATTTACATGGGTCATGGCAAATTGTATGCGCTTGTTGTATCGGGAGAAGACATTGGTCAATTCTCACTCAGTTCTCCTACATTGTTCCCTCACATAATTAAGGGTAATTGCACAAGATGTAAGAGCCATTAAGAAAGAGGACAGTGTAAATATCCCAACCATATCTTCACAATTGACTTGGTAATTGATTAAACAAGCTCCAAATGTAGGAATATCCCTTTGATATCTTGGTTTACATGTTTTCTCCTTCTATTTGATAAGCATGTGCAATTTATTCATGTCTAGTGGCCTTACGATATTTATTTTATGCTTATGTACACATATTTTTCTTCCACCATGATAGAGTTTAGTTTGCATTTTTCTCATCGCCCTGAAGGTCTTTCTCCCCACGAGGAGGGTCTGCTTTCTTGTAGACATATACTTAATCATTACACCACCATAGACACACATGTTTTAGGGGTCACTTTGGGCATGCTCATGGGTTCCGACATATTGGGAATGCTTTCTTGTAGACATACATTTATGGGGTCCACTGTCGGTTCTGACATATCAATAGGTAGTTCATTCATACCCAATGGTGGATTTCCATTTGGTTGGAATCCTCATAAAAATTCCATGCCATTACATAGCTCAACTAGGGGCACTTTTGTTTTTGGTGGGTTCACATCACCTTGGGGTAATCAATCATTAGGGGGATCTACTTTCCAAGGGACTATGTCATTTCCTTAGAATGTCCAAGGTTTAGTGACACTTTCTATAATACCATGTTTATTCGTTGGGGTACCGAATTTTTTGGACAACCTTTTGGTCCAAGAGCATCTCCTTTTGACACACCCTTTGGTTTGAGAGGTCAATAACCTTTTGGGAATACTTTTGCTTCTAGGGGCATTCACTATGGGGTAACTAAACCTTCACAGTGTTTACATGGGAACCAGAGTTAACACCTCTAGTCAACCAACTTCCTAAATTCAAACCACCACTAGAAATCATGTTATGGGTGGATCACCTCCTCCACCTGGGTCACAAGGGGAACCTACCCCCCCCAGGCATTGTTCAACTCAACCTTCTTGACAACCCTCATGCTATTTGATCCTTCAAAGTTGATAAATGATCCCATCAAGCACAACCACGCATGCCCCCCATTCCCACCTAAACTATCAACAAACATACCCAAATTTGATGGTAAACCTAGCGAAGACCTTACAACTCGTATTACCACTTACCACTTATGGTGCTCGTCCAACTCTTTCATGGATGATAGAATTAGGTTGCATATTTTCTAATGGAATCTTACCTATGGTGCCACTAAATGGTACATTGATCTAGAAAGTAACTCTTATGACAAGTTTATGTCTTTAGCTCAGGACTTTGTTAACCATTATCAACTACATGTTAGGTATGAAACTAGAAACGATAGACTCACTATCTTCCTTTAGGACACCTCCATCCACATTTTTTATCATATTCATGAGTAGAGAACGAGATGAAGCCTATTCCAAACCAATTTCATTATGAGTTGCTATGTGAAGTGTTTACCAAGTCCCTCTTGCCTAGGATTGTTGAAGATGTTGCTAAGGTAGGCACATAAATCGAGGCATAATCCATCATGCATTCCCATCAATTAGACTTAATCTATTCTAAAGTGGGTACTAGATATGAAATCATTCCTAACACTCCTCAGTCATCGATTGACATATCGAATCGCAAGCTAGGATCCCACACTGATGGTGTAGTGGGGTCCATATCCTCATGAGACATAGACCATCTAACCACTAAGATGGGCCAAATGTCCATCTCTTCTAGTACCCCGACTACTAGGCATACCACTCAAACTCATAATGCTCTTGTTCTAGCATCTAAGGTGAACTTTGTCCAGTCCACACCTGCAAAGAATCCTTAGCAACCAGGACAAAAAAAGAAGAAAAAAATCTAATAATCCTTTGAATATATAACAAGGATCACATCAAAACCAAGAGACCACTCGGGGTGACATCAGAGAATAAAATAAAAAGAATATTTTTCCTTGCAATATTTGTGTGGAGGACCACATTAGTCATGAGTGTTCCCTAGATGGATGAGATACATTGTTATTTCTCACAGCCAAACACTGATTGTCAGCTTGTTGTCTTGACAAATCCATTTCCAACCCAACAACAACATATGGTTGCAAACCCTCCACCTCCATAGCAAGGGGGCATTGGGAGAAATACTTCTCATAATGCCTGATCATCCACACAACATATCTTCATAGTGAAACATCCAATCAATGTCATGACTAGAGTACATAACTATGAAAATCCTAAGAATGGTACTACCCCATCGAAACTCGTGAAGCCTTCTCCCATTAGGGGAATTTTGAGGTCTAAAATGGGCCTCCTAAGAAAAAATGTGCAACCAAAATAAACTTTATAAGAACCAATAGAATTCAAGATGATGATGTCAACCATGGGGGATGATTCACCATTTTTGGAGTAAAAAAGTAAAAAGATTAAAAAATAATAAAATAATAAAACTACTTTTTCAACTCATAATTTCAACTTATCTCCCTAAGGTTTTAATCAAATTTCAAGCGGGAGTACTCGTTGGATGCAAAATTCAATTCCTCATTCAAGGAGTACCCATTTTGCATACTTTCAATGGACCTTGCCACACAGTAAATTAGAAATACATGAAAAAATGTGATTGCAATCACGTTTTTCATGTATTTCTCATTTTTCGTGTAGCAGGGTCCATCGAAAGTATGAAAGATGGATACTCCTTGGACGAGGAATCAAATTATGCATCCAACAAGTGTTTCCGAACGAAATTTGAGTAAAGCCATAGGGAGATAAGTTGAAAATACGAGTTGATTTTTTTTTTTCTTTTTTCCCTCTAAAATTTGATGATGTAATCTAATATGTTTTTTTTATTATTTCCATTATTATTTTATAATTTCCTTAGGAGGCCCATTTTAGACCTCAAAACTCCCCTAATGACTCGATGGTATTCTTCATTTTGATAAAGCCATTTTTAAACTCTATGTTGCATCCTCCTAAAGGTGCACTTTGTAAGAATATGCATAATCCTAATGCAAGGGCTACTCACAACTATAGTATTCTCAAGGATCTAGCCCAAGCACCTGTTGTTATGTCTGCGATAAAAGTTTTACAAAGTTACCTAATGCAACGTAAGGCAGTCTTGACTGCTATTGGTGGAATGGATCCATTAGATTCAAATCTTATCACCTTGGATCCATCATCATGGAAACCATGTCTTCCACATCATTTGGCCTTCCTGATAATGGTCAACATATTTGGATAACATGTTCATTGTATAGTCTTTGGAAAAGGGGGAATCTACTTGTATTATGTCATCAAAATTTTGGAAAGATCTAGGTTCACTGAATTTGTCATCGTCTAAGTATGTGTTAAAGGCTTTTGATGGGCATACCTTACAACCTCAAGAGGTTTTTCCTAGTTTTCCTATCAATCTCGGGGAAATGATACCAATCAAATTTAAGGTCATTGATGCACCATTAGACTATAACTTCTTGCTCAGGTGAAGTTGATTTTATTCCATGACTGCTATTGTGTCGTTCGTCTTTCACATCATGATGTTCCTCCACTAGGGTAAAATAGTCACTATTAATCATTTTACCTTCTACAAGCCTAAATTGTGTTTCCACGATAACTATTTGGTTCCACTTGGAGTATATTCCCCTTCTATCACTGAAATCATTGGATCAATGATGTTCAAATACTCTTTGTTAATGGGCATTTTTCCCTTGCTTCCTCTTGAGATGTTGCAGTCAACCAACACTATTAACATGATCACGTATGTCAATTGTGATTATGATGTCTGTGATGATCCTTAGATAATCCTTTCTCCTTCAAACATTAACATGTATGGTGATCAGATGCCTTTTATCCCCGTCAAGTTGGCCTATAAATATATTCAAATGGTGATTATTGACCCCGAGCCAAGTTCTTCCCATGATGTTAAGGTTGATGAATACTCCTCGCTCACATGGGCTATTGATCATTCTAGTTCCCATGAATTATTCGATACTATGATGCCATATGATGAAGCAATATTGGAAGCCATGTGATATCTGATCCAACTTGGGAAGAATCCCACCATTGCTTATCATTCCTCCCTTGTTCAAAACACCTAAATGACGACTTGCACAACCTCATTTAATCAAAAAATTTCAATTGGGAACGAGATCCCGACACAGCACATGATGTGTTCTTTGAAGGAAAATCTGAAAACTTTTCACTTATCATACCCATTGATATTTTTGTGAAACCTGGGGTCATGGAAAAAATAATGATCAGAGCGGGTTTCACTTTAGATGAGATCACTACTTATGCCACTCTTTTCAAAAAAATTTGTGATGTTTTCACTTGGTCCTACAAATGAATTCTTAGCATTTATCCTAAAATTGTAGAGCATGAAATCATCGCCTATGAAGGGACCAAGCTTATTCAAAAACAACTCTAGCTACTCCACCCTCGCAAAGTTGTTGCCATCAATGTAAAAGTAAAAAATTTGCTTAAAACTAAGTTCATATATTTGGTTCTCTTTATGGGATGGGTTTCCAACATCATTCCTATCACCAAGAAATAGGTTATTTTTTGTGTTTGTGTCACCTATAGGAATTTTAATCAAGCATGTCCAAAAGATAACTACCTAAACTTGTTCATTGATCATATTATCAATGAATGTGTTAACGGTGAGATCCTTTCCTTCATGGATGATTTCTCTGGCTATAAACAGATATAGATCAAAAAAAAAGATCAACATAAAACAACTTTCGTTTTCCCTTGGGATATGTTTTCATATAAAAAATTTCCATTTGGTCTTCAAAATGTTGGGGCTACCTTCCAGCAGGCCATGTCATATTTTTCATGACATCAAGCAAATTATGAAGGCATACTTGGATGACCTTTCTTCTCACTTTAATCGACAAGTTGATCATATTGTGCATCTACGAGCCATGTTTATGCGCTGTCGCTAGTACAATGTTCTTTTGGATCCCCACAAATTCATCTTTTTCATTGTTTCTAAATGAATGCTAGGATTCATTGTGTTCGAGTACGAAATAATGGTTGATCCTTTTATGGTTGAGGCGATCATCAATTTTCCTCCTTCTCACACTATTAGTCAACTTCAAAGTTTGCATGGAAAAGTGAACTTCTTACATCAATTCATTGCTAACCATGTTGAGACCACAAAGGGTTTCATATACCTTCTATAAAAGGATACACCTTTCGAATGGGATGACCAAACATAATGATCTCCCGATGCCTTGAAATAGACCTTAATGTCAGCCCCACTAATGAAGCCTCCTCACTACATTCAAGACTTCATTTTATATCTTGTTACCTCTGATTCGACCATTGAAATTGTTCTTGTCAAAGAGGATGAAGACCACCATGAGCATGTCATCTATTACCTCAACAGAGCATTAGTAGGGGTAGAACTTCACTATCCATACATTGAAAAGTTGGCTCTAGTTATTCTCTCCATTTTTCAACAACTTAGAAATTACATCCTCCTATGTAAGACTTTCATAGTCACTGAATCCAACCCTAGGTTTAATTTTCTCATTCAACAAGTACTTAGTGAAAAGTGCTCCAAATGGATATTTATCTCGCACGAATTTGATTTGGAGTTTGTGGTCCGAAAATCCAAGAAATATTTAGTCTTCATAGAGATGTTAGCTGACCTTCCCCCTTCTTCTGACATAATAGTGGTTACAAATTCGTACCCTGATGAGCCTTTGTTCCTCATTATCACATTTGATCCTTGTTATGGGCATATCTTGCTTTATCTCCATATTCAAATGTTTAGGCCTGAGTTTTCTCATGATGATTGTTAACACATACACCACAACTCCAAACAGTACCTCATCATCGATGGCACCCTTTATCTCCACATAGTTGATTTGGAGCTACATTGATGTCTAACTCAGGAAGAGGCTGAACATGTTTTGAATGATTGTGATGCAGTGGCATGTGGCTATCATCTCTCTCGGTTAGCCATTGCTCAAAAAATATTGCATGTTGGGTATTTTTGATCGTCAATATTCAAGGATAGTATGGTTCCACTCCAAAGGTGTCATCATTGTCATATTTTTACCTATAAAATGCTTGTCCATCATACTCAGCTTCATCCAGTGGTTTTTGTCATACCCTTCACCAAATGGGATGTCGATTTATGTAGTGTAAACCTACCTCATTTGACATTCATAATTATGTCATTATGGTTGTATATTATTTCATCAAGTGGGTTGAGGCTATCCCTACCTACTCAAACGATGACACCACGACAAATATATTCTTCTTCAACCATATCATCACTAGGTTTGGCGTATCCAAAGAGATTGAGAATGATCATGGATCCCACATTCACAACCATATGATCACTGAATTGGTAGCCAAGTTGGGGTTTCGTTATGAGAACTCCACTCCTTACTATTCTCAAGCTAATATTCAAGCTAAGGCCATCAATTATGTCTTGAATACTGTGATTGTGACATACCTTGGGCGGTACCCCCTCATTGTAAATTGTGTCATCATGTAATTTTAATGAAAAAAAATCTTGAGAATTGGGACACGAATTCCCGAGTTTGAGGAAGGAGAATGCTTTGGATTTAAGGAAAAATTTGATTGTTTCTTACAACCAAGGACGGCCAAAAAAGGTGCCATTAAATGTGACTGCTATAACAATTAATGGGGAAGGAAAGAGGACAAAGGGTCCATACTTTATTGGATGAGTTTGCAAGGTAGAATAAGACTACAAATTAAAGAAATAAATGGGTCATGTTGGCAGGCCTGACAGTGAGGTCAACCAATTACAAGTGGAAGGGGAAGTTGGTAACGACATTCCCATGATTAACAGATAGGACATGATTACATCCAAGTGCATACGAGAAAAACATTTAGTCATGAACATGATTTGAGAAAAAAAGGGAACCTTGAGAAGAACATTGCGAAGGAAGACGAGATGATAGCCCAAAAAAAAGGAAGAAAGGAAGAGATATGATTTCAGTAGAGAAGGAAAAACAAAATCTTGGGTGTTGCTACAATAATGGAAGAGAAAAAAATTCATTCGGTTGAGCTTTAGAAGGTTGGGAGAACATCTCTCAAGTGAGGGAAGTAGTCTCTGGATTGCCTAGATGGCTAGACGGTGGAGGTGAATGATCTTTGGTTTCCCTTGACAGTTGAGGTGGAGGTTTGTCTCTCTGATTCTAGGTAAGGCGAGTTTTGAAGATTTCTTACTCGTTTCATGGTTTTTTGCAGTGCGTTCTGGATTTGTAGGCTTGATTGGAAGCACTATGTATGATTGTGATCGAGGATGGAGGTGTTGATCCTATAGACTCCCTTATTTACTTAAGTGTGGAGGTGTTGACCTCTCGATTCCCTTGTGCTATTAAGGGTGGGGGTATTGAGCCTCTAGACTCCCTTTTTTATTTAAGGGTGGAGGGGTTGAGTTATGGATTCCCTTGTGTTGTTGATGACAGAGGTGTTTGGGCCTCTGGATTTCCTTGTTTGGTTGGTGGATGGAGACTAGGAGTTCTTTGGATTCCCTGTTTTAGCTAGTGGAAAGAATAGTTGGTGGGTGGAGGTGGTTTACCTCTAGATTTCCTATTTTATATGGTTACATTGAGTAGCCAGTAGGTGGAGGTGTTTGGGCCTTATTGACGGTGTTGAATATGCCAACATTCAGGGCATCTACCTAAAATGAGGTCCCAATTAGACCTCACATCATTTGGTGTAGGAGTCCAATCTAGTATGATGACCCATTTTCCATATACTTAAAGATTTTCCTCAACTCTTGATGTTCCATTCATGAGAGTGTTACACTAGTACCTTCGAAAAGCAAGATGAGTGTGCCTGGTGAGTGTGCAACGTAACTGTGTCTAGGTTCTCTTACTGCAAAAGGGGGAAAAAGAGTGAGCCTATAAGTGAGAGGTAATAGTACCACCCAGAAAGAGACACATGTGAACCAGGAAGGTCTGTCCAACATCCAGCGGAATATTCCATAATAGATGTGGTGGTCGTTAAAATCAGAGTAAAGGGGAAGATCTGTCCACCATCTAGTGGAATAGTCCACAATGGATTGACGGTTGTTATAATCAATAAGCGAGGATGGTGTTGTAGCTCCTAGAGACAACCTCGGATTGCTTACAAGACCAGTGCCTATACACACCTAAATTTGGGGTGTCTCAAATGATTCATAGTAAAGGGAGACCTCGCTTATATTCTATATGTATATATAATGGATTGGTTCATTCCTCTAAAGGAGTAAGCCATGAATTTCTTGGTACTTCTTCCCATATACAAATCTCAGAAATATGCATAAAACAGTGGAGGCCAAGTAATCCAAGGACTTACAGTTTAATAGACTTTTGTAGAGCAACGATAGAGGACAAGGAGAAGGATTAATTCATCATGTGGAGCTTACAACATCAAGAATTCTATGCCTAACACATACAGCTTGCAACTTTAAGAATTCCTATACTTATCTATGTCAGAAGTAGATATAATGGTAAGGAAAGAGGTTGTGTGCTATGATTCATGAAGAGCAACTTTTAAAGATATAATTTCAATAATCCATGTAGGCACTAGCATTAACAATGTCAATACAAATGAATCTGTGAGGAACTTACAGGCACATGTATAACATATTGATACCAGCGAATCTATGAGGAAGTCTTGAAATACTTCTAACAGCTATAATTTCATGAATTCATAGAAGAAACATGAACATAATGGGTTTTAACAGAGGGAGAACATATTGTAATACTTGGAGGGGGAATCACCACCATTTCCTTCATATTCTGGAAAATATTTATTGTAAAGCCATATAGTCTAGAAATAACATGTAGTGTTTTATTTAGAATTTTTGAACCTTTCTTAAGTCTTGTTTTCCCCTATTTATCTGGAGAGAGGAGCAAGAACATTCATTACAAAAAAATATCTTTGGCCTAGTCTCAGCTATCGGGTCGACTAGCTATCTCAATCATAGATGGCTCTGTGGCCCAAAAAACATTACAGAATTAAATGCCTCCTTGAAAGGAGGCACATTACAGTACAATAAATAAGTAAACAATCAGATAAAAATCTCTCCTTGCCCATCTTGTGATCGTCTCTGCTTCAAGAGCTAGTCTGCTCACGGTATGGCTTCCTGTGATGCTTAACCGACTTCTGTCATTTCTGTCTTTATTGCATTCAGCGCTAACCTCCGAATCTGTGTCACAAAAGGCCCTTTTGGGTCTGCCCATGCCTGGTTTTGAATGCTCCATCTCCCTTATTGAAAGCCACGACTACTTTTGGTGCTGACCCTGTCATTTCCATGTCATAGTGAGCCTTTCTGAATTAGCCCATCCCAGTTTTGAATGCACCACCTACTTCCCTTAAAGCCACAACTTCCAACCCATCATGCCTTTAAATCCTTGTCTTGCACTATCGATGCCTTGATGTACCTAGTGATGCCATCTTGGTGGCAATATGGAGGACTCTCTCATACTAGCCTTTGGCTGTAAAAAAACATTGTGAAACAAGTGAATCCCGATCTCCCTCGGCTCCTTACATTGTTGGTTTCTTTATGTGACCAGGGGCCGCGACCATGGGCTTAGCCTTTGGGCGTTGGGACCTTTAATCCTGTGTCTGGGTACCTATTTCCTTTGTAGCGCAAAATCCCGCATCCCAGTTGTTTATAGTGCTTGTCCCTGAGACTTCCCTTTGAACCCTGCGATCACTGATTTGCGAGGTCGGGCCCACCGGAGATATCACAATTTCACTACGGGAGGGGAAAGGCCCATTACCTTTTTTCCATAGCGTAGGCCAACTTGTCCAGTTGGGAAATCCTCCTGAGGTAGAAAAAATAAAACATCACATCCGGGAGGATTTCCCACATATCGCAATCGCAGGCTGGGAGAGACTGAGGTGCAGGAGTGCCTTAACCTATGTGATCGCTAATCACCGACCTACGGAGGGTGACATCATTACTACCATGTGTCACCCTGTGAATGGTGACACGTGTCACCCGGAAATGCCCCTATAGGACCCCTGAAAACACTGAAACTGAGTGACACGTGTCCCCCATATGGCCATGTCACCTTCCATACTGCCGCATGGAGGAGAGAGAAAGGGTCTGCCCGACCTTGGTTTTTCATGAAATTCCTTTGTAAATTGATTTCAACCTTCCCCGATGCTTTTGCACTAAGGCCCAAATTTCAGCGATTTTTAGTGTTATCGGCATTGATGGCTTCATGATCTGGTGTTTGTATGCACCCCTTTGTTTTTGCGATCGCCGATCTGCGATATCAACCATCCAAATTGCGAACCCCCGACCTGCTATGTGCAACATGCCCCTGATATGCGATTTGCATTTATACTTGGCCACTTTCTTTGCTTTTTGGACTTTTCAAGGGTAACTCCAACATGCTCTAACTTTTGATCCAGAAGTCTAATCTTGGACTTCCATTTACTGTTGGAAAGCTCTTTCTGAGCACTATGGAATGGAGAGGGTCTGATTAAGCTCTGAGATCTTCTTTGGCCTAGGATTATGGGCTTCAAACTTCACTGCTCTTGGGAAACCTTGACCAACTGAAACCCACAATGCAGTGAGTGACAACATTGGCTCCAACTCTGGACAGTGCCTTGCTGGCAAGGCATTGAGAACTTGCAGACCAGTAGCTTTCCTTCCATTGGGCATGAAGTCTTCTTAAAAAAAAATATAAGTCTGTGAAAATGGACTTTTTCAATCATAAAATGAGAAATTCAAATAACAATTACAATACACACACACCGGTATTTACAATGAGTGTAAAACAGATACATCTAGTTTTGAAAATAAAATTTGAGGAACTGGCCATTTATAGGCAGTTCCAACAATTCACCATCCAAGTTTTCAAGTAGGTAAGTGTTCTTTCCCCTCTCTTTTGCAATCTTGAATGGGCTGAACCACAATAGATCAAATTTCCCATGTCTTCCTTTGTCTTCTTGTCGGACATCCCACCTGAGAACTAAATCTCTTGGCTGAAGAGGTCGATCTTTCACCCTCTTTTCGAACAGAGATTTCATTTTCTGTTGGTAATTGGAAAATTTGGCCCCCGCTCGTTCTCTATTCTCATGAAGCTCGACCAGTTGATTTATCCTTCTAGTCAGGGCACTCGACTCTTCCTCGCCTTCTTGTAGTAACTTCGCTACTGGCATTGCTAACTGAATAGTGAAGACATCAACCTTGCTGTACACTAGCTCAAAAGGTGATTTCCGAGTGGATTGTTTAGGTGTTACTTGGTTAGCCCACAAAGAAAACTTCAGTTGGGAGTCCCAGTTCTTTTGATTTTCAGTGATGGTCTTCTTTAGTAGCCTCACCAAAGTTTTATTTGAGGACTTAGCCAAGCCATTACCTTGAGGGTAGTATGTAGTGGAGTGCTCAATAATGATATTGAATTTATGGCAGAAGTTGGTGAACTTGGCAGATTTGAAGACTTGAGCATTATCCGTGATAATTTTGAAAGGACACCCAAAGCGGGATAGTGTGTTCTTCTCCATGAATTTTATCACTACTGAGTCTGTAGCATTTCTAACTAGGATGGCCTCTACCCACTTGGTGAAATAGTCAGTGGTTGTCAGTATCCACTTGTGTTAGCCACTGGATGGTGGGTTTATTTCTCCAATGAAGTCCAGTCCCCACTATCTAAAATGTTCATCCACATGTACTGGAATCAGGGGAGGGGAGCAAAATTCTATCTTTCAGCAAATAATTGGCATTTCTGGCACAACCTGACCTGAGAGTAAATATCTCCAAAAAATGTAGGCCAGTATAATCTCGCCTTGAGGATTTTATGTGTAGTGGTCTTCCAGCTATAGTGTCCCCCACAAAATTCTTCGTGGAAATCCTCAATCACTTTATGGGTTTCTCCCTTTACCAAACATAGCAGTAATACCCCCACCAGGTCCTTCTAGTAGAGTAGGCCATTGGATATGATATGTTTCCGCGCTTGCGATCTCAAACTTTGGTATTTGGATCTATCCAGCCCCAATGGGAACCTTAGGAATAAGAGGTAATGAACAATGTTCTTATACCAGGTTGATCCCTCATATCTGGCATAAATCTTCTGCTCAACTGTTTTAATCCTGCTTTGATGATCCTCGGGCTTGCCCTCCTCCATGATTAGGTTTATCCCAAGAGCTTGGCAGTTGGATTCAGATAAAATCTTTGCCAACACCTAGCCTTTGATGATCTTGGTAGGCTTTATTTCTAGCTCATATTCTTGTATTTTAGCTATCCACCTACCCCTCTTTCCTTCGCTGTCTCCCTGCACCAGGATGTCCTTGACTGCGGTCATTGGGACAAACGTTGTGATTTCCAATTGCAGCACATACATATGAAATTCTTTTAGAGCCTTGACTAGTGCGTAGGCTTGTTTCTCTAATATATTATATTTCAGCTCAACATCCCTTAGGACTTGGCTGAAAAAGGTGATGGGTTTCTCATAACCTTCTTTATTTTTTTGTAGTAGCACAACAACAATAGTAGGTGGAGAGGCAAAAGAAAAGATGTAGAAAGGTACTGAATAGTCGGGGTTGGCTAGCATCGGGGCCTCGGCCAAAGCTTCTTTGATTGTGATGAAAGAATCTCTAGGGGCAGAGCTCCACCTGACTTCATTTTCCTTCTTGAGCATGTCCATAATACCCTTGACAATTTTTGTGTAGTTGGGTATGAACCTCCTCAAGAAATTTATTCTCCCCAGAAAGGCTTGAACTTCTTTCTTGTTTTTGGGCAGGGGAATAAGGTTGATGGCTTTGACTCGTTCAGGATCGATCTTTACTCCTTCCTGTGCTACTATGTGTCCAAGTAGCTTCCCCTCACTCAGGGCGAACTGGGATTTCTTAGGATTCAGAGAGAGACCATACCTCCTGCATTTTTCAAAGGTGAGCTCTAAGTGGAGGATGTGCTCTTCATCAGTTTTGGAGAAGACTGTGATGTCATCCAAGTAGACCACCATGAATTTGTCTTTCTCTCCTACGAAAGCTATGTCCATGGCTCTCTGAAATGTGGCCCCTGCATTTATCAGCCCAAAAGGCATGCGGGCATACATGAACGTTCCCAGTGGGGTGGTGAAAGCAGTTTTATTTTGATCCTTAGGGTGGACTGCCACTTGGTTGTAGCCAGAGAATCCATCCATCATGGACATTCTGGCTACCAACCACCTTCTGCAATATATGATCCATCTTTTGCAACAGGTAGTTATCATTCAACGACACCCTGTTTAGATTTCAGAAATCAAGACACAGCCTTATCTCTCTGCTCTTTTTCTGGACAGGGACTAGGTTGGCCACCCATTCAGAGTACCTTAAAGGCATTATGATCTTTGCCTGTAGCAGCTTTCTCACCTCTTTTTCAATGGAGGGGAGTAAGAGTGAATTTATTTTCCCGACTGTTTGCACGGCTTCATTTCACTCTTAAAAGGAATCTTATGTTGAATGATGTTAGTATCAAATGCTTTCAAATCCTCATAAGACCAAGAAAATACGTCCTTGTAAATTTTGAATAGATTTAAATACCTTTGTTTGTATTGCAAGGGGATTCCTTTTGATAGCTTGATCATCTGGGGTTCCTCCTCTGTCAGATGTTTCAATATTCTACTTGATCATCTATCTCTAAGGCTATTGGTTTGGAGACTATGTCGTCCTTAGTAAAAAACATTTCCAATGGGACTAGTCCGCGAGGGATGGTATTCCCTTTCAATTGCAAAATTTTGTGCCCAGCCACTGTGTCTTTCCACGGAGTGGCTTCTCGATCTTCTTCTTCTTCTTCTTCTTCTTGATCGATGGTGGAGTGGGCAAACTCCCCAACGACTTCTATGAATCTTTTCACTTGCTCATCATCCTCGAATACATGCCAGTGCTTGACATTATCAGGTATTGAAGGTCTGTATCTGACTTCTACCTCATATCTGAGGAGCGAATTTTGCGGGGGCCTGAAAGTGCTTGCCGCTACCGCAAGAGAGTCAGCCATCATGTTTTCTTCCCTAGGTAGGAACTGGATATTAAAGGCTAGGAATAAATTATCGATTAGATCCCACACTTGATTTCGGTACATCCTCAGTCTGGGGTGTTTGGCCTGGCATTGATTTCTTATTTGGCTCATGACCAACTCAAAGTCTCCATAGATAGCTAGGCATTCAATATTCATATTTTTTTCCTTTTGTAACCCAGGGAGCAATGCTTCGTACTTCGCTACATTGTTGGTTGCCTCAAATTCTGGCTTGAATGAGAGGGGTATCGGGCTACCCTTTGCAGATACCAACAATATTCTAGCTCCATTTCCCTCTTTTAAGTTTGCTCCGTCGAAGTACAATTTCCATACTTCATTTTCATTTAAGTGTTGGTATGCCAACTGCCTTGTCAGGTGTACTGATGCTTCTTAGAATAGGTTCTCATCTTCTTCTAAGAATAGGCAAGATAGGTCGCTTTCTTTTCCATGAATTGGGGAGTTTTCTAAGCCTTTAGTTGGGGTCATAGTTTGCACAAACCTGGATTCTTTGTAAAGCCTCCTTTGCTCGCCTCCAAAAGTGGGAATTATGGCATAGGTCAAATCTAGCTTGATCGAGACCCCCACCTTGGAACCCCAAGATATTGACAAGAGCATTCCGAAGTGAGGAGGAATATTGGCCACCACTATGTCCATTACCACACTCTTCACCGAAATCTGAGCTAGGTTCATGACCAGGTCCTTTATCATCCCTAAGAACTCGACTCTCTTGGATTCAAAGGAGTACAGGCCCTTGTATGGTCTGGTGATCTCCAAGCCCAGCTGTTCCATTACCACTAGTGGCATGAGGTTGTGTGAGGTTGAGTCCAACATGTAGTTGTGTAATAAAAGATCATGGATCACCAAAGTCACATAGAAAGGTGCAGTAGAAGGATCAGGTTCTTTTACATGTAGCCCAAAAGAACCACTGGCCTCTCCTCTTCGAGGTTTAAACTATCATGGGTTGGTACTGAGGTAGAGGGATGCATGAATTGAGAGACTTGAGATTTATGAGTAGGATGCTTTAGAAGCTCAATCAGAGGGACATGAATCTTTACCTTTTCAAGCTCCTTTTGGAGATTGAATGTAGGTTGGACTTTTTATATACCTCCGGGCTTTATTCCTTCTTCATTACCACTAGCAATTTTCAGCGAAGTAGGTGCCTCCTTGTCAATGTGTCCCTCTACACTATTTCTTTCCTTATTTGCAGATACTTTCATCTTGGAAGGGTCAGGATTTAGCTTGCCTTTCCCTTTGTCTAGTACTAGAGGAATAACTTGGGGAGTAGTTTCCTCTTGTTTCTCTGGTTCTCTTGACCTCTTCTTTGAAGATCTTAGATTATATTTACATTGTGGTTGTGCTTGCATGAACTTTGCAAACTGTTTGCAATAATAATCTATATCTTCCTCATCTGCTGCTTCTCCATCATGACTGACCTCCTGGTGAACCATATTCTCCTGTTCTTCTTCAGGGAAAGCGGAATATAAGTTTCCATGCATCTCTTGTGTATCTGACAATTGCTCATTGGGACCATATTCTAAGTATAAAGGATGAGGGATCTGGTCGACCTACTCCTTTCTCTCCCTTGGAAGTATTTGAAATGGAGGTCTTCTATACTGCGGGTTGTAACCTCGGTTGTTGACTTGAGCATTCTACTTGGAGAGGCTCTTGTTCTCAATATCAAGATTTCCAACCTTCTATGATAAACTCTTGATTAGTTTTTCTATGTAGAGAAACCTATAGATTCACAAGCTAATGCAATTTTCTAAAGAAAGAGACAAGAATATACTTCTACTCTTTACAGTGGAAGCCCATAAACATCGAGAAAACAATAATCAATAGAGGAAGAGAATCAAAGGCACATAACACAATAAATATCCGAGGAAAGCCACAACTCAAAACCCCACTATCTGTTTTGTATTAATCTGGAAAATCAAGATGAAATTACAATGCTTGTTCTCTCTAGAACAATCCCAACACTCAGCAAATTCAATCTCCAACTCATAAGCAAGCTCAAGGCCAAAGCTTAGCCTCTTCAAAAGATCTCCAAGTCTCTATTCCAATGCGTAATTACTATGGAGGATAGCATGTATTTAAAGGGAAATAAAGCCTCTAAAAACTGTGCAATCCCTTAAGGATTAGTTCCTGATTGCATACACTATCAGTGCAACTCAGAAAAATCTAAAACAAATAGTACACTGTCCCTGCACTCTAGTCTCCACTAGATCTTTCTCATAATCGACATGCATGAGTTTCTGATGAGTAAATATTCAATCAACTATATTAGCACTGGTGGAGTTCATTAGTGTCACCATTGACTATTAACTCACTATTAGTTCTCTCAATCAGTTTGAGAACTAATTTAACTAAACTAACTCATGAAACTAAGTCTTCTATTTTACAACTCACAATTAACTCACATTGGACTCCTAAAAAGTAGGGAGAACATATACATGACTTCCAAAAGACTTCCACCTCGAATTTCCTAAGTTAAGTAAGTTTAATGAACTTAATTTAACTAGTTTAAATTGTTATGAGAATAGAATTCGAATTTAATTCACAGTTTAATTCAAGGAAAAATTAATCTGGAATTTCTTGTTGCCATTTCTCAACACTCCCTCTCAACAACAAAGGGTTTATCAACTACCTCGATCATATCTCTGTGAAACTTGAATTTACATCTTGACAATGCCTTTGTCAAGATGTCAGCATCTTGCTCCTCCATGGGAATGTAATCTAACAACATGATCTGCCTCAATACACGATCTCTGAGATGATGATAGCGGATTTCAATATGCTTGGACTGATCATGAAAGACTGGATTTTTAGAGAGTTTGATACAACTCTTATTATCACAATAAATAACTGTCAGATCCATCTACTGACCAAACAAACCAACCAGGATCTTCCTCATCCAGATAGCCTCACATGCTGCCTGACTTGTAGCCATGTACTCTGCCTCTACCGAATTGAGTGCAACCGATCTTTGTTTCCTATTGTACCAATAAACTGTTGTTGACCCAATACTAAAGATCCCTCTTGATGTGCTCTTCTTGTTGGATGGACTCCCTGCCCAATCTGCATCGGTGAAGCCTTGAAGCTTCACTCCCTCTGTCTGTCTATACCATAACCCAAACTGAGTAGTGCCTTTGAGGTATCTCAATACATGCTTTGTCGCCTTCCAATATAGCTTGGTAGGCCTAACCATCGCTTGACTAAGCTGGTTAACTGCATAGCACATATCCGGTCATGTGTTCACCAAGTACATGAGTGAACCCACAAGCTGCTTATAAACAGTAGCTTCCACTACTTCCCCTGAAGTAGCATCCTCCTTCCTCCAGTTACCAGCTAGAGGAGTCTCCATGGGTTTACTGCTCTCCATGCGGAATATCCTGAGTATCTCGTTGGCATACTTGCCCTGAGATACAAACAACTCCCCATCTCCCTGCCATACCTCCATGCCAAGAAAGTAATGCATGAGCTCCATGTCCTTCCTCTCAAACTCTCTTCCAAGGTCCTCCTTGCACTATTTGATGATTCTCATCATATGTCAGTATGAGATCATCTACATAAAGTACAATCATCAACAACTTACCTTCCACAACTATGTGATACAAGTTCGCATCTACTTCACTCTTTGTGAAGCCCAACCTAGTGAAGTAGCTATCTATAATAGTGTACCAAGCATAGGGTTCTTGCTTTAGCCCATACAACGCTCTCTTGAGTCGGCACACATGTGACTCATGGTCCAAGGTTTCAAAACCTTCAGGCTGCCCTATGTACACCTCTTCCTCAAGCATGCCATTGAGGAAGGCAGTGTTCACATCCATCTGATGGATCTTCCAACCCATCAGTGCTGATAGTGCCAAAATAGATTTGATTGATAAGTACCTTGCAACAGGAGCAAAGGTCTCATCATAGTTAATCCCCTCTACCTGTGAAGAGCCACGGGCCACAAATTTGGCCTTCTGCTTCTCCACACTACCATCTACAGCTTGCTTTACCTTGTAAAGACAACGTGATCTCACAACTGAATTGTCCTCTAGTCTCGGGACCACATCCCAAACACTGTTTCAAACTATGGAGTCATACTCCTTCACCATCACATCAACCCAAACTGGTTGTTGCATTGCTTCCTGAAAAAAAGATGGCTATGTCACAACACATGCACCCATAAGTGCCATGTATCCAGTGTACCTCTCTGGTGACCTCCTCTGTCTATGCTAAGAAGAGGGTGTTCCCACATTCTCCCGTGCATCATCCAACAATATGTCAGCCTCTCTAGTGCGCTTTCTTCCCTCTTTGGAAGACTCTGCCTAAGTGGATGTCTTCACTTTCTGAACCTCTGCATGTGGTTGCTCCACATCAATCTGAGGTCCCTCAACCTTAGGAGCTAAAAGCTCCTCATCCGCATGTAGCTCAAGCTCCCTCTCAAGGGATACTGATATGAAAATGGGGCTCTTAGGCTTCTTGTCTAACTTACAAGAACCTCTCTCACTTCCAAAGCTTTAAATTTTCCCAAGTCTTAATGATTAACCCATGCGGAATTAAGAAATGCTTGAAAATATAGGTGTATGCTTGTATTTGTTTTTTACTGTTGAGTGCTTATGTTCATTTGGTTATGCTGCTGTGAAACTCAAATAACAGTAAATAAAGAAGCAATTCAACAAACCCATAAGACAACAATATGATATGGAACTCACCCTGATATCTTGGGCTACGTCTTCTTGAGCTCTAATCAATTCGATTAGGCTCTCTAGGATTATGGCTTCAATTCTTTTACAAATGCTACACTTAACTCCATTGGTTTACAGTTGAACCAATGGGCTTAGAATGCCATCTTACCCCTAGTTATTCTTGTTCTGCAAATAGGTCTAGGCTTCTCTAGACTTGACTCCTTCAGTTAGTGCTCTGAGCTTCTCGAGCTTCTGGCTTCTCTGACTCCCTCAGAATTCTGCATTTGTCTCTGGAACTCCTCCTATCTTCGGCACACCTCAGACAACCAACCACAGCTCGATCATTTGATCTCTTGTTGTGCTGCAACTTCACTGCAACCTCATGGCTCTTTAGAAGTCTATTAGAGATCTCTAGCTCTGCCTCCAACCTCTGGTGGCACTGCCTATTACAGTGAGCTCAATTTGAGTCTCACACAACAGATACAATCAGTAGGACTGTACTTGGATCCCCCAAGTCTCTCTAGAGTACACAGACTCTCTGGAGTACTCTCTGTGTCTCTGTCTTAACCTTGGCTCTGGTTTCTTTGCTTCCAGGTTTGCTTACTGCTTCCTGGGCTGCCCCTTCTCCTCTCTGTTAGTACGTGGCTTTTAAGCCAATTTTCTTTCTCACTGTTTGTTTCCGCTTCTCGACTTTCTGGTTCCCTGTCTCCACTCATTTGAATCCCTTCTTTTGACGGTTATAGTAACTGCATAACGCCTTATAGGGAGGTGGCCACCTATTCCTTTAATGGATGAGCGTGTCAGGTTTGTCGGAAAAACTCGATTGTTTGAAACGACCGTTATTTCTGTTTACTCCAAGAATTCCCGCGAAACACGAATCTCTGCCAACTCATCATCCACATCGGACTTCAGAATCCTGCACAATCTTCTTTATAACTTCATAAAATCCAGTCATCCATCGGGTCGCATCTTCGCCGTTGCTCTGGACCCTCCAGATCCTACGGTCATCGCACATATCAGGCAGATAACTTGCTCGACATTTACCTGTCCGATGTGAGTGGTTTTCTCTCTCTTCCGCTGGATGTGTGTCACTCGCTGTGTGGCATCGGGCGGGACTCGGTCTCAACCACTTACCGCTCGAAGCCCTTCCAATATCCTGCTAGTTTCTGTGGAATCTCACCTCGGATGGAACCAAAACACTTTCCGCCGCATTTCATGATTTTTCAAGTCCGGGCGCATGTGGCTCTCCTTCTTCGAGGGGTTTGCCCTACGATTGTCGCTAACCGCATATCAGATTCCTCCCCCGTTGACTCAAACCATCTCTAACTTTGCTGATTCACGACAACGCGCGTTACCATGGTCCACCGCCCTGCGCGCTTGATCGACGACCCTGGTTGATTCGTGCTGATCACAGTTAGCAACTGTCATGAGGATTCCTATGATAAGCTTGATCTTCAAAATATTTTTAATCTTTGGTATAAATTATAGAGAGTTCATGAAGACTTAGAGAGTTTAAGGATCCATTTTGGATCATGCCTTCCCAAAAAAAGAACTTTTGGTCCACCCTCTTCTGAGAAGTAAATGAGAGTAACAACACCCTCTTCTTTCAGCCTCCCTACACTTGCCTTTTCATAGTGCCTCTGAACCAAAATCTCTGACCACTTCCCTTTTTGGATGGGCTGGTCGTCTCAGGAAGAACTGTTTTCCTCCTTGACTTCATGTAGAACTTCTGTTGTGAAGTTTACAGAAGGTGGTTTGAACTTCTTTGCCTTGATCCTTGATCCAAGGTGGCTCAAACGAATGTGAAGTACATCTGCTCCACAAAACATTCATCTGTACCTGTTTGAAAAGCTGTCAACAACAACTATTAACAACAACAGGCATACATACAACAACTAGATGGACTAACTCCTGCTTCAACAAAGAAACATATTTTGTTGGGTCCCTATAATACTAGTGATTACCCCATTACTATTGTAGTTATACCCTTTATTAATATTGTTGTGCCCCTATTGCCCCCATATTGTTATTACTGTGCCCCATAGAATCCCTTTATTGTTATTTTTGTGGCTTTATATTATTATTGTTAGGTCGGCTCGATTATATTGTGACTCCTTAGACTCCTATATATAGAAAGGAGGTTTTGTCATTTGAATCATCCAAGAAATGTTCATTTATGTAATGTAAAGGAGGTTGCCCCCTCGAAGAGGCTGAATTCTAAGGGGTTGATCTATCTTTTCTATCTTTTCTTGAGCTGGTTTCATAACATTTGGTATCAGAGCTTTGGATTCTAGGGTTTCGCTGCTCCAAACAGGTCATCGTGGAATTTTCGCTATAACTTTTTTTCTGCGATGTTTCAGAAGTTGCAAAAAAAAACCATTTTAGAAGAAATCACGCTGAACCTTGGTTCCGAATTTCAGAGCTTTTCACGCTATATTTGCGAAGATATGATCTGAGGAAGTTGGTCTTTTTGTAGACTCCTGAATTACATTCCAAACAGGTGACCTGGGGAAAATCGTCATAACTTTCTTTCTGAGCATCAGATTGAAATTTCGTCAGAAGGTACAGAAAGAGGACGGACTGTAGTTTTCTTGTATATATTTTTCAGAGTCAAAGGTCGAAACAGTGACATGTGGAACTTCATACAAGTTCACTCTACTGAACTAGTCTATAATCAGGTCACTGCGGGAGATTGTGCATAACTCTTTCTTGGAGAATCCAATTTGGATCAGACTAGTGGCATTGGAAAGAGGACACAGAAGGCTACTACAGATCACAATTTCAGAACTGGATGATTCGAAATTACAGAGATACATCAGATTCAATATCAGGCTTCTACAAAGTGAAAAAAGGTGTGTAGTTTTTTTTTAAATTTTTGCGTAAGCTTGGTTTGAAGGAATTCAAAGGGCATAGTAAAGCATTATTATCAGTAATTGATGCCCCGAGGAAAGAAAATGCAAACACCTAGTAAGCAACCTGAAAGCTCTAGCATGACTTATGAAGAAGAGGAAGAAATGCAACATGATATAGCAAAATTACGAGACCAAGTGCAACAAGTGTCACTTGCACAAAAAGGAACAAAATCTAAGATGGATGGTTTAAAGAAAGATGTAGAAGCTAAGATGGATGGTTTAAAGAAAGATGTAGAAGCTAAGATGGATGGTTTAAAGAAAGGCATAGAAGCTAAGATGGATTGTTTAAAGAAAGACGTAGAAGTTAAGATGGACGATTTGAAGATAGATTTGAAGACAGACATGGAAGAATTGAAGAAGTTGCTACAAGAAAGGGTAACTAATGGTGAAAGGGTAGTAAAGGAAACTCATGATGAGAACAAAAGAAATGTTAATCATGATTCCATAGACTCTAATGTTGGATCGAAGACCCACCATATCCCAAAAATCGATATGAGGAATTTTGATGGCAAGGATCCCGCAACATGGATATTACAGATGGAGCAATTCTTCGATCTCAATAATGTGCAAAACACACAAAAGGTACATATGGCAACTTTATATTTGGAACCAAATCAGTTTGTATGGTATCAATGGCTTTGCTCTCGTAAACAATTTATCACTTGGGCAATTTTTACGGAAGAATTGATAGCACATTGTGAGGATACAAAAAGCAACACTTTTTTTAGCCAATTGATAAGTCTCAAACAAAAGGGTTCAATAATGGAGCACATTGAGGAGTTCCAAAAATTGAACATAAGGGTAAAAGATATTCCAGAGGAGCATAGGATTGATGTGTTCATAGGGTCTTTAAAGGATAATATCCAACATGATGTTCGTCTTTGGGAACCTGATTCATTAGAGAAGGCATTCAGGTTAGCAAGAAAAATGGAAAGCAAAATTATGGCAACCAAGAAGCATACCACTCACAACTATAAAGATGGAAGTGTTGTTGCCCCTAGTCTTCCACAACCTATAAGGTTGACACCACAACAATTGGAAGAAAAAAGAGCAAAAGGGCTTTGTTACAGTTGTGATAGCAAATACACTAAAGGTCATAAGTGTGCTTAGAAGAAATTATTCTACATAGATTGTGAAGAGGAAGAAGAAAAGGAGCAAGAAAGGTCAAAAGAAGAGGATATACTCCAGGAACAAAGCCTAGATGAAGAACAAATAAATCTGACCATATCTTGTAATGCATTGGCAGGAATTACCACTCCTCAAACCATCAAGATAGAAGGACAAATCAAGAAGAAAAAGGTAATAGTGTTGATTGATTCAGGAAGCACCCACAATTTTATTCATTGTAAGGTAGCAAAAGAATTGAATTGCTTCCTATATCCAGCACCAGAGTGTCAAATGATGATTGCAAATGGAGGAACAATAAATTGCTCTGGAAAGTGCCATAATATCAAGCTATCCATGGGAGAATATGTATTGACTAGCCCAATGCTTTCCATTCCAATGGGAGGTGCTGATGTTGTACTAGGAGTCCAATGGCTACAATCCTTGGGTACAATAGCTTTTAATTTTCAAGAACTTTTCATCAAATTTTCTACAGAAGGAAAGGAAGTTGAATTAAGGGGTATTGCAGGGAAACCAGGAAAGATAATCAACTCTAATGGTATGACAAAGCTTCTAAAAAAGGTGCAAAGAGGTGTAATTGCACAATTATGTTCGCTAGATGTTTCCACATCGGAATCATCTATTTCTCCAGATCTCCAAAAAGTCCTGGACAATCATTCCAAGGTATTTGAGACTCCCAAAGGTCTCCCACCTATGTGTGATCATGATCATGCTATTCATCTGATCCCAGGAAGTGTTCCTCCAAACATCAGGCCGTACAGATATCCCTATGTCCAAAAGAGTGAAATTGAACGTATGGTTGCAGAAATGCTAGAGGATGGTATAATTCAACCGAGTCAAAGTTCTTTCTCTGCTCTAGTAGTATTGGTGCACAAGAAGGATGGATCATGGCGCATGTGTCCGGATTATAGGGAGCTCAACAAGCTCACTATTAAAGATAAGTTCCCCATTCCTGTCATTGATGAATTACTGGATGAATTGCATGGATCAATTTACTTCACCAAGTTGGATCTTCGTTCAGGATATCATCAAATCAGAATGAAGACTGAAGACATTCCGAAAACAACATTTAAAACTCATGAGGGTCATTATGAATTTTTGGTCATGCCTTTTGGCCTTACCAATGCACCTTCAACATTTCAAGGTTTGATGAATTCAATTTTCAAACCATTCCTTAGAAAATTTGTGTTAGTATTTTTTGATGATATACTACTCTACAACAAGTCTTGGAAGGATCATGTTGAACATGTTGACAGGGTGCTACAACTATTGGAGGAGAAACAATTATATGCAAAAAGATCCAAATGTTTCTTTGGAGTCCAGGAGATGGAATATCTGGGTCATATTGCATCTCATGAAGCAGCATGGAAAATCCCCACATCCATAAAGCATCTGCGAGGATTTCTCGGGTTGACAGGGTATTATCGCAAGTTTGTTAAGAATTATGGGAGAATAGCAGCACCTCTAACAACATTATTGAAAAAAGATGCATTTTCATGGACTCCGGAAGCAACAAAGGCCTTTGAACATCTTAAAGAGGCAATGTGCCAAGCACCAGTCTTAGCTACACCGGACTTCACAAAAACCTTTATTGTGGAATGTGATGCTTCAGGAAATGGAATTGGTGCTGTTCTAATGCAAGATGAAAGACCCATTGCTTTTGAAACTCGTCCAATCAAGGGAAATTTTTTAAGAAAAGCTATTTATGAGAAGGAAATGTTGGCAATACTCCATGCACTTAAGAAATGGTGACCCTACCTAATGGGAAGACACTTCAAGGTAAAAACGGATCATGATAGCCTTAAATACTTTGTAGAACAAAGATTATCCTCTGAAGAGCAACAAAAATGGGTCACAAAGATGTTGGGTTATGACTTTGAAATCATTTACAAAAAAGGGAAGCAAAATGTGGTGGCAGATGCACTCTCAAGAAAGGATGAGGATGTGGAAGCATTGTTGTGCGCCATTTCTATTATCCAACCAGATTGGATAAATGAAGCAAGGGAGGAATGGAAGAATGACGAAGAAGTGTGGGCACTTATTTGAAAGTTACAACAAGATTCCAGTACGTCTGATACATTTAGCTGGAAAAATGATTCGTTATGGTACAAAGATCGCTTATACCTCTGTAAGAATTCCCAGCTAAAACAAAAGATTCTTATGGAATTGCACACTTCTCCCTTAGGAGGGCACTTAGGATTTCTAAAAACTTAACACAGGGTTAAGAAGGAATTTTTTTGGGATGGCCTTAAATCAGATATTCAAAAGTTTGTGGCAGAATGTTTGGTTTGCCAACAAAATAAAGTTGAAACAATTAAGACACCGGGTCTATTACAACCTTTATCCATTCCAAGCCAACGTTGGGAGGAGGTTTCAATGGATTTTATCACAGGTTTACCCAAGTCGGAAGGAAAGAGTGTCATCATGGTGGTAGTTGACAGACTTACCAAGTATGCACACTTTTGTGCATTATCACATCCATTTAAAGCCAGTACAGTTTCTACTGCATTTATGGAAACAATTCAAAAGCTACATGGGAACCCAAAGATTATTGTAAGTGACAGAGATCCCATTTTCACTAGAAATTTTTGGACAGAATTATTTTCTTGTCTTGGTAATCAGTTAGCTCATAGCTCATCTTATCATCCTCAATCTGATGGGAAAACTGAGATAGTAAACAAATGTTTGGAAGGATATCTTCGTTGCTTTGTATCTGATAAACAGACACAATGGGTCAAATGGTTGCCTCCGGCTGAATGGTAGTATAACACTTCCTTCCATACAACAACAAAAATGACCCCATTTATGGAACTTTATGGGTATCAACCACCATCCATCACATCATATTTAAGAGAAAATTCTAAGGTTCAGGCAGTGGAACATCACATTGAACATCAACAACAAGTCCTCCAACTCTTAAAGGATAACCTCGTGTTGGCACAGAATAGAATGAAACAACAGGCAGATCAACATCGCAGTGAAAGAAGTTTTGATGTAGGTGATTGGGTATTCCTACGACTACAACCATATAAGCAAATGTCCCTCAAGCAAGCTAAGAAGGATAATAAATTATCACCAAAGTATTATGGTCCGTACAAGGTGTTGCAAAAGATTGGTACTATGGCATACAAATTGGAGCTTCCTGCAGCGTCTCAATTGCACCCAGTTTTCCATGTTTCATGTTTAAAGAAGGTTATAGGCGACAAGCTCCAAATTCAAACAATATTGCCAGAACTTGACGAGGAAGGAAAAATTATATTGGAACCAGAAGCAGTCACAGAAATAAGAACTCGACAGCTATGAAATCGATCAATTTCAGAGTATCTTATCAAGTGGAAGAACTTATCCGCTGAAGATTCCACATGGGAGGATGAGAATTTTATGCAGAAGTATCTAGAACTACTCAAGCGTTGAGGACAACACTTTTTTGAAGGAGAGGGGCATGTTGGGTCCCTATAATACTAGTGATTACCCCATTAGTATTGTAGTTATACCCCTTATTAATATTGTTGTGCCCCTATTGCCCCCATATTGTTATTATTGTGCCCCATAGAATCCCTCTATTGTTATTTTTGTGGCTTTATATTATTATTGTTAGGTCGGCTGGATTATATTGTGACTCCTTAGACTCCTATATATAGAAAAGAGGTTTTGTCATTTGAATCATCCAAGAATTGTTCATTTATGTAATATAAAGGAGGTTGCCCCCTCGAAGAGGCTGAATTCTAAGGCGTTGATCTATCTTTTCTATCTTTTCTTGAGTTGGTTTCATAACATATTTAACATCTTGTGAACCCTTCCATGTCTTATATCTGCATACAAATGATCGATTAGATAACCAGCCAATAAAACATGCCTTTACAACAAATGACTCTTCAAGTCAAACATGTAGGAAAAAGACCGTTAGGACTCTTTTCCCAAAAGATGAAACACTTCATCATTATCTCCATTTTGGAGACCAAGTTAACTTCTCCCAAGCCAACATCACATGCATCTCATGCTCATGCATGCATTCCATCTTTCAACTTTCGCTT
The DNA here is from genome assembly GCA_031772625.1 of Pinus tabuliformis. Lineage (NCBI taxonomy): Eukaryota > Viridiplantae > Streptophyta > Pinopsida > Pinales > Pinaceae > Pinus > Pinus tabuliformis. Next base: position 438,885,323 of record CM062805.1, read on the forward strand.
AAGTACACTGTACTTTTGAAGCTGAAATGAACATATTGTTGCAACAATAAAGTGAGTTTCCTACTCAACTTCTTTCCATTTACCATTTTGGTAAGATCCTGCAACTTGCATTTATTCCACAAAGAAATGCAAATAGATGCATCAATAGACATGCAATCTTAATTGGATAATAATTCTAACCATTTCTTACCAATCCATTTCAAAGGTCCCTCCTTTGTTTGCACATCAGCATCAATATGTGAATCATCCTGAAACACATCAATCATGGAATCTTTATTTCCATCCCTGCCATTTTCTTTTTCCACCTTCTCCTTCAGCTTTGGTGGAAGCAGTGCTGGATTCAAAGTCCAACACCTTTCAGCAAGATGCCCTTGCTTATGGCAGTAATTGCAACACACGTGCATCCTTTTGATAGCATGATTTTCCTTGTCCTGTGGACCTTTGGCTGCTTGCTTCTTTTCCTTCAAAAGTTTCTTGTATGTGGCCATCCTCTTCCAACATCTAGAAACATATCCAAACCACAAAAGGAACATGCAATTCTTTTCCCATGCTTTATAAAATCAAAAGGAATGTTTTTAGAACCAAATTTATACCTGCCTCTTTCACCTTTATTGCCTTCATGAGGAGGTGAAGCAAATGAAGAAGTGGCTCCCTTTGGAACACCATCGCTTTCTTCAAGGTTGTCAGAGTTTCCACGACTCTTTGGTTCAAGTGTGTGCTTCTGATCACCTGCATCTTGTGAATGATGTTTCGAGCTATTGCATTCCTCCTTAATACAATCCTCACACTTCTGAGGTAAAGGACCTGCAATGAAACTCCTTTTTGGAGCTGTTTCAATGGCCTTCATGGCAGCTTTGGAACTCTCTCCATAAGACTGTCCATAGCCAAGACCCAAATACTTAGGCCTTTCCTCAACCATTATTGGCTCAAAAATACCTTGTGCATGTTTGCCCAATCCTTTTCCTTCATAGCCCATCTTGGACATTAGCTTGGAACCTATGCCTCTGGTATGTTTTTCAAAAGAACCAATATAAGCATTCTTAGAAGAATTTGAAGACAAACAGGAATGGTTTACCTCTTCTTCAAGCTAATACTTGGCCAAGGCTTCTTTGGCAACAAAGAGTTGTGACTCCAACTCATGCATCCTTTTTAGGTTCATATTTGCAATATGAAGTTGCCTCTCCATTTCCTGCAATTTTCCAGAAAGAAACTGCTTCTCTTCCTCCACGGAATTCAACTGCTCTCTAAGTATGCTGCTCTTCCTTCCCTCCTCATACACTTCTCTCACCATATCCATCATGGCAGACAAGTCTTGCTTCATGTCTCCATTAAAGGAACTTGGGGAGCAAGAAGGATTTGAGAACTCACTTGTAGAAGTTTTCATTTTCAAAGTGCACAAAAGAACCTTAAACAAGATTATTAAAGAGCTTATTCAACAACCTCTTGCAACGACCATTTGTGCTTCAAGGATTGCCCTGAGGTCCTTTGGGATAGAAGAATGCCTTCAACCCTTCTTCCTTCTTGTCCTTCCTGGACTGAGCTATCAATAGCTTTCCCTTCACCTCTACAAACTCAAACAATAGTCAGTCTGCAACCAAGCATACAATCAATGAGGCAATCAATCCTTGACTGTCCAAACACCTTCCAGACAAGCAATCTTTGCCCTGTCAATCAAGCATTCTGATACAACCTTCTTTGAAGGTGGGGTTAATCAATCTTAAGCTCTAATACCCCGTGATCTGAAAATGGGGCTCTTAGGCTTCTTGTCTAACTTACAAGAACCTCTCCCACTTCCAAAGCTTTAAATTTTCCCAAGTCTTAATGATTAACCAATGTGGAATTAAGAAATGCTTGAAAATATAGGTGTATGCTTGTATTTGTTTTTGATTGTTGAGTGCTTATGTTCATTTGCTTATGCTGATGTGAAACACAAATAACAGTAAATAAAGCAGCAATTCAACAAACCCATAAGACAACAATATAATATGGAGTTCACCCTGATATCTTGGGCTATGTCTCCTTGAGCTCTAATCAACTCGATTAGGCTCTCTGGGATTATGGCTTCAATTCTTTTACAAGTGCTACACTTAACTCCATTATTTTACAGCTGAACCAATGGGCTTATAATGCCATCTTACCCCTGGTTGTCCTTGTTCTGCAGACAGGTCTAGGCTTCTCTAGACTTGACTCCTTCAGTTAGTGCTTTGAGCTTCTTGAGCTTCTGGCTTCTCTGACTCCCTCAGAATTCTACATTTGTCTCTGGAACTCCTTCTCCTATCTTCAACACACCTTAGACAACCAGCCACAGCTCGATCATTCGATCTCCTGTTGTGTTGCAACTTCACTGCAGCCTCGTGGCTCTTTAGAAGTCTATTAGAGCTCTCTGGCTCTGCGGCTCTGCCTCCAACCTCTAGTGGCTCTGCCTATTACAGTGAGCTCAATTTGAGTCTCACACAATAGATACAATCAGTAGGACTGTACTTGGATCCCCCAAGTCTCTCTAGAGTACACAGACTCTCTGGAGTACTCTCTCTGTCTCTATCTTAACCCTGGCTCACTTGCTGCCTTGCTTCTTCAGGTCAGCTCGGCTCTGGTTTCTCTGCTTCCAGGTCTGCTTACTGCTTCCTAGGCTGCCCCTTCTCCTCTCTGTTAGTCTGTGGCTTTTAAGCCAATCTTCTTTCTCACTGTTTGTTTCTGCTTCTCAGCTTTATGGTTCCCTGCCTCCGTCCGTTCAAATCCCTTCTTTCAACGATTACAGTAACTGCATAACGCCTTATAGGGAGGTGGCCACCTATTCCTTTAATGGATGAGCGTGTCAGGTTCACCAGAAACACTCGATCGTTTGAAACGGCCATTATTTCTGTTTACTCCAAGAATGCCCACGAAACACGAATCTTTGCCAACTCATCGTCCACGTCGGACTTCAGAATCCTGCACAATCTTCTTTATAACTTTATCAAATCCAGTCATCCATCAGGTCGCATCTCCACCATTGATCTAGACCCTCCAGATCCTACGGTCATTGCACATATCGGGCAGATAACTTGCTCGACGTTTACCCGTTCGATGTGAGCGGTTTTCTCTCTCTTCCGCCAGACGCGTGTCACTCGCTGTGTGGCATCAGGCGGGACTCGTCTAAACTGCTTACCACTCGAAGCCCTTCCGATATCCTGTTGGTTTCTGTGGAATCTCGCCTCAGACGGAATTGAAACACTTTTCGCTGCATTTCATGATTTTTCGGGTCCGGGCGCATGTGGCTCTCCTTCTTCGAGGGGTTTGCCCTACGATATGCGATTAGTAACTTGTAACTAATCGCATATCAGATTCCTCCCCTGTTGACTCAAACCATCGCTGAATTTGTTGATTCACGACAGCGCGCGTTACCATGGTCTGCCGCCCTGCGCGCTTGATCGACGGCCCTGGTTGATTTGCGCTGATCGTAGTTAGCAACTGTCATGAGGATTACTCTGATAAGCTTGATCTTCACAAGATTTTTAATCTTTGGCATAAATTATAGAGAGTTCATGAAGACTTAGAGAGTTTCAGGATCCATTTTGGATCAGATACTCGCATGGCCTTCTCCTCATCTGCATGTAGCTCAAGCTCCCTCTCAAGAGATACTCGCATGGCCTTCTCCTCATCAAACCTAATATCCCTGTGAACCACTGTCATCTGACTGGTTGACATATACACCCGATAGTTGTGGGGTGTATCAGTGTACCCCACAAAGATCCCCAACTTTGTTGTTGGCTCAAGCTTCTTCCGTGCATATTTGGTCACATAGCAATAAACTGATGACCCAAAAATCCTGAAGTGACCAATATCTGGCCTCTTACTGGAATAAACCTCCTTTGGTGTCTTCATCTCAAGTATCCGATGTGGATTATTGTTCTGAACATAAATCATTGTGTTTCATGCCTCAGCCCACAAGTGTAGTGGTAGGACCTGATCATGCAACATCACCCTTTCTGCTCCTACTATGCTCATGTTCTTCCTCTCAGATACCCCATTCTGCTAAGGATTATGGGGTGTCGTCAACTCTCGTTTAATCCCTTCAACTAAACATAAGTTCTTAAACTCATTGGAGACATACTCATCACCGTTATCACATAATACCTGTGTTCAGTGTGGATGTTTTCGAGAAAGGTCCACACACATATGAATGGACTCTCTCCAGAATAGACTCTGCTCGTCTGTCTCTGTCTCCAAAGGAAGACTCGGTGTATTTTCCCAAAGTACAACCCTTGGATGTATCAACTTGCTCAAGTGTACCTTTGGGAAGGCTAGTAGAGATTTTTTGTAATATCTTCAAAGCCCCATGATGCAAGTGGCCCAATCACTTGTGCCACAACTCGTCGACGTCTTGGCTCAACATCTTTTCCGCTTTTGAACTCAAAGCAACACAATCCTCTACCTCTATCTTATAGAGATTCTGAACTCGAATCACTATCTTCTTTACTTGACCTGTAGCTATGTGTCGAAGGAATGCCTTTCCTTTCGAAAAGATCACATCATAGCCTCCATCCTCAAGCATGCCAACAGATACCAAGTTCTTCGTCAGTTTGAGTACATGCATAACATTCTTCAAGGTGAGTGAAGCCGCATGCTCCCTCTGAAAAGTAATAGTGCCCACACCAGTAACACTATACTTACCATCATCACCCATCTCGATATGCATCTTCAGATCTTTCTCCTCCAGTTCACTGAATAACTCTTTGTCACCAATCATGTGGAATGAAGCTCCATTGTCTATGCACTAGACACTTCCCATCATTGAATACACCATGCATGCAATGAGGGAAAAGTCCAATTTGAATTGGGAGGCCAAAGCCTCACCCGCTACTCCTCCTGAAGAATTCTCCTTGGACTTCTTCAATGGACAATTCGTAGCAAAGTGACCCATCTTGTGACAATGAGATCATTTAACTTTCATCATGTCCTTCTTCTTACCTCCATGATAAGAATCTGATTTGGAATGAGAAATTTTACCTTTCCCCTTCCTCGCCTTAATCGCTAAGGCACAATTTTCTTCATCATCAGTCTTTGATGAAGAGCCATCCCTGGTGTTCCTCCTGATGTCATCCTACATCAAATCTGACCATTTTCGTTTCCAATCTAATAGCTTCTCCTGACCATTGACAGAGTCCTGATAACTATACCAACTCTTTGGGAGTCCAAGAAGAGAAAGACTCACCATATCCTCCTTGACAACCGTGATTCCAACACTTCCAAGTTCATCCTGACATTGAGTGAACTTAGTCAAGTACTTTGGAATTGTCTCGCCTTTCTCCATCTTGATTTTACGAAGTTTATCCTTTAGTGCCAACTTCCTTTGATCACTGCTATTCTGATAGAAGTTCGTCAATGTTTTCCACATAGCATGTGGGGTTTCCTTTCCATGGAGACTCGAGACAATATGATCTCGAACTCCCTCAAGGATTATCTTCCTTGTCTTCACCACACACTTCTTCCACTTGGCCAAGTTTTGTGCATCAGTAGCTACTAGCTTAGGAATTGCTTGTTCAACAAATTCCTTCAAGCCATTGTCCTCTAGCACAGCCTCCATCCTGTCCCTACAAGCTATGAAATTTGAGATGCCTTCCAAGGCATACTCAATCCTGAACCCATGGAACGCCATATGCCAATCTTGAAGTATGTATGCAAATTTGACTTTCACCTGTAACACAAAAACTCAAACTTTGAAATCTCCTCTAGAGAGATGATTTTAAATCAGCAATATCTCCCTCATCCGAACTCCGATTCGACCAATTTTTTTTTGAATTTGGGTATCTTTTCCCAAGGAATCTAGTTCTGCAATTTATTTCATAAAATTTTGCACAAAATGTTTCAGATATTCTCTGCAAACTCTCGGCCCTAAAAATAATCTTGCTCTGATACCATGTAGAAATTCCTATAGATTCACAAGCTAATGCAATTTGCTAAACCAAGAGACAAGAATCTACTTCTACTCTTTACAGTGGAAGCCCATAAACATCGAGAAAACAATAATCAATAGAGGAAGAGAATCAAAGGCACATAACACAATAAATATCCGAGGAAAGCCACAGCTCAAAACCCCACTATCTATTTTGTATTAATCTGGAAAATCAAGATGAAATTACAATGCTTGTTCTCTCTAAAACAATCCAGCACTCAGCAAATTCAATCTCCAACTCATAAGAAATCTCAAGGCCAAATCTTAGCCTCTTCACACGCTCTCCAAGTCTCTATTACAATGTGTAATTCCCATGGAGGATAGCTTGTATTTAAAGGGAAATAAAGCCTCTAAAAACTGTGCAATCCCATAAGGATCAGTTCCTGATTGCATGCACAATCAGTGCAACTTGGAAAAATCTAAAACAAATAGTACACTATCCCTACACTCTAGTCTCAATTGGGTCTTTCTCAGAATCGACATGCATGAGTTTCTGATGAGTAAATATTTAGGTAACTAGCGTAGCAATGATGGAGTTCATTAATGTCACCACTGACTGTTAACTCACTATTAGTTCTCTCAATCAGTTTGAGAGCTAATTTAACTGAACTGACTCATGAAATCGAGTCTTATATTTTACAACTCACAATTAACTCACACTGGTCTCCTATAAAGTAGGGAGAACATATACATGACTTCCAAAATACTTCCAACTCGAATTTCCTAAGTTAAGTAAGTTTAATAAACTTAATTTAACTATTTTAAGTTGCTATGAGAATAGAATTCAAATTTAATTCACAGTTTAATTCAAGGAAAAATTAAACTGGAATTTCTTGTTTCCATTTCTCAACATTCTGTAGAAATTTTGAATAATATGACACTTATTCAACAAAAATTATCCCGATTATACACTATTGGGGAAAACATGCATAATACATAACCTCCTCTACGTTGATCATCAATTTACAGAAGTAGAAACAATAACATGCGCACATAGAAGCATCAATCACACATATCAACACAGTATTTTCCCGGGGAAAGCATCTCACTAAAAACCCCAACTATCTATATATTATATTGATTGAGAACATGTAACAAACATAGTACAATACTCCTCACAAGTATCCAACACTATCTCCACCTGTTACACACAATACAGCTTAGATCTGATCTCCAAATCTCCTCCGCTGCTTGCCTGCCTCCACTACACAATACCTGCTAAGAATGAATGAGAATGGCTAATCCAAACTCCTATTTACCTTGTGAAAATCACCCACACTGTAAATCACGTGAGCACAAGCTATATTTCACTTGGTATTGGCCCACACTACGCAGAGATCATTGGAATAACTCAATCCCATGCATGTGCACAGTCTCATGCACAACTGATAGCAATCTCAACCTCTAACACCTGTCTCCACTGAACTGTACATGCACTGAGTTAACTGATGTATTCTTCAGTTGCATTATGAGTTAATAATTAGTGAATTAATTAATAACTAATTCACACAACTCATCACTTAGTCTATTGATCAGTTAGACTAAATACAACTAGTTCAACCAAGTCAAACTGAACACAACTCCATTAATTGCTAATCCAACTCCACAGAACTCAACCACATGAGTTCTAACTGATGTCCTGCATGCAATAGCTCAACTAACACATAAGAAAATGTATTTCCTTCTGACAGCTGCATGTGCCACATCTGTAGCTCAAACTGAAGTGCTCCAAGAGGATAAGATAAAGTTTATAGTCTAAATATTATTATGAGACAATAATATTTGACTTTTCTATTTTTGACTAGCAGTCTAAAAATAGACTCTGATCACTCCTGCTGTGATCCAAAAATAGACTTTGCGCCATAATTTGCCTGCGGGACCACTTAGTGAAGGTGACTCATTTCCACTAAGCTCCATTATCTTGTTGCATTCTCAACAAGCATTTCTTGTTGCACACTTTTCAACACTCCCTCTCAACAAGAAAGGCTTCGTCTCAAACCCAATCCTATAACTTTGGAATGTTCTGCATGCAACACATCTGTCTGGTCCACTTTGCTCCAACAACACTTGGAACAAAAACACTCCCAACTGACCACTCTATTGGGCTAGGAACATACTCTGATGCTGAAGCTCTACTTGCTGCTGACAAGTGCTCCCTCTCTGACATCTGCACTACTGCAACATCTCCATGCATCTCGCACCATTGCACACCTCTCTGTGCCACCTAGCACTGTGCAAAACACTTGTGCCTCTTGCATTGCTACAGCCTGCATGCTATGTGCTGTCTTGGGATTCCCTACACTCTCGCTCTATCTGCCGCTCCATCTGCATCTGTCTCTACCCAATCAGTTAGTTCCTGCTACTCCACATCGGGGCTCCCGTAGCAAGGTCTCATCCAAGAGGTTGGGTACCTCAAGGATCTTGCCCCTCCTCCTTGGGACGATCAATCCACATCACCCCACCTCCTACCTGGAGGTATGGCTGCATGCGATCCCTCAGCCCACCTGGCTCGAAGTTTCCCCCTAATAGAGGTCTCTGCATGAGTATATGTCTCTACTCAATCTCCTCTCAGCTTCCCTTGCGTGGTTGCTCCACAACCTCCTGAAGCTGCTGCACCAATCGTGGCTCCTCCACAATCGTCTGAGACTTCTCCTGGCTCTGCATGTTGAAAGGTAATATACGCTCCCTCTCAACCACCAAGTCTCCATCAGTTGCCTCGTTGCTCAAGGCTTTGCATGCATCTTGAACCTCAAGAGCATACAGGTTCTTGACCCGTGAACCAATCTGTTTCACCTGTCTAGTGATGATGTGTCTAAGGAAAACCTTTCCCTTACTGAAGACTACATCATAGCCTCTGTCTTCTAGCATCGCGATCGACACCAAGTTTCTCTTCAGTCCTGGTACATACTTGACATCAGTCAAGGTAAGGCGAGCTCCATGCTCCCTCTGAAAAATAACCATGCCTACACCTGAGACACTATACTTCTCATCATTACCCATCCCTATGAGTATCTGGAGATCTTTCTCCTCTAAAGTACTGAACAAACTTTTGTCACCGGTCATGTGGAAAGAAGCTCCACTGTCAAGAAACCAACCACTTCCCACCATGGATGAAACCATGCATGCGAAGAGTGTGAAGTCCAACTCAAACTGTGAAGCAAGTGAGGCTGCCTCACCTTCAGATCCTTCCCCGGATCCCTTCTTGGACTTCTTCTTTGGGAAATTAGTAGCATAATGGCCCAACTCATGACAACGAAAGCATCTCACCTTCGACTTGTCAACCTTCTTCCCATCATTGGAAGAACTGGATTCGGAAAGAGAAACCTTCCCCTTCCCCTTCTTTGCCTTACTCGCTAAGGCACAGTTCTCCTCATCATGCATAGATGAAGAACTATCTCTGGTGCGTCGTCTAATCTCCTCTTGCACAAGATCCAACCAAAGTCTCCCCCATCCTGGAAATTTCTCCCTTCCATTCACCGAGTCCTGGTAGCTATTCCAACTCTTAGGAAGGCCAAGGAGTGCTAGACTCACCATATCCTCATCCTCAACAGTTACCCCCACACTTCCCAGCTCATCCCGACATTGGGTGAACTTCATGAGATATTGGGGCATACTGTCTCCATTCTCACACCTAATGTTTCTGAGCTTATCCTTGAGCGCCAACTTCCTCTGGTCGCTCTTGCTTTGGAATAATTCTGTCAATGTTTTCCACATCAAATATGGAGAAGCCTTTCCATGGAGGCTGGACACAATGTGATCCCTCACGCCCTCCAACAGAATCCTTCGACACTTTGCTGTCTTCTTTTGCCAATCCCTGACTTGAGCAGCATCAGTAGGTTTTGGGACATCCGCATCTATGAACTCCTTCAACCCATTATCATCTAACACCGCCTCCATCTTTTCCTTCCATGCAATATAGTTCGAGCTTCCCTCAAGGGCATACTCCAATCGCAATCCGTTGAAAGACATTGCTTCTTTGACACCAAGAAAACACTGCTGCAAATTTGAATTCCACCAGCTCCAAACTCAACCGCCTCGGATCTAAGATTCGTGAGAAAAAAATATTTCTCGTACAGAGATTGACTGTATGGGCATTCACTGAATATCTCACCTTCCAAAGGAAGGATGAATCCATAGGCTACCTGGCCCGATTACAGACTCTGCCTAAAGAAATAGAATGTAAACACTTCCTGAATAGTAGATCTGATGATCAATAGCTCTGATACCATGTAGAAATTTTGAATAATATGACACTTATTCAATAGAGATTATCCCGATTATACACTATTGGGGAAAACATGCATAATACATAACCTCCTCTACGTTGATCATCAATTTACAAAAGCAGAAACAATAACATGCGCACATAGAAGCATCAATCACACATATCAACACAGTATTTTCCCGGGGAAAGCATCTCACTAAAAACCCCAACTATCTATATATTATATTGATTGAGAACATGTAACAAACATAGTACAATACTCCTCACAAGTATCTAGCACTATCTCCACCTGTTACACACAATACAACTCAGATATGATCTCCAAATCTCCTCCGCTGCTTGCCTGCCTCCACTGCACAATACCTGCTGAGAATGAATGAGAATGGCTGATCCAAACTCCTATTTACCTTGTGAAAATCACCCACACTGTAAATCACGTGAGCACAAGCTATATTTCACTTGGTATTGGCCCACACTACACAGAGATCATTGGCATAACTCAATCCCATGAATGTGCGCAGTCTCATGCACAACTGATAGCAATCTCAACCTCTAACACCTGTCTCCACTGAACTGTACATGCATTGAGTTAACTGATGTATTCTTCAGTTGCATTATGAGTTAATAATTAGTGAATTAATTAATAACTAATTCACACAACTCATCACTTAGTCTATTGATCAGTTAGACTAAATACAACTAGTTCAACCAAGTCAAACTGAACACAACTCCATCAACTGCTCATCCAACTCCACAGAACTCAACCACATGAGTTCTAACTGATGTCCTGCATGCAATAGCTCAACTAACACATAAGAAACGTATTTCCTTCTGACAGCTGCATGTGCCACATCTGTAGCTCAAACTGAAGTGCTCTAAGAGGATAAGATAAAGTTTATAGTCTAAATATTATTATGAGACAATAATATTTGACTTTTCTATTTTTGACAAGCAGTCTAAAAATAGACTCTGATCACTCCTGCTGTGATCCAAAAATAGACTTTGCGCCATAATTTTCCGTGGGACCACTTAGTGAAGGTGACTCCTTTCCACTAAGCTCCATCATCTTGTTGCATTCTCAACAAGCATTTCTTGTTGCACACTTTTCAACACATTCTAGTTCATTCGTCTTCAGGTCTGGTGATTCTCTATCTCAACCAAAGGAAGATGCCTCTTCTTTCCCTCTTTTGTTCTCAGTAGGTTCTTGCTTTCCTCTTGACTTTCTTACTAAGGCGAAATTTTCCTCCACCTCAAGTGCATCGATTTGGAGTTGATCTAGAGTGATAGACTTCCTTTCCCATAGAGTAAAGCCAAATTCAAACTCAAATGCTCCCAAAAAGGATACTTGGGCAGCAACTCGAGTAGGCTTTATCTCAGCTGGCAGGTTATTGTATTGCTTGTTGAACCTCTTTATAAATTCTGAGATATCTTCTTTTGGCTTCTTCTTTATGGCATTAAACTCTATGAGGAGGTACTCATGATTTCTCTTTTCACCCTATTTCTGTGTGAAAGAGTTTTCAAGTTCCTCCTAGGTAGTGATGGAGGCATTGGGTAGGGATTTGAACCACTTTCTAGCCTCTCCATCGAGGGATTGTACAAAAAGTCTCATGACCACATCCAGTTGTTCCATGTTTATGTTCTTGGCAAAAGCACTAAAGGTTTCAATGTGACTCTATGCTGTGTTATTATCTTCCCCATTGAACCTAGGCAGATGATTTAGGTAGTCTTAGGGCATGGCACTCAAAGGTTGATGTAAATTAAAAGGTGCATATTTATTTAGCAAAAAGCTTGGAAGAGCCATCTGGATTAATGGAGGGGGATTGAGACTTGACTGAGGAACTTGGCCAAAAAACACAGTGGTAGGAGTGGCTAGACTGAATGCAGTGTATGTCAGGGCCTTAGGAACAAATCCTAAGTAGTGAGTAACAGTGGGCTGAGAGCTGGATGAGGAAGCTTCAAAGGTTGGTGAGATGGTAGTATCAGCAGGGGGAGTCTTCTCTTTCTAGATTTCCTGAATATTACTTTTTATGGGTCATATACGAATGGGGATTTTTGCTGAGATATATCTGAGCGAGTGTGAGGTCTTTTAAAATCCATGATGATGAATGATAATGGGGGGTGTGGAGTCGCCAAGGTGATGTGGATGCAATCATAGCAGACTTCGCTCACCTACACAAATAGTGCTCAACTTGTCGTATCCCAGGGGAAAAATCCTTCAATATGTTCTCGATAATGACGCCAAAAGATGTTGTAGCTCCCAGAGATAGCCTTAGATTGCTTACAAGACCAATGTCTGGGCACACCTAAATTTGGAGTGTCTCAAATGATTCACAGTAAAGGGAGACCTCACTTATATTCTATATGTATATATAATGGGTTGGTTCATTCCTCTAAAGGAGTAAGACATGAATTTCTTGGTACTTCTTCCCATATACAAATCTCAGAAATATGCATAAAACAGTGGAGGCCAAGTAGTCCAAGGACTTACAGTTTAATAGAATTTTGCAGAGCAACGATAGAGTATAAGGAGAAGGAGTAACTCATCATATGGAGCTTACAACATCAAGAATTCTATGCCAACACATAGAGCTTGCAACTTTAAGAATTCATATACTTATTTGAGTCAGAAGTAGATATAATGGGCAGAAGAGAGGTTATGTGCTATGATTCATGAAGAGAAACTTTTAAAGATATAATTTCAATAATCCATGTAGGCACTAGCATTAACAATGTCTATACAAATGAATTTGTGAGGAACTTATAGGCACATGCATAACATATTGATACCAGCGAATCTATGAGGAAGTCTTGAAATATTTCTAACAACTGTAATTGCATGAATTCAGAGAAGAAACATGAACATAATGGGTTTTAACAGAGGGAGAACATATTGTAATACTTGGAGGGGAAATCACCACCATTTTCTTCATATTCTAGAAAATTTGTATTGTAAAGCCATACAGTCTTAAAATAACATGTAATGTTTTCTTTAGAATTTCAAAACGTTTCTTAAGTCTTACTTTCCCATATTTATCTAGAGAGGGGAACAAGAACATTCATTACAACAAAATATCTCTAGCCTAGTCTTAGTTGTCGGGTCGACTAGCTGTCTCAGTCATAGATGGATCTGTGGCCCAAAAAACATTACATAATTAAATGCCTCCTTGAAAGGAGGTGCATTACAATACAATAAATAAGTAAACAATTAGATAAACATCTCTCCTTTCCCATCCTGTGATCGTCTTTTCTTTAGGAGCTAGTCTGCTCACGGTATGGATTCCTATGATGCTTAGCCCACTTCTGTCATTTATGTCTTTATTGCATTCGACACCGACCTCCGAATCTGTGTCGCAAAAGGCCCTTTTGGTTCTGCCCATGCCTTGTGTTGAATGCTCCATCTCCCTTATTGAAAGCCACAGCTACTTTTGGTGTCGATCCTGTTGTTTCCGTGTCACAGTGAGCCTTTCTGAATTAGCTCATCCTAGTTTTGAATGCACCACCTTCTTCCCTTAAAGCCACACCTGTCGACCCATCACACCTTTAAATCCCTGTCCTGCACTGTCGGCACCTTGATGTACCTGGTGATGCCCTCTTAGTGGCAATATGGAGGAATCTCTAATACTAGACTTTGGCTATAAAAAAGTGTTGTGAAATAGGTGAATCATGATCTCCCTTGGATCCTTACACTATTTCTTTCTTTATGTGATCGGGGGCTGTGACCAGGGGTTTATCCTTCGGGCAGTGGGACCTTTAGGCTTGTGTCTGGGGACCTGTTTCCTTTGTAGTGCAAAATCCCACATCCTGATGGTTTACATTGCTCATCCCTAAGACTTTCATTTTAACCCTGCGATCGCCGATCTGCAGGGTTGGGCCCACCAGAGATATCACAATCGCACCATGAGAAGGGAAAGGCCCATTACCTTTTTTCCATAGCGCGGGACGACTTGTCTGGACACAAAATTCTCCTAAGGTAGAACAAATAAAACATCGCATCCAGAAGGATTTCCCGCATATCGCAATCGCAAGCTGAGAGAGACTGAGGTGCAGGAGTGCCTTAACCTGTGTGATTTTCAATCACCGATTTGTGGGGGGTGACGTCATTACTGCCACGTGTCACCCAGAAATGCCCCTATAGCACCCCTGGAAATGCTGAAACTAAGTGACACATGTCCCCTATATGGCCATGTCACCTTTTGTACTACCACGTGGAGGAGAGAGAAAGGGTCCACCTAGCGTTGGTTTTTTCATGAAATTCCTTTATAAAATGATTTCGGCCTTCCCCAGCGCTTTTGCACTAAGGCCCAGATTTCAACGATTTTTAGTGTTATCAACATCGATGACTTCATGATCTAGTGTTTATATGCACCCCTTTGTTTTTGTGATCGCTGATATGCAATATCAGTGATCTGCATTGCGAACCCCCGACCTGTTATGTGCAACGGGCCCTCGATATGCGATTGGCCTTTATACCTGGTCACTTTCTTTGTTTTTTGGGATTTTCAAGGGTAACTCCAACATGCATTAACTTCTGATCCAGAAGTCCAATCTTGGACTTCCATATACCGTTGAAAAGCTATTTCCGAGCATTGTGGAATGGAGAGGGTCTGATTAAGCTCTGAGATCTTTTGTGGCCTAGGAAGGTCACTTCAAAATTCACTGCTCTTGGGCAACCTTGACCAAATGAAACTGACAATGCAGTGAGTGACAACGACATTTGTCTAGTATCTTGTGGAGTAGTCGACAAAGATCAGACAACAGTGATAACCAATAGATCACATTCCCAACAAGGTAAGCACTAAAACAATCGAAATAGTTCAACTATATTATTACATGTGAAATAAACATGAAATACAAATGCTTAAATAATAGTCTTACCAACATCCACAAGTCATGCATGGAAACGTGTTGGCTTGAACCAACTTCTGTATTAAGAAAAAGTTCCAAGACACATATTTACATCATATATCACTAGCCCCAGTAGTGGGACATTGGAGCCACTCCTTGCTCCTCAAAGAACTGACTGAAACTTTTTATGATTTGTGGGAAAAGCCAAGGTGAAAAGTCCTTGCTCATACAATGAGGGGGGTATATATAACCAAGGGTGATGCTTGACCCTTGTGACTCTTGAACTACCCTCATGACTGTTCAACTTCATATGACTTTTAAAATTACATGACTCTTCATATTCATGTGTATCCATTGGACTTCCACTTTACATTACATTCGATTT
Source organism: Pinus tabuliformis (assembly GCA_031772625.1). Classification (NCBI taxonomy): domain Eukaryota; kingdom Viridiplantae; phylum Streptophyta; class Pinopsida; order Pinales; family Pinaceae; genus Pinus; species Pinus tabuliformis. Next base: position 438,900,713 of record CM062805.1, read on the forward strand.
ACAATAGATATGGCCCATAATAGTGATGTGGCCTTTAACAACTCATGACATGACTTGACATGAGACTACTGACATGGACTAGCTTGCTGAGGTGGAAATGTCAAGTAGTTGTTGTTGCTGAGTGATAGATGTGTTCTTGGATGTGCTCTCTCTTCACTACATAGCTTGATGATGTGGGGTCTTCAATGATTTTTGGTCTTGAGAGGTGGTTGCATGCATGTGTTACCTTTGCTTGTTCTTGATGAGCTTCTTTGTTTGTCCAGATGTGAGTGAGTCTTCTAGCATGTTCGCTCCTTCTTCTCCTTCTTCATCGTCTCACAATGATCTAACAATGTACCTGTTCTTGCAATTCACTCATGACAGGACGATGTAGAATACAAAAACTCCCTAGTCTAATATGATGCATTGTTATCCATGGATTGGGCTCGGGACATGTGACAGGCTCGGAAAGAGGGCCCAGTAACTGCACATTGCATCGTTCTAGGTGATAGGGAGGGAGGTTGATCATTGATACTGCACAGAGCGCAGATTAGTCTTGGCTGAGGAACTCCTGAGCACAACCTTCACTACTGGGAAAAAATTCACAGAGGCCAATGGGAGGCAGGTCTTGCAACTTTCAGAGGCAAGACAGGACTTAGCAGCAGAGGGACCTGGGAGGATAGATCTATGCAGTTCACGGGATCAGTGAGTTACGAATGAGGGAGGACATTGGGAGACATTTCTCCGCAATTCTGGGAGGCAAGGAAGGCTTGGGTCTCTGTGCATTGCGAGGTTCCAGCAGGAAAGGAGGAAGCTTGATGAATGATCTTGCAAAATGCATAGTTCGGGTCAGGCTTGAAGAAGCTACTACACAATTTTGGGGAGGAAGGTAGTTTTCTTAGCTCTGGAATTGTGTAGTAAAACTATCCCAGAGGATAGTGACTGTGCACTGCGCAAATCCAAATAGTAGGGTTTCATCACTGAGGGTTGAGATTTCACAGTTCATTTGGGGTCTGGTGAATGAGAGTTGTTCGGTCGGGAGGATTTTCGGAAAAATGGCTAAGTGTGGGAGGCAAGTGAAATTGTGATCACACACTTCGCATATTTTGACGACATGACAACATAGACCACCGGAACAAAAAGACAAAGCATTACCCTCTATGAGATTGTCTAGAAAAAAAAGCGACACTCGAGATAGACCTTAGGACGACCGTGATGACACTTATACGACAATGCTTAAAACTTTGTGTATGAGTGTGACCAATGTTTACCTAGCTAGGAAAACTTGAACACACAAAGAAAAACCTTCAAACTCACCAGAAAAGGATCACAAGTGTGATAAAAGACTCCAACATGCCAAAATACGACAGTTGATCAAACAAGCAAAAGAGGTGAAAAGACTCTAAGGAAGCTCATGAAATGAGCTCAAGTGCTTGCAACAATAAATGAAAGACAAAGGAAGGCTACGGAATTTGAGTGCAAGCCAAAATTTTGGAGGGTGTTGTAGCCACTACAACACTTGGCGACACACTGGTTGAATACCAACTTCTCTATCTTGGTTCATTTCTAGTGCAAGGCCTTGGTCCTTTGGGGAGTATTGATTCATAGTGAAGATTACTTTGTTTTCTCCACTTACCCCATCGCAGACATAGTTCTCTTTGTACCTTCTCAGTTGAATAAAACATAAGATTCAGCCATATCATAGTGTTTCAAATTTGGAAGGGTAGTTTAGCTCGTGAGCTTAAGATTTTCATAATATAGTTTTCATCTCTAGTGTTGCTCCACTGCCAGCAGGCCTGGGCAATACCCCGATGAAGTCACGCAGGAACACAAGCATTGCTCCACTTCTAGCGAGCATGTTCAGTACCCTGATGGAGTTTCCTACTTCACCTCTTTGTGCAAGAAGCATTTATGTTCTTATTCTTTATTATTTTTAAAAGAGAACTATGCATCGACACTTATTTATTTTGGGGCGGAAGAGGGATCCCGACTTATTGAGATGAGGAGAGGTTGTTCTTTTAGAGAAGCATATAAATACTTCTAATTTAGGTTTTCTCGTTTAGATTTTACCCTTCTCCATTTATACTAGTTAGGTAAGCTTGAAAACACCAAAGCAGAAAGCTGAGTATAGACATGAGGTTCCAGACTGGACACAGGTTCATGGTTGGACCAAAAATCTCCTAACAGATGGATCGTATTTTCCGTCAGGACTTCATCGGCCAAAAGTTACAACCAAATACAAAGAAGACGGACATAGGACTGACCAAGGGTTGCAGTGTCACAAGACTCTTTGAACTTCAGCCACACACACACTTGGAATTCGGACGCAATAATACATGCCACTTATTTACATAAGAAACATGACAGAAAACCAAAGAAAACATAACAACAAACAATGAAAGACTATGTACATAGTGCGGGGCGTGACCCCAGATCTCATTGAAAATAAAATTTTAAGTCTTGGCCATTGACAGGGAGAGAGTCAATCTTCCCGTCAAGTGATTGAAGATGATACGTGTATTGGCCAAGCTTCTTGTGGACAGTGTAAGGACCAATCCACGTGCATTGAAAATTAGTGTGCTTGCCTTTGTCCTCATGAGACTTGTCCCACTTTAAGACTAAGTCACCCACACTGAAGCTAGTCTTCCTTGTAGACTTTCTTTCAAACCATCTCTTGATATGGTTCTGATGGAGTGAAATTTTTTCTTTTTCTTTTAGCCTTTCTTCCTGTAACTTGTGTAAAGTGTCCATCCTATGTTGAACTAAAAGACATGGCCTGCCTTGAGATTCTTGGAACAACTGGAGAGTAGGCAAGTAAATGTTCAGCGATAGGATGGCTTCCTTTCCATACATTAGGAAGTAAGGGGAATTATTCAAAGAAGGGTTAGGTGTGACTTGGTCAGCCCATAATGAATTCCCCAAAGTGGAGTGTCAGTTTCACTACTAAGAGAATATGGTCTTTTTGATGATGCGAATGAGGTTCTTATTTGTGGATTTGGCAAGACCATTTCCCTATGGATAGTAGTTAGCAGAATGTTTCAAAAAAATACCATTTTCCAATGCAAACTCATAAAGCTTTAATGAAGAAAAGTATGTTGCATTGTAAAAAACAAGTGACGTAGGAATGCCGAACTTGGAAATGATATTATGTTGTAGAAAGCTAGTGACTTCCTAATCGTTCACTTGTTTCAGCAAAACTGCCTCTGTCCACCTCGTGAAGTAATTTGTAGCAGTCAGGATATTGTCGTGATGCTTTGATGAATGAGGGAAGATTTCCCCAATGATATCTAAGCCCCATTGTTGGAATGGTTCTTCCACTGCAACAGGCTACAACGGGGTTGTTGGCCTTCGATTCCTATCGGTTCACCTTTGACATACTGGACACTTGTGGGCATAAGCATGAGCATCCTTGAATAATGTAGGCCAATAGAAACCAACTCGCATGACTTTGTGTGTTCTGGTGTTACCCGCAAAGTGTCCCCCAACTGGTCTGTCATGGAGATCCCATAAAACCTGTTTTGAATCCTGTGCCTCCAAGCACCTGAGAAAAATTCCATTATGGTTCTTTTTGTATAGCACCCAATGCATGAGTTGGTATGATAGAGCTTTGAGTCAAAGTACCCTCTTCTGCCGCAAATAGAAATGAGAGGACACAGTGGCATGCTCAAGGTACTAGCACACATCTGCGTACCAAGAGTTTCCATTTGAAGTGGGAGAGGCTCACTCAACATTGTACATTTCTATTTCTTGCTCCCAACCTGCAAGCTCTTCTTCTTCCTCTTGTGCATGAACTACTTCTGCTGCTAACTTACAAAGACCATGACCCTTGATGGTGTGAACTGGTTTAATGTCAAGATCGTACTCTTGTAGTCATGTCATTCAGTTCGCTCTTCTCTCACCTAGCTCCTGTTGAACAAGCAGTGATTTAACTATTGGGTGTGGCATAAAGATAATGCAATGGGTTTTTAGTAAGTACGGTCTGAAATGCTTCACCGCCTTGTGCACTACATAATATTGTTTGTCCATGGAAGGATAGTTAAGTTCTGGTCCTTGCAAATTCACACTCATGAAGGAGATGGGTTGCTCATTGTTCAACTCATCCTTCTAAGTGAGTACAACATCAAGAGAAGTGTCGAAAGAAAAAGTGTAGAGAAAGAAATCTTTGCTAAAGTCTGGGATGTATAGTGTTGGTGCTTCTGCTATTGCTTGCTTTATATGGGTGAACGCATCCTTTTCCCTTTTTCCCCAACTGTAGATTGCATCCTTCTTGATCATCTCTTGTATGGGTTTAACAATCTGAGCATATTCGGAGATGAACTTTATGAGGAAGTTGATCTTCCCCAAGAAAGACTGCATGGCTTTCTTGTTTACAGGGTGGTGAATCTGCGTGATTATCTGAACTTTATCTGGATCTACCTACGTACCCCACTTGGTACAGAATGTAGTTTTGAGTTTGTTAGGCTCTACTACCAGAACCTGGTTATAACCTGAAAAATCGTTGAGCAAAGAAAACATATATGCTCCAGATATTGTCTGCAATATATGCTCCATGGATGGCACTGGGTAGTTTTCCTTGTCCAAGGCGTGATTGAGGTTGCAGAAATCTACACACAAGCAGATCTCCCCAGACTTCTTCCTGACATGGACTAATTTAGACACCCATGTCGAATGTCACACTTTATAGATGATCCGAGCATCCAACAACTTGGTCATTTCTTTTGGTATAAGGGGCTCAAGTGTTGGATGAACTTTCCTCAGTTTTTGCTAAAAAGGCTTGGCCCCTTCTTTGATCGGTATAACGTGCTGGATAATTCGCATGTCATATGTCTTAAGATCATCGTATGTCCACGCAAATACATCACAATACTGCTTGAAGAGGTAGATAAAATCTTGTCACTCTTGTGGTGTACAACAAGTACTGAGATTCACATACTTCAGATCTTCTTCTATTCCCAGATTGATTTGTTCATGCGACAATGTAGAGTTGTGGGTCTTAGCATTCACAGGTCCCTGAAAATGGTTCTGCAGGTCATACATCTTCTCCAGTGATACCACACCCTTGGGGATGAGGTTTCCTTTTCTTGTACTAGCTGCATCCTGCAGAGTCTGCTCATGCTCGTCCTCGTCTATCGCTGCGTCCTTGAAGATGTCAGTGTTGGCCATGAAATGCAGTATTTGTTGATCATCATAAAAAATGCATAAGTTAGTGATGTTGTCTAGGACAGATGGTTTATACAAAATCTCAATAGAAAAATTGTCCCTTAACAGTAACATCCTAGCAGTTGCGTTTGCTAAGGCATCCGCAACTGCATTATGCATTCTTGGCACTGAAATAATATTGAAAGCTTGGAAATGAGAAATGATTTGCCATACCTATTGTTGATAACTCTTAAGATGAGGTGACACACAGTGTATAGTGTTATGTACTTGATGCACCACGATTTCAGAGTCACCTACCACTTTCAGAACAACAACCTTGAGGTCAATGGCTTTTTGTAAGCCCAAGACGAGTGCTTCATACTCTACGGTGTTGTTCGTGCACTTGAACTCCAAGCGACTAGAGAGAAGATGTTTCCTATGTGGCTAGTCTATTAAAACACAACCCACTCAAAGCCCTCCTGCATTTTGGATCCGTCAAAGTACATGATCCACATATCATCTGTACGGGATTGTGTTAGGCCCCTATACTACTAGTGTAACCCCTTATTGTTATTAGTACAACCCACTTATTATATTGATGTACCCATGTAGTGCCCATATTATTACTAATGTGCCCCATAGAAGCCCACTATTGTTATTATTGTGCCCTTACATTATTATTGTTATGTCGGCTCTGATTATGTTATGACCCCTTAGACTCCTATATATAGAAAGGAGGTCTTTTCATTTGTATCATCCAAGAATTTTTCATTTATGTAATGTAAAGGAGGTTGCCCCCTCGAAGAAGCTGAATTCTAAGGCGTTGATCTATCTTTTCTATCTTTTCTTGAGTTGGTTTCATAACATTTGGTATCAGAGCTTTGGATTCTAGGGTTTCGCTGCTCCAAACAGGTCATCGTGGCATTTTCGCTATAACTTTGTTTCTATGATGTTTCAGAAGTCACAAAAAAAACACATTTAAGAAGAAATCGCGTTGAACCTTGCGTCCGAATTTCAGAGCTTTTCGCGCGATATTTGCGGAGATATGATATGAGGAAGTTGGTCTTTTTGCAGACTCCTGAATTACTTTCAAAACAGGTGACCTGAGGAAAATCGTCATAACTTTCACTCTGGGGATCAGATTGAAATTTCGTAAGAAGTTACAGAAAGAGGACGGACTATAGTTTCTTGTATGCATGTTTCAGATCCAAAGGTTGAAACAGTGACTCGTGGCACGTCGTACAAGTTCGCTCTACTGAACTAGTCTATAAGCAAGTCATTGTGGGAGATTTCACATAACTCTTCCTTGGAGAATCCAATTTGGGTAAGACTGGTGGCATTGGAAAGAGGACACAGAGGGCTACTACAGGTAGCAATTTCATAACTTAAATATCCGAAAGTACAGAGTTACAGTCGTTTCAAGATCGAGGTCCTAAAATCAAGAAAAAGCAAGATGAGGAAGTTTGATGGCAAGGATCCGGTAAATTGGATACTTCAGATGGAGCAATATTTTGATCTACATGGTGTACCACTGTTACAAAAGGTATGTATTGCATCTTCATATTTAGAACCGGATCAATTTTTATGGTATAAAGGCCTTTTTTCTCATAAACAACTTGTTACGTGGTCAATTCTCACGGAGGAAATGATAGCACATTATGAGGATACAAAGAGCAACACCTTCTTTAGAGAAACCCCACAACAATTGGAAAGAGTAAAAGGGCTTTGTGACATATTTGAAAGTAAAATTATGGCAACAAGGAAGTCTAACCCTCACAACTTTAAAGATGGACGTGTTGTTTCTCCTAGCCTTCCACAACCTACAAGGGTTACACCACAACAATTGGAAGAAAAAAGAGAAAAAGGGCTTTGTTACAATTGTGACAGCAAAAGCACTAAAGGTCATAAGTGTGCTGAGAAGAAATTATTTTACATAGAGTATGAAGAGGAGGCAGAAAAGGATCAAGAAACATCAAAAGAAGAGGATATATGCCAGGAACCGACCCCAGAGAAAGAAGAAATGAATCAGAACATATCTTGTAAACTATTGGCAAGAATGACCACTCCTCAAACTCTCAAGATAGAAGGACATATCAAGAAGAAAAATGTACAAGAAGTGAAAGATCACATCAAGAAAGAAGAAATGAATCCAGCCATATCTTGTAATTCACTGGTCGGAATTACCACTCCTCAAACTATCGATATAGAAGGACATATCAAGAAGAAAAATGTTCAAGAAGTGAAAGATCACATCGAGCATCAAGAAATGAATACGACCATATCTTGTAAAGGATTGGAAGAAATTACCACTCCTCAAACTCTAAAGATAGAAGAACATATCAAGAAGAAAAAGGTTCAAACAGTGAAAGATCACATCGAGCATCAACGACAAGTTCTCCAACTTTTAAAGGATAACGCCACTTCGGTGCAAAATCAAATGAAACAACAGGTAGATCAACATCATTGTGAAAAACGTTTTGATGTAGGTGACTGTGTATTTTTACTACTACATCTAAAGCAAGCTATTTATGAGAAGGAAATATTGGCAATACTACATGCACTTAAAAAATGGCGACCTTACCAAATGGGAAGACTCTTCAAGGATGAGGATGTGGAAGCATTGTTTTGTGCTATTTCTATTATCCAACCAGATTGGATAAACAAAGCAGGGGATGAATGGAAGAAGGACAAAGAAGTATGGCCACTTATTCAAAAGTTGCAAAAGATCCCAATTCAAACAATATTGCCAGATATTGAAAAGGAAGGAAAAATCATATTGGAACCTGGAGCAGTCACAGAAACAAGATCCCGATAGCTACGAAATCGATCAATTTCAGAGTACCTCATCAAGTGGAAGAACTTACCCGCTGAAGATTCCACATGGGAGGACAAGAATTTTATACAGAAGCATCAAGAACTACTCAAGCGTTGAGGACAATGCTTTTTGAAGGAGAGGGGCATGTTAGGCCCCTATACTACTAGTGTAACCCCTTATTGTTATTAGTACAACCCACTTATTATATTGATGTACCCATGTAGTGCCCATATTGTTACTAATGTGCCCCATAGAAGCCCACTATTGTTATTATTGTGCCCTTACATTATTATTGTTATGTCGGCTCTGATTATGTTATGACCCCTTAGACTCTTATATATAGAAAGGAGGTCTTTTCATTTGTATCATCCAAGAATTTTTCATTTATGTAATGTAAAGGAGGTTGCCCCCTCGAAGAGGCTGAATTCTAAGGTGTTGATCTATCTTTTCTATCTTTTCTTGAGCTGGTTTCATAACAGATTGCTTACCGCACTAGTACTACTGCTACTACTACTACTCACTGTACAAGTTTCATTTTTGCCAGTTGGGCATGGAAGGAGGACCAACTATGTGTCTGGTGGGATAGGGGATGGTTTTGCAAGATATCACCCCAACTGTGTCTCTAAAAAAAAAATTCGAACACAAGTTCTGTGAAAGCCAACGACTCGTTTTCTCCATTCAAGGGAGTCACATTGTGCTTCACGTATCTCTCTGAAAACACTTGGATCTGGTTTTTACTGCCCTTATACAGAAGCCATAAGTGTGACCAATCAGTGGAAAAGTATCCTTGCAGCTTGCTTGACTAGTCTCTGCTGAGAAATACCCCATATGCTTCCGGGATGTCCATAATTACAATATTGATGCATTGATGAACTCGTCCATCAGATGATATCTGAATGATCACATCCCTGAGTTCACCAATTGTTGGCACACAAGTTTTGTCCAGTTGGATGATCTGTGCACTTGTCTTACTCCATTGAGCATTGATATTTTTGGTGATGGAGAGTGGCATGACATTGACCAATGCACCAGAATCAACTAAGTAGTTGTGAACATTGAAGTTAAAGATTTCAAATGATAACAAGAATTGTGGTCAGAGTGAGTTCGCCTCTTCCATGCGGAACATGTTAAGCACAAATGCGAGAGTGTTAGGAGACTTACTAGATCCCTTGTTTGAAGAGGTGGCTTGACCAGTAGAGGTTTCCCCAAGTGCTCACAGAAGAATGTCTTGCTGAATTGTGATTTTTGTAAGTTCAAATAGAGAGATATTTGCAGAGGTCTTCTTCATATCTTCTACAATGTTATAGTATATTGTGGGAAGACTCACTGAGTTGTCTAGGGGTGGAACTGAATTCATGGTTTCCAATGGGATGGTTCTGTCTTTGTTGCTTGCGGAAACACTTTTCTGTGTTGATTCGACTAGAGGATCCACTTTCCTTAACAAATCTTGTCTTATTTTCTTCTTCGGTATCTCAATCACAGTGTTGGCCCCTTGACTTCTCAAGTTATATCAGTTATTTTGCTTCGAGGTCGAACCATCACTCGGAGACTCCTTATCAGTGGTGGTCTTCTGGGCTATGAGAGTGTGCTTATACATGTTTACTACATGCCCAGTGCTTAGAGCTTCATCAGGTGTCGCAACTGCTTCTTCCTCATCATCAGGCTCAGGTTTCTCATTAACCATGGCTATGTTAAACAACTGCATAGCTAGACTGATCATTCCATGATTCCATTCTGGGCACGTTGTTTCTGAATGATGTACACCGTGAAACATGCAGTATGAATCTGTAGCGATTTTCTCAAGGTTCAAATCCATGTTAGAGCTCTGCGCAGATTTTCCTGGCTGGTTGCTGCTACTGGAAGCTACATTCTTCTTTTTCTGGTACTTGGAAGGCCTGTTGCTCATGATAGTCTCACTTGTCCTTTGTTTAAGTTTGGCCACTTCAATAGTCAGGGACTTGACGAGATGAGTAAGGTTCTCAATATCACTTGCTTCCTTTTCCTTAGCCTTTCTCACAGAGGTCTAAGACCTCTTACCCATGTCTTTGGAGTCCTTAGTGGGTTCATCATCTGCAATGACTCCAATAGCATGCAGGTCTTTCTCCATGACAATAGCCTCTTCATAATTTTTTGTTAATGATGGTTTCACAGCTTGCTTGACGAAATGCGCAATACTGGTCGGCGAGGCAGAAGTGTAGTAGTCGATGGTGATGGAATCATGAGGTTTAGTGTCATTCGAGAACTTGTTCAGAATACATTTGAACCTCTTATTGAAATCTTTGACCTTTTCTTTCTACTCCATCTTGAGACTACCCAACACCTTCAGTAACATGGCACAGGTCTTGTTTTCAAAAATATTCTCAAGAAAGATCCTTTTGAATACCCCCCAATTATAGATGGAGTTTGGAGGAAGATTGTGGTACCACACAACTTCTCTACCATCCAAGGTACATGGAAACAATCTACATGCAACATCATCATAACGTACCTCGAGTGTCTTCAAGTGTAGGTAGAAAGTGTCTAAGTGATCTTCTTCCTTCACAGTTTTGTTAGGGTCATATTTCATTAAGAGCTTCTCGCGTGTCTTGGAATCTTGTGCAGGACACCCGGAAGTTCCAATGGGCCCTGAGTCATCCAATCCAAATTTTGGTCTGCAATGTTGTCCTCTTCGTTGTCCTCCTCCTCCTCTTCTGAATCTGATGATTCCTCATTTGAATTTGTTGGTTCCTCCTCTTCTTCTCTTCCTCCTTCATTTACTTCCCCTCCGCCTCCTCCACCGAAACTTGAACCCGAGAGTAATAGGTTGTCTTATTCTTCCTTTTGAAAGAGCAAGGGTTCCTCTTATTTTTCCACGGCTTTTGCCAACTCCTCAAGAGTGGCAAAGAGCGCTTCTTCGACAGATGTAACTACTATTCCTGTGGGATAGTCTTGTGCTTCTTTTGAGAGTATGGAAAAGCGTACACTCCCTGAATCAGTCCAATAGCTTTTGCAAATTGACGGGTGATAGGACAAGCAACCCAGATTTGATGGTACGGGATTTCACATTTAGGTAAGGGAAGTGAGAAATCACCAACTTCAGAATTACGAGTAAGGGAGGGGGAGTGAATGCTACTGCCTTGATCAGAAAATGGATGAGTGAGTTCAGTGGGACAATCAACCATAAACTACTAGCAGCCCTCCTAGCGCTAGAAATGTTGATGGTGCTGGATCCGCCAACATTCAGGGGATCTCCCTGATATGAGGTCCCAATTAGACCTCACACTATTTGGTGTAGGAGCCCCATTCGGTATGATGGCCCGATTGCCATATACTTAGATATTTTCCTCACCTCTTACTGTTAAGCACATGAGAGTGTTACACTGGTACCTTCGAAAATCAAGGTGAGTGTACCTAGTGAGTGTGAAATGTAACTGTGTCTCTTACTACAAAAGGGGGAAAAAGAGTGAGCCTCTAAGTGAGAGGTAATAGTACCACCCAGGAAGAGACACATGTTAACGAGGAAGGTTTGTCCAACATCCAGTGGAATAGTCCACAATGGATGCGGCAGTCGTTAAAGCCAAAGTAAAGGGGAAGATCTGTCAACCATCTAGTGCAATAGTCCACAATGGATGTGACGGCCGTTATAACCAATAAGCGAGGAAGGTCTATCTAGTATCCTGCGGAGTAGTCCACAAGGATGAGACAACAATGATAACCAATAGAGCACATTCCCAACAACGTAAGCACTAAACCAACCGAAATAGTTCAACTATCTTAGTACATGTGAAACAAACGTGAATTACAAATGCTTAAAGAATAGTCTTACAAACATCCACAAGTCATGCATGGAAACGTGCTGGCCTGAATAGCCTTCTGTACTAAACAAACACTCCAAGACACATATTTACATCATACATCACTAGCCCTAGTAGTGGGACATTAGAGCCACTCCTTTCTCCTCAAAGAACTGATTGAAACTCTCTATGCTTTGTGGGAGGAGCCAAGGTGAAAATTCCTTGTTCATACAATGAGGGGGGTATATATAACCAAGGGTGATGCTTGACCCTTATGACTCTTGGACTACCCTCATGTCTGTTCAAATTCCTATGACTTTTAAACTGACATGACTCTTCATATTCATGTGTGTCCATTGGACTTCCACTTTACATTACATTCGATTTATAATAGATATGGCCCATAATAGTGATGTGGACTTTGACAACTCATGACACAACTTGACATGACACTACTGACATGGACTAGCTTGTTGAGCTGGCAATGTCAAGACGTTGTTGTTGCTCAGTGATAGATGTGTTCTTGGATGTGATCTCTCTTCTCCTCCGCATAGCTTGATGATGCGGGGTATTCAATAATCTTTGGTCTTGAGAGGTGGTTGCATACATGTGTTCCTTTTTCTTGTTCTTGATGAGCTTCTTTTTCCTTCTAGTTGTGAGTGAGTTTTCTAGCATGCTCTCTCCTTCTTCATCGTCTTTCCATGATCTAACAGTGTACCTGTTCCTGCAATTCACTCATGACGGGATGACATCCTATCCAAAAACTCCCTAGTCTAATATGATGCATTGTTATCCATGGACTAGGCCCAGGACAGGTGATAGACTGGGAAAGAGGGCCCAATATGTGCAGTTCTAGGTGACATGGAGGGAGGTTGATCACTGAGGTTGCACAAAGCGCAACTCAGTCTTGGTTGAGGAACTCCTAAGCACAACCTTCACTGTCAGGAAAAATTGAGCAGAGGCCATTGGGAGACATGATTGCGTAGTTGAGACCATCAGTGGATGCTGCAAGGTAGGAGCCTAGGAGGAAATTTTGTACAACTTTTAGAGGCAAGGTAAGACTAGGCAGCAGAGGGACCTGGGAGGAAAAATCTGCGCAGTTCTTGGGATCAGTGGGTCCTGACTGAGGGAGGACACTAGGAGACATTTCTATGCAGTTATGGGAGGTAAGGCAGGCTTGGGTCTCTACACATTGTGGTGTTCCAATAGGAAGGGAGGAAGCTTGATGAGTGATATTGCGAAATCTGCAGTTTAGGTCAGGCTTGAAGAAGCTACTGCGCAATTTTGGGGAGGAAGGCAGTCTGCTCAGCTTTGGAATTGTGTAGTGCAACTACCCCGGGGGACAGTGACTATGCACTACGTAGTTCCAGGCAGCAGGGTTGCATCATTGAGGGTTGAGACTGCACAATGCACAATTCAGTCGGGATCCAGTGTATGAGAGTTGTTTGGTCGGGAGGATTTTTGGAAAAATGACTAAGTGCAGGAGGCAAGTGAAGTTGTGAGGAACTTGAAATTGTGATCACACACTTAGCATATTTCGATGACACGACAACATAGACCATCAAAACAACAAGACAAATCATTACCCTTTGTGAGACTATCTAGAACAAAAAGTGACAAGTGTGACACTTGAGATAGACCCTAGGACGACTGTGACAACACTTGTGCGACAATGCTTAAAACTTTGTGTATGAGTGCGATCGATGTTTACATAGCTAGGAAAACTCGAACACACAAATAAAAACTTTCAAACTCACCAGAAAAGGATCACAAGCGTGATAAAACACTCCAACATGTCAAAAGATGACAATTGATCAAACAAGCAAAAGGGTTAAAAAGACTCTAAGGAAGCTCATGAAATGAGCTCAAGTGCTTGCAACAATAAAGGGAAAGACCAAGGAAGGCTCCAAAATTTGATTGCAAGCCAAAATTTTGGAGGGTGTTGCAACCGCTACAACAGGCCTCTAGACTCCTTGTTCCAGATAATAGTATCGATCTATCCTTTGAGCAATCCTCCTCAAGCCCTAGAATCTAGCTTGGGGGTGATTGGATACAATAAAGTCTTTGGTGCAATCCATTCTAAGGTTGGGTGGAGAATCATAGTCCCAATCTCAATTTGTATACTAAATTTATAAGATAAGTGTTTATTCAAGCTCATGTACATTTAAATGTCATGCATATGCCTAGTTTGTTGATTTAATACCTATGCTAATGTTGAGAAATGTTGAATTCCTGTGTGAACGTATAATGCTAAATTCTTTGCAATTGCAGAGAAATGGGTAACTCCTGAATGATTGGTATGTTAATTCTTATTTATACTCCTTTAAATTGAATGTTACATGTTGGCCATAGTGTTGATAGCTTGTTTAGATTAACATCGAGAAATTCTAGTTTCTTGCATTGCTTGAAGGGTTTAAATCCATGTGTTGCTTGAGCATAAGTCCTAGTTCATAGTGTGTAAGTAATGAATATGGAAATATCTTATGGCCTAAGTTTTAAATGTTGTCTAAGTTTCATAAGCATCAGATATGGGAAATATCTGTTGATGATTAAATTATTGGCACTAGATGGAAATCTCTGTTGATTATTAGACTACTGACATTGAATGTTGTAAATATGGCCCTTGTGTATAAACTGTAGAAATAACTTGAAATTTGCAGCTGCTAATGAGTTAAGACTGAAAACAATAGACACAAATTTATTCTACTCAATCTGCAGAAGGGAAAACATACAATAGAAACACATGAAATCATTCAATCACAATGAACACAATTTTTTTGGGGAATCCAACTGGGAAAACCCCCTCCTTTGTTTGTATTATATCGGATGAGAATATAGATCTATTAAAATGACAGCCTCAATCCTTGAAGCTCAACTTACACTGCAATACCGATCTCTTTCTCCTAATTATACTCTGGAAAATACTTAGCCAAATCTAGGTGTCCTGCTCCTCCTATTTCCTTGTACAATTCCTAAGAAAACTAGCTCCTAAAGAATAGGAAAAGCTCCTATTTTCTTGCACAACTCCTAAGAAAAAATCCTCACCTGCTACATGCAACCACTGCACATTGTCTAGTATACAATAATAAATACAATTATGCCTTTCCCCCCACTCAAATATGAAATTCGAATTCCATGCATGACTAGGGCTATTTTTAGTAAACTAGCTAGTTAACTAAGAGATCAGTGAGTTAACAATAGTTACAACTACTCAATTTAACTCCTACTGACTCTATTCATGGCTAGAGCTCAGATAACTAAGTTTCACTAACTATAACTCCACTAGATTTCTAGATCTTAGCAATCAACTCATGCACAACTCTACTTCTTGCCCACAAACTCGAATTCACTGACTTAACTAAGTGACTTGGCCATGTCACTCCTGCTAACTGCAACTCAAGTCATCTTGCTAACGTGGAAATTCGAATTTATCCATTTGACAAAGGCACAATTCAAATGAAGCCTTTTCTTGCTACAATTAACACTCCCTCTTAGCAAGAAAAGGGTTCTTCACAACCCCAATCCTGCTCCTCTGTAGGAATGTACTGTAACACAACTAACACTCCCTCTCATTGTTGTTGTTTCTATTACAACAACTACAACTAAAAGCATCCAAAATACTGAATCAACTATGTCTCTAAGTTGCAACTGTCTCCTAAGTCTCAGGCTGCTACTAGCCCCTGCAGCTGTCACTCAAGATTTGAGTGCATCAACTGGCACTGATCCTTCTGCTACTAAATATTGTGGGCCCCTATAGTAAGGGTAATGATCCATGAGAAGAGTATACTGCATTTTATACTACTCTCCTATGGACCTTGCCCAATTCTTTGCAACTCTAGGACTAAGACTTTACATTGCCCCACCT
This sequence comes from Pinus tabuliformis, assembly GCA_031772625.1. Lineage (NCBI taxonomy): Eukaryota > Viridiplantae > Streptophyta > Pinopsida > Pinales > Pinaceae > Pinus > Pinus tabuliformis. Next base: position 438,916,284 of record CM062805.1, read on the forward strand.
CACTCCTAGAGGTATAGTTGCATACATGGAAAAATCTACCCTAGATTGTAGATATTTTTAACTTGAACACCAATTTTTTTTACTTTCCTAGTAGAACCATGCTTTAGATATGATTTTCCCTTATTGAACATCACATCATATCCATGATCTTCAAGTACAACTACAAAACTAGATTTTTCTTCAGGCCAGACACATACATTACATTCTTTAGGTGAAGATGAGAGCTTGACTCCCTCTTAAAGGTGACAATTCCAATACCTTTGGTACTATATCTCCCATAATCTCCAAGATTTATGGGTAATTGTAGGTCCTTCTCCTCTAGGCTGCTGAAGAACTCCTTATTTCCCGCATATGATATGAGGCACCAGAATCTAGGTACCATTCACTCCCTTTTATTGTGCTTGCAAAGCAAGCAATGAGATTGAAATCTAACTTGAATTTTGATGCGAGAGCATCATCTAATGCTACTGCTTTAGGTTCCTTACTAGAATTATTATGTGGACACTTGGTTGCATAGTGTCCATACTCAAGGAAGTGAAAGCATTTGATTTTACTAAGGTATTTCTTCTTGCCATGGTTCTAGCTAGATTATGCCTTGCCTTTGAAATTCTTTCCTTTTTCAAATAGAGCACAATATTATTCCTCATCAGATCTGGATGAGACTCCATCTCTAGTGTTTCTTCTAATCTCCTCCTACATTAGGTCAGACCAAAGTATCACCCAATTTGGGAGCTTATCTCTTCCATTAAATGAATCCTGATAGTTGTGGTAGGACTTTGGAAGACTAAGGAGCACAAGGTCACAAGCTCATATGGTGGCATAGTCTCTCCTACTCCTCCAAGTTCATCTCTAACCTGAGTGAATCTGGATAGGTAATGAACAATGGTTTCATTTTTCTGCATTCGAATGTTCCTGAGCTTATCTTTCAATGCCAATTTCATGGCATCACTACTACTTTTGAATAACTCTATGAGGATTTTCCACATTTCATAAGTAGTCTGCTTGCCATGCAAACTCAAAACCACATGGTCTCTTGCTCCCTCTAGGATAATCCCCATGTATTTTATCGTATCTTTCTTCCACTGAGCAAGTTGTTGTGCATCTAATGCTGTTGATTTTGGAATATCAATTTGTGTGTACTCCAATACTCCATTGTCATCTAACACAACTTCCATCTTGTCTTTCCAAGCTATGAAATTCGAAGTGCCATCCAATGCATAATCAAGCGTCAATCCATTGAAATACTTTGTTCCTGCAATGAATAAAATACCTACACCAAAAATATGCTATTCAAAATTTCTCTGAGAGAAGATTTGGAACCTGGTTTCTATGTAGTTTTCAAAAACTCTGATACCATGTAGAAATAAATTGAAATTTACAGCTGCAAATGAATTCAGACAGAAAACAATAGACACACATCTCTTTTACTCAATCTGCGGAAGGGAAAGCATACAATAGAAACACATGCAATCATTCAATCACAATGAACACATTTTTTACTAGGGAACCCAACTGGGAAAAACCCCTCCTCTGTTTTTATTATATCAGATGAGAATATAGATCTATTACAATGACTACTTCAATCCTTGAAGCTCAACCTGCACTAAAATACTGATATCTTCCTCTTAAGTCCACTCTGGAAAATACTTAGCAAAATCTAAGCCTCCTACTCCTATTTCCTTGCACAATTCCTGAGGAAATTAGCTCCTAAAGAATAGGAAAATCTCCTATTTGCTTGCGCAATTCCCAAGAGAAAAACCTCACTTGCTACATGAAAAAAATTTGCATTCTCTAGTATACAACAATAAATACCATTGTGCCTTTTCCCTCAACTCAACTAGGAAATTCAAATTCCATGCATGACTAGGGCTATTTTTAGTAAATTTACTAGTTAACTGAGAGACCGATGAGTTAACAATAGTTACAACTACTCAACTAAACTCCTACTGACTTTATTAATGACTAGAGCTCAGATAACTTAGTTTCACCAACTATAATTCCACTAGATTTCTAGATCTTAGCAATCAACTCATGCACAACTCTACTTCTTTGCCACAAAATCGAATTGATTGACTTAACTATGTGACTTGGTCATGTCACCCCTACTAACTGCAACTCAAGTCATCCTGCTGATGTGGAAATTTGAATTTCTCCATTCAACTAAGGCACAAGTCAAATGAAGCCTTTTCTTGCTACAAATTTAACATAAACAAAGAGTTGAGGAGGGACAACACTATATATATAGATAGATATATATATATATATGAATGCATATCTAGATGAATGTGTGCATAGGCCAGGTCAAGTCTCGATAAGCTCAAGGAATAGGCCGAAGGAGTGTTATATATATAATCATATACACATTATTTGGGACTAAAACTCTTAAGGTTCCAAAGGAAATAGGCCTCAAACCTCGACCCACCATATAGGCAAGTGTTATGACCAAGCACTAAGGTAGAGGCCCGAACTATTATAACTATGCATATAATTTCGAGAAGGGCTAGGCCTAAGCCATGGTGCCATAAAATTAAGTGCTATAATCGAGTTCCAAGAAGGGAAAGGGCTTAAAGATGAGCCGATGACTTAAACTATGAATCAAGGATGGAGAATTAACATGGAATGAACTAGAGGGTATGTGTTCTATCATATATGTTGGAGTGTTTTGACGTTTCATTTTCATTGATGCATGGGTTCGTAATTGAATCTTTTACATCAAACACGTGGAGGCACCAGATTCATCAGATGACCCCAAACATCGTATAACAAAGAAATTTAGTTTTGCGAGAAGTAAGCCCTTTGGTGAGACCCCAAGGCCACATAGATCAGTGACATGGATAGGATGTGTCATGGTGCTCACATGGCACCCCAATTCGAATCTTTGGTGGGTCCAAAGGGGCTAAAGGCAAGTGACATGTGGCACTCCTAGGGTAGGACACGTGGATAGGTTGATGTCAGCATGGCGTCCCACCAACTAACATCATGCTAGGGCCTAAAAGGTTTGAAAACACGAAGGGGATCGACATATGCGAGAAAACGACAAAAATATCCACAACATTTGTTGGGAAATATCCAGGGAGATGATAGGTAGATAGAATTTGGGAGGGAGATTATCTTTGGCAAGTGACAACAAGGTTGTCTTTCGGGAGTGCTAAGCCACTAGTGAGAATGGTGAGATGTGCATAGGGTGTTGACTAACGTTGACAGAGGCTGACAGATGAATAATTGTCTAGTAATTGATGGGTTGGTTGACACCTCAAGGCTAAATGGCATGGCTGGGACAACCAACAGTGATGGGTAGGTCTGCCACACATAATTGAGTTGATGACATGGAATATAGTTATACAACCACGTGGGTACCACATGGTAGGTCAAGATGATGTGAAAGAGTCTACTCGACCTGACTTCAAGTGGTCATAACTCTCAATCAGATCCATTGGAAGTATCGATGAGATGCGATGGAGTTTTGAAAATTTTGAAAAAGAGCGAAAATTTAGACCCTATATCCATAACCATATATTGGATATTGATCAACATATTAACATGCTTCCTTTCATCTTCATTAAGGCCTATGGGTGGTAAAGGGGTATGCTACAGAGTGGTATCAGAGGAAACGTTTCAACACTGGACCTTTGGAGACCAAATGAGGCCCTAGAGTAGTGTGATAGGTGTTAAAAACCTTATTGTTGTGTGGATTGACTGTATGTGTTGTTTGATGTGGTTCTATTGTGATTTATGCATGTATCATGGTACTGATGATTATTGATATTAATGTACTAACATGAAGTGTATTTTTTCAGCTAGCCCCACACCAGCCGACTCTCAATAACAAGCCAAGGTCATTATTAAGTTACGCATTTGAATTTTGTTTATTCTAAAAATTATGTGTGTGGATGATAACACATAGGGAGATACTAAGGTTAGAAGAGATGAGGAACAAAATGGTGCAATACAACATTGACAGGTCATAACATGGATATGAAGAGGAAGAATCAGTGAGGAAGAGATGAGAGATAAGTTTTCCTTATTCGATGGACACATTAAGAAGCTTAAGGGCTTAAATAAGGAGTTGCAAGGCCGATAATGAAAGAATTGTCAGGGCATAAGAGAGGCAAGCAAAAGTGAATGAAGTCATGTTGCTAATCCTCTCATACTTATAGAGGCAAAAACAACATGAGTTGGGAGCTAGCCATCGAGGTAGGAAGAGTTCCACAGAACAAGAAGAAAAGAATAATGGAGCCGATGAGATCAGATTCAAAAAAAGACACAGGTTTCCAAGTGAGGACACCATAAGAGGAGGTATTCAATTAGATACCCTAGAAAAGAGAAAAAATTGTGATAGGCAGTGATCTAGTGATTCTCGTAGGCATCATCAAAATCATCAAAATCACCATGACAAAGGGAAGGATAAGGAGAATCCACAACTATTTGGATAATATGAAGGAAAAGGTAGCTAAAAACCTCAAGAAGTCATGCACTTTGAAATACTTCTTCATTCCCAATAACCATGTTTTTGACTCTTCAACCTTCATGAATTCTCCATTAGAGGTATGAGATTCTTCATTCTTAAATTCTCCCAACATTAAGTTTTTCTCATTCCTCATTTTCCAGTCATGTCTCTTAGTTGCAACACTAAACAATTGCCCATGACTGACTGTTCTTCTCTCTATAGTGGAATTCCTTCTCTCATTATATCTTCACTTTCTTGCACATTCCTCTTCTTGTATTTTCTACCTTCTATGCCATTAGTTTCTAATTCACGCTTCAAAAGTCCATATGGGATCTGCTTTGGTTTATGTTTTCCTAGGTCACTGGAACATAGATCATGTTTCTTCTACATTGCAGATTTGATAGGCTCTATAATATCATTGCATTTACTTCTTCCTACTTCTCTTGAGCTCTAACTATATTTTCATTGTCAACCTTAGAACTCCTCAACTCAACCCTTAAAATTCTAAGGGTATCCATCCAATCAAGGGAGTCTTCCTCTCTCCTTTTCCCAACTAAGCCTCCTTCCTGAAAATGACAAGATTTATCAGTGCCATATTACAACATTCTATTGCTCATTCCTTTATTTCCCTATTGTTCCTCAATCTCATCTTATGTGTTATCATATACATATGACTACTAGCTAATTCAAAATGAAATTAGACATAATTATCCATCACCTTAGCGTGTTTGCAATAATCACGTTGATATGGAGCTAACTAAGACATCAAATATTAGGTTAGTATGTTAGTTAGAGAACATAATAACATATAAGAATTTTTTTATATCATTAGTCACAACAGTTAACATTCCAAACCCAACACACATATATGTAGGACTTTAACCAATGATTAGTCTAAATATTATTCTCTGATATTCACCCATGCATACATCATCCAGGCCAAAGGTATTTTCAAGTACGCCCCATTTCACTTCTACCCGAGCTCAGGGCTACACACACATAATCTTGGTCATGGCCCCTTCTAAAATATCACCCTTTTCGAATTTCGATTGAGAGCCTAGAGCCACAAGATACAAAACATATAAAGCCACATTTTTATTAGCAAATGGACATAGGTGAGACCACTCTGAGTTGTCATTCTTTGAGTTTATGGCTTAAAGGCCTTAGGTCAAAAGGGCGTTGATGGCAAGCGATTATCAATAAAGAGGGAAAGCACCCCAAAACACTAGAAAATAATTGTTTCCAAGACAGAAAAGTGGACAAGGCCCAACATCGATTTCATACATCATTCATAACTTAGCTAGGGAAATACTCTTGTCTACTCATAGCATATTGGACTACTAATATACTCATTTAAGCAACCATGCTTAATCATGTAGCTAACATTGTAGCTTAAACAATGGTAACACCATAGAGATCTATGAAACTAGCATAACCATGAGAACATACAAGGAAGCATTCATGATAAGAATACAAGAGCATCAACATTCCTCAATTACTAGTGTTAATCCACGCAATTTCATATCACATATTAGACATTATTAATTATCCGTGGCACAAGTATATACATGAGTAAATACACTTATCTGATTAACTTGAATAGCTTGTGATTGAGGGGGGGACTTCAACTCTCCACCCAACATTAGGCCAGCTACACCGCAATCTTTCTTGAAACTCACCACCGAAGAGCTAGATTTGGATTATGAGGAGTAAATTGCTCTAGGGAATTTCACACCAAGATCAATTCAGCTAGACCAAAGATGGAGTGCATTGTCCAAGTCATTTGTCAATTGCCTCATGTAGTAAGCACCATGGTGATTCTTTTTCCTATCTAAAGTCAATTCCAGGGATCCATTCAAGGCTTAATGAAGTTTTGCTCGTTCTAGGAGAATGATCTCACTATAAGGGTGGTTTATCAACTAGATTTTCAAGCAAATAACTGTAGGAGTATAGATCCCACTATCCAGGTGGTTTATCAACTTACTTGGAAAGCACTTAAGTGATTTATCAACTCAACCCATTTCAACAAGCACTCGAGTGTCTCAGTTTTCCAAGTGGTTTGTCATCCTTCCAAAAATCACCATAGTGTTTTATCATCTCATTCAATAAGCTCTAAGTGGTTTATTAGCTCTCTAAAAAGTACTTAGAGGTTTATTATCTTACTCAGAAAGCACTAAGTGAGTCAGTGTCTCCATCGAGTCTTCACTTACCCATCAGACATCGAAAAGAAACCAATGGCCACACCAAATTTATAGAGAATGACATCCCATTATGGGGAATTGGCTCATATCCTTCTCTTCTCTTCTCTTATGTGCTACACTCACTCATTGCTCCTCTTCTCACACCTTTGCATACTCTGCTCCTGCGTTCTCATTCTCTCTTCCTATCTCCACTGCTTACTCCCTTGTGTTTGCTTTTGCATGTCGGTTGTTCTCCCAACACATCCCATGAGAACAAGGATAACATGAGCCTCATCCTTTACTCATGTGGCCCATACACAACTTCAATGCCTGTTGAGCAAACCGTTAATTCGTCAAGGAGATAGATGGGGAAAAATAAAGGAAGTGAGTTTGGTTTTGGGTTTAAACACATCAGAAGCAACTCCTCCTCCTCAAACCTTTGAATCTGTGTCCACTCCTGCAACTTAGCCATATTTGCATTTTTACATTTATTTACATAAACAAATATACATGATGACATTTACATGGGGGGTAGCAAAAAAGGCTATTACAAACTATGCATTGCTATATCCTGTCTCACTATAATTTCATAACCTACTAAATTAACCATTCAAAAATTCATTATTTTAAAATCATTTTTTAACTTTGACGATTTAGAAAAAGAAAGAAAGACATACTCCAAGGAAATTTAGTCCCATCAACTTCTATAAAGATCAATAATAAAATGGTAATATAAATTTATAATAACTATGAAAATAAATTTTAATTAAAGAAAAAAATGAATAGTTTTGAAAAAACTTTGGTTATGGTTTACAAAATCATTTGAACCAATTTAGGTCAAAGAGAGAGCTTTATCCACTAGGTAAAAGCTATAGTCCTTGGTGGTAGTAGGGGATCATAAAATGTTATAAATATAAGTATGCACTTAAGGAAAAAGTGTATGTGAGCTTACTACAAGTTACCAAATTTGAAAAAACTTCAAATGAATTATAAAGAGCCAATCATATCTTTGTAAATGAACTTTGAAATGAAATATATAAGATAAAAGCATAAATTTGTATATGATTGTTATTTTTTTATTTTTATTTTTATTTTTAAAATCATAAAAATTAGTTACATAATTAAAAATAAGTTTAAATTTTTTATTATATATTCACCAAATTATTATACATATATATGCAAATTTTTCTTATTAACCCAGATCATCGCATATTGAAGATATGCTTACCTGTAGTTTTTGACCACGATATAAAAATACACCACCATAAACCAAAGCTACGAGAGTATAAACCAATAGTAACTGAGTGACTGGTGCATCAACCCCTGCACATGAAACACTTTAGTCAAGTTATAAAATAAATACAATAGTATTATTAATGTTATGTTATTTAATATTAAGGGAAAAGTCATTGAGGCTCTGTAAACGACTAAATCATGTTCATTCCTATGAAGAACGAAAGGTTAATTTCTATGAACAATGGAAGTTTAATATTTAACAAAGGAGATGAATTTTTAATAACAGTTTCTATGATATGATGGTTTCTCATGATGCATTTGTGGCGATGTAAAAAAAATTAAATTTGTTAATTTGATGAGAATTTGAATATGGTGCAAAAATATGGCTCTTAGATATCTAAGATATATTAATTAGATATACAGTATATATTATAATTCCAATATATAATTTATATATATATATATAGTATATTTTAAATATTTAGATTGGATATTTTTAATTAGATTAATATTTAAATCCAATCCAACCTTTTTGGTGGCAACCAAACCTACATGATAGTAGATATCACTACCACAAATAACAATGAGTCTATTTGGGACTTTGGTGGAATTTTCCTAGCCATCAACAATTTTAGTGCTAGAAGGATGGCCTGAGGAGCTAACCCTGTGGATTTTGTCTTTTATTGTTTTTAATTAAAAATGGGTCCTACTATCTTTCTGTTGGAACATACTTTTAGTTTGTCAAGGCCTATTAGTAACATTTCCAAAAATATAAGAATTTGATTGTTAAAACTTGAAATTTAATAATGAGGGTGAAATTTTTGTATTTGATCATATTTACCAATTTAATCACATATGCAATTTTCTTGACATATTTGATGATAATGAAATGTGTAGATGATTTAGTCTCATGTTAAGAGGAAGAATTAAGGTATAGTACTAGGTATTTCCTCCAAATTTTATACACAACTAGGAACACTTTATGGAATTAGTTTTAGATACTTATCAAGATTATGATTATGAAGAATTGTGTTTGGAGTTAAAAAATATGCACAAGAATGAAGGTGAGTCTATAGAAGATTTCCTTTTCATATTTAAAATAATTTTCTTAGATTCCCTCTAGATGAGAAACCTTCTAGAAAAAATTAATGGAAGGTTTTCTCTATCTTTGTTCTCTTCCTTGAATATAGAAACAAGAAAATGATGATGAATTAGATGATAATTTTCAAAATATAAATTCATGTGTAAAGGCTAGTCCATCACTTGAGTTAAATTCTAAGTTTGATTCCTTGCAATCCACTGATGGCATTGGAAAATATTAATCAATTACACATGGTACAATTTCATGAATGTAAGGATATATTAGAAGATATCAATATCAAATCCAAAATTGGTTCAAATGGTTTTGTAACATATGTTAGTACTTATTGGGTTGAAGGAAATTTAGTGGAAATCAATTCAAAAGCTTTAACTCAAGCAATAGATTTTGATATTGAAAATAATGTTGATCATTTAATCAATAAAGAAGCATCTAAATGTTTATTTTCTGAAATGTTTATTGACTTGTGTATCTTTATCCATTTGTTGATCATAATAGAATTTCTGATTTTCAAGTTAGCATTTCTTTGTGGAACAACTTTAATTCAAAAGAAAAAGAAACTTCTGAAAATCAAAGAGATAATAAAGCTTCTTTGAAACTAGTTTAGGATTTTGAAGCAGAAAATGATCTTCCTATTGACATGAATCATGAATTACATGCATAATTATTTAGTTCATTTGATAGTATTGATAGTTACAGTTTTTTCTATGACTTGGAGGAAAGGGAAGTCATTTTTTATGATTCATTTGGTGCTTATGACATTGAGGCACTTCACCCTATGGTGATGGTTATGCCAGGTTCTAATGTTATCAATTCCAAACTCAAATCTGCAATGCAAAACTAGATACTCCAATGTACAAAGTTAGATATAACAAACTCTTATTTAGTCTCTCTTCAATATAAAAATAATTATGTTTCCTCTAAAAAAACATTTCATCTATGCATAATTATGCAATTATAACTTATTATTGTGATGAGATATGTATTCTTCCTATGAACCCTTCTCAAGCATCAAATGATTTCCAATTAATTTATCATATACCAATTGATTTTGAACTGGAAAAAATATGTTTTTATAAGTTTTCATTATATAATAATAAACATGTTCTATTTATTGTAAATAAGAAGTTGGATTTATTTTTCTTTCTGCATTTACCATTAATTATTTTTTATGGACATACGACTACAAATATCAATTATTTACTAGGTGATGTCAGTATTATGGCTATATTAGTACTAATGACTTACCTTATGAAGTGGTGGAAGACTATATGTTATTTTATCCAATTGATTCATACCAAGTTGTTGATAATTTAAAATGTAAACTTAGGAGGATATACCATAAGAATAGAGTATTGCAATTTCAGCCAACGATTATGTCTTATCATCTTGCTTCGTCTTTCAGGATTAGCAATACCATCATTTTTTTATACTCTTCCATAAGGTCTAGTACTTGAAATTTCTCCACGTGATTCTTACTAGATCTACTATCCATCCATAAAACCTTTACAATCTTTACTAGAATTCCAGCTTAATTTTAATGACCCAGCCGAGAATTTGTTGGAAGAATAATTTCCAAAGAAATTCCCATTGTATAACAATGTTAATATTTGCTTTATTTAAATAGAATTAAAAATATCATCAACACTAACATTCTTCCATAGTATATAGTACTTGGGGTTCCTTTATATTATTCTCAATAAATATCCTACCCATCTATATTTTTTCCTTCAATAATTTCATGTTTTCCATAATAAGCTTCAAGATAGAAAATAAACATGGTTGGAGGAACTTTTTAAGGAAAAAATCTTGTAAATAATAATGATGTTATCTTACTTATGATGAATAGCATGCTTAGTAATATAACTATTACATTTGTTTCATTTAGATTATTCCAAATTCACTGATATTTTTTTATGTACATATGATTGCATGTTTGGAGTTACTTAGATGGTTTCACTAGCATTATGATTTAATTTAGTTTATGTTTATCTAGTGAATAATAGGTGTAGTGTAGATTAAATTACATTGACTCAATTTCATTTCTTGTTGTTTACTTTGTTTTTCATCTTAGTATTTATTTATACTTTTAGACTATTTTTTTTCTTCAATAAGTCAATCATTTAAGGATGAGTTTTCCTATCGGACAAGAAACTTGATTGAGGTTGTATTTAGGAATGATGAGAAACAGATTGTTATAGCCAATAGCATAAGACATTTTTCCTTAGAGAATGGAAATATGTTTGGATGGTTTAGGGAAGTGTGTTCTAAAATTGTCTACATTGAATACATTGAAAAAAAATTCTATGATATTTGGTTTTAGTTAATCATATTTTCACTAATTCAATCCCATTCATATCTTCCAATAATAATCTTTGATCTCTTCTTAGACACAATTTTAATGGAAGTTTCCGATATCTTTAAAAATTGTTGCTTGGAGTCATTTTTATCAAATTAACCTAGTTGTCTCCATGGTGTAGTATTGTTCCATTGCCTCATCACACCATTTGAAAGTTTGGATTTAATGGTCATCTTTAATATTAAAGAGACACTGAATACTTTGGTGAAAGGTAGTAAATATAATTTTTAATACTGAAGGCCCCCCATTTTCAAAAAAAATAATTTACCAAGACCTTATCCATGGTGGTAAGCTTAAACAAATATGTATTTTTTTCGAGGAGTTCTTCATGTTGGGAATTGAATATCTTTCTCTTGTTTTAATTCTTGGTGGTGTAATGTAAATGTGTTTGTGAATATCATTTACACTCTATTGCTTCTCATGATTTGTCCCATGTTGCTGGGAATCCAAATTTATTTTTTAGTTTGATTTAGTTTACCTTTATTAACATTTGTTCTTTTAGGATTTATTTAGCTTAATTTTATTTTGTTTTAGCTTTCATTCTTATGATTGGATTTTGTTTTAGCTTCCATTCTTATGATTGGATTTTGTTTAAGTATTTCTCTTTATCATTTTCTTAATTTTTGATCATACATATTATACATTTTTATTTCTTTTCGAACTTCTTATAAAATTTCAATTTTATTTTCAATTGGTTTTGTGTAATTTTGTTGTAGTTTAGTTTTAATAACTTTATTTATTTATTTATATTTATTTTTATTTCTTATTTATTATTATTATTATTATTATTTATTTATTTTTTCAGTTGACTTGTTAGGCCCCTATACTACTAGTGTAGCCCCTTATTGTTATTAGTACAACCCACTTATTATATTGATGTACCCATGTAGTGCCCATATTGTTACTATTGTGCCCCATAGAAGCCCACTATTGTTATTATTGTGCCCTTACATTATTATTGTTATGTCGGCTCTGATTATGTTATGACCCCTTAGACTCCTATATATAGAAAGGAGGTCTTTTCATTTGTATCATCCAAGAATTGTTCATTTATGTAATGTAAAGGAGGTTGCCCCCTCGAAGAGGCTGAATTATAAGACGTTGATCTATCTTTTCTTGAATTGGTTTCATAACATTTGGTATCAGAGCTTTGGATTCTAGGGTTTCGCTGCTCCAAACAGGTCATCGTGGAATTTTCGCTATAACTTTTTTTTTGCGACGTTTCAGAAGTTGCAAAAAAAAACCATTTGAGAAGAAATCGCGTTGAACCTCGGGTCCGAATTTCAGAGCTTTTCGCGCTATATTTGCGGAGATATGATCTGAGGAAGTTGGTCTTTTTGCAGACTCCTGAATTACATTCCAAACAGGTGACCTGGGGAAAATCGTCATAACTTTCTTTCTGAACATAAGATTGAAATTTCGTAAGAAGGTACAGAAAGAGGACAGACTGTAGTTTCTTGTATATATTTTTTAGAGCCAAATGTCAAAACAGTGACACGTGGCACTTCATACAAGTTCGCTCTTCTGGAAAGGTCTATAATCAGGTCATCTTGGGAGATTGTGCATAACTCTTTCTTGGAGAATCCAATTTGGATCAGACTGGTGCCATTGGAAAGAGGACACAGAGGGCTACTACAGTTCGCAATTTCAAAACTTAAAGATCTGAAAGTATAGAGTTACATTCGTTTCAAGATCGAGCTCCTAAAATCAAGAAAAAGCAAGATGAAGAAGTTTGATGGCAAGGATCCGGTAAATTGGATACTTCAGATGGAGCAATATTTTGATCTACATGGTGTACCACTATTACAAAAGGTATGTATTGCATCTTCATATTTAGAACCGGATCAATTTTTATGGTATGAAGGGCTTTATTCTCGTAAACAACTTGTTACGTGGTCAATTTTCACGGAGGAAATGATAGCACATTATGAGGATACAAAGAGCAACACCTTCTTTACAGCAACACCACAAAAATTGGAAAGAGTAAGAGGGCTTTGTGACATATTGGAAAGCAAAATGATGGAAACCAGGAAGCATACCCCTCACAACTATAAAAATGGAAGTGTTGTTTCTCCTAGCCTTCCACAACCTACAAGGGTTAGACCACAACAATTGGAAGAAAAAAGAGAAAAAGGGCTTTGTTACAATTGTGATAGCAAATGCACTAAAGGTCATAAGTGTGCTGAGAAGAAATTATTTTACATAGAATATGAAGAGGAGGAAGAAAAGGATCAAGAAGCATCAAAAGAAGAAGATATACGCCAAGACCCCACCCCAGAGAAAGAAGAAATGAATCAGACGATATCTTGTAAATCATTGGCAGGAATTACCACTCCTCAAACTCTCAAGATAGAAGGACATATCAAGAAGAAAAAGGTGCAAGAAGTGAAAGATCACATCGAGAAAGAAGAAATGAATCCAACCACATCTTGTAATTCATTGGTCGAAATTACCACTCCTCAAACTATCAAGATAGAAGGACATATCAAGAAGAAAAATGTTCAAGAAGTGAAAGATCACATCGAGCATCAAGAAATGAATCCGACCATATCTTGTAAAGGATTGGAAGAAATTACCACTCCTCAAACTCTAGAGATAGAAGGACATATTAAGAAGAAAAAGGTTCAAGCAGTGAAAGATCACATCGAGCATCAACAACAAGTTCTCCAACTTTTAAAGGATAACACCACTTCGGTGCAAAATCAAACGAAACAACAGGTAGATCAACATTGTAGTGAAAAATGTTTTGATGTAGGTGATTGGGTATTTTTACTGCTACATCTCAGGCAAGCTATTTATGAGAAGGAAATGTTGGCAATACTACATGCACTTAAAAAATGGCGACCTTACCGAATGGGAAGACTCTTCAAGGATGAGGATGTGGAAGCATTGTTTTGTGCTATTTCTATTATCCAACCAGATTGGATAAACGAAGCAAGGGATGAATGGAAGAAGGACGAAGAAGTATGGCCACTTATTCAAAAGTTGCAAAAGATCCCAATTCAAACAATATTGCCAGAAATTGAAGAGGAAGGAAAAATCATATTGAAACCTGGAGCAGTCACAGGAACAAGAACCCGACAACTACAAAATCAATCAATTTCAGAGTATCTCATCAAGTGGAAAAACTTACCCGCTGAAGATTCTACATGGGAGGACAAGAATTTTATACAGAAGCATCAAGAACTACTCAAGCGTTGAGGACAACGCTTTTTGAAGGAGAGGGGCATGTTAGGCCCCTATACTACTAGTGTAGCCCCTTATTGTCATTAGTACAACCCACTTATTATATTGATGTACCCATGTAGTGCCCATATTGTTACTATTGTGCCCCATAGAAGCCCACTATTGTTATTATTGTGCCCTTACATTATTATTGTTATGTCGGCTCTGATTATGTTATGACCCCTTAGACTCCTATATATAGAAATGAGGTCTTTTCATTTGTATCATCCAAGAATTGTTCATTTATGTAATGTAAAGGAGGTTGCCCCGTCGAAGAGGCTGAATTATAAGGCGTTGATCTATCTTTTCTATCTTTTCTTGAGCTGGTTTCATAACATGACTGTACAAATTTTTAAGATTGCAGGTTGTTGTAGAAGAAATCTATTCTAGTGTACAACTGAAAAAAATACTTAGATCATAGATCACTAAGGATGTTTCATGTGAAGTTAAACTATAACACTCTGAAACCTCAAACAAAAGTTTATTTTACTATAGTGAATCTTTAAATGTCATCAATACATATTTCTAAAAGTTTGATTTATAAGAAAATCACTCATATATTGATTTTTATGAAATATTCATTTATTGAAATAATTAAAGAAATACAAAGAATGACTAAAAGTGAAAACGAGTCTGTAGACTAACTTTTTATGCCTCAATTGTTTTCCAATCAAAGTAACTCTTGTAGCACTCCACTTCATATCTCCCAATTTTATATGCAAAGCAAAAGGGTGAGTGAAAGGAATTATTTGGATAATAGAAAGTTGTAAGAATTTTATATAGTGTGGGAAGTACAAGCAAACTTGTTGGGGCTATGGACACTTGCTGGCAGTGGGGTCGTGGTTGTATGATACTAATACAAACTCGTCAAGGCTATGGATTCTCACTGGAAGAAAATCAATGTCGAGACGTAAGGCTATGATGAATGCAAGTGTGTAAACATTGTGAATATAATAGCTTTGGCCTTTTGGCTTATTTCATAGTTGGTTAAATTAAAATTCGAAATTTAAGTAATACAACAAAATCTATGAGAAAAATATTGAGTGATGAGTATTTGGAATTTATTAAAAGAAAAACTTGATATATGGTGGTCGATTAGTGCTCGAGGTCCAATTCATGGAGCTATTCATTGAACTAAAGAGAAATGTTTATTTTGGAATTTCAAGATAATTTGAATAAAAAAATGATAAGATTTTGAATGAGTTAAATGCCTTGAAACAGGGTGGTTGATCAATACCCAAGGTCTAATTCATGGAGTTACTCAAATATGTACCCCACTTGAACACCAAAAAGTTAAGGGTAAACAAGTTTTTTTTTATATATTGAACTTCAACATTTGGGCCATGATAAGAATTTTGATGCCTTTCATCATAGAAGAGGATATTTTGAGTAGTGGGAAATGTAGGCCACAAGGCCAAAAAGTTCAAAAGAACCTAATGGGAATAGTTTAGAGCACGTGAACCATTAGAAAGGACTGGTCCACAACATTCAAAGGTGGTAAATAGGGAACCACAAGCCACCATATTAGCCTCTAGCACAACAATCATAGTAATTAGCACAATGATCATGCATAACATAGTAGTATCATCCTACGTAGCATTTTCACACCACATTTTAGTAGCACTCAGTCCAATTCGTATTAGCAAAGCTCGAGGCTAGCCTCCAGTTCAACCAGTAGTGGGAGCCAAGCGCTTGAGAGGGGAGTGTTGTACTTTTGAAGATCCACATTATCAGAGGGAATACCCTCGATGTCAAGGAAAGTTTGACCTGGAAAAACCATAAACTGTAATGGGAGACTTGGAGAAAGCTCATCAGATACATGTGACGGTGAACAACTTCCAAGTTGAGCACTAGTCCATTGTTCTTGAGACAAGAGGTATGATTGATGGCGTAGGTTTCGTTATTTTAATATATCTAAGTGCCATTAAATCTTTTATTTTTCATATTGCATTATCAAAAATTAAGCTTGAAGCAATATAACGACATGATTTCAGGCATGTAGGATGAAACAAAATGTGGGAAAGTTGGTAAAGGATCGTGAAGTTGAGATAAGAATGTGTAAGACTAAAGTATCTTTGTATACTACAGTCTTAGGATCCTATGATATTGTCACATGAATGGATTGGTTAGAGAAATATGAGGAAACTTTAGCCTATAAGGATAAGGTGTTGCATTTCACTAATAACAATGGTCAGAGGAAATCCTTGTTAGGGAAGAATCGAGGACTGTCTTTAAGGTTCATCTCATTGATGCAAATTATGAGATGTAGGTGAAAGTGGTGTTAGTGATATGGAATTGCATCATTGAAAGACAAAAAGTATGTAGAGGGTATAGAAAAGTATCCATTCTTACTGAACTAAAGGATGTGTTTCCAGAAGATTTTCCTGGGATACCTCCTAATAGGGAGATCAATTTTAATATTGATCTTAAACCTAGAATGTAACCTTTCACTAAAACACCATATAGTATTCCAACTCTCGAATTGAAGGAATTGTAGATTTAGTTGAAGCAATTACTATATTTGGGATACACATGACCTAGTGTATTAACATGGGGAGTGCTAATGATTTTTGTTAAAAATAAGGATCGATCCTTGAGGTTATGCATAGACTATCATCAATTGAACAAGGTGGTGATCAAAAAGCAATATTCTTTGCCAAGGATAGATTATTTGTTTGACCAAATGAAGGCAATAATTGTGTTTTCTAATATAGATCTAAGATTTGGATATCATCAGTGCATAATTAAAGAATAGTATATTCCAAAGGTAGCCTTTGAGACAAGATTTGGGAATTTCTAATTCACAGTGTTTCCTTTTGGACTAACCAATGCCCCATGTGTGTCCATGAGCATAACGAACATAATATTTCTAGAATATATAAACAACTTTGTGCAAGTCTTAATTGATGATATCTTGATCTACTCAAGGACATTAGAGGAGAATAATGAACATTTAAGACTCTTTTTATAGTTCTGTAGAGAAAATTAGTTATATTGGAAATTATCTAATTGTTAATTTTACTAATCCAAGATTCATTCTCTAGGACACATCATTTTTGGGGAATGGATAGCAGTGGATCTTGTGAATATTGAGGTGATTAAGGATTGGATAGCCCTAACAAATGTTCATGAAGTACATAGTTTTATGGGGATGGTATGATATTATCATAGATTCGTCGAAGGATTCTTGAAGATAGCAAACCCCAATACCGATCTTCAAAAGGAAAATAAGAAGTTTATTTAAACAGAGAAGTATGAAGAGACCTTTAAAAAGCTAAAGGGATTATTAATGACTACACTAATCTTAAAATTACCATACATGGAATAGGAATTTTTGGTATGCACTGATGTATCAAAGGAAGGTTTAGGATGTGTACTTCTGTAATATGGAAGGGCGATAGTGCATGCATCAAGGAAGCTCTGATTGCATGAGGAGAATTATGAAACACATGATTTGGAAATCTTAGCTATTGTATACACATCAAAGATTTGGAGACACTACATGATCATAAGAAAATTTGAATGAAAAGCTAATCATTATGGGTTACAAAACATTTTCACACAAGAAAATTGAAATGCAAGACAAAGAAGATAACCATAAATTAATTAGTGAATATGATCTTGATATTACATATATAAATAGAATAGTTAACAGGGTGACAAAATATTTGAGTCAAATACCATAGATCTTTTTTATTATCCCTTTGAAGACAAATTTAAGAAAAATACTACTTAGATTGCAAGTTGATGATGATTGGTACAAGGAGGTTAAATCAGAAATAGAAGAAAACAAAATGAGGATTCTGAAGTATGAAGTATATACATTGGACAGTGGCAGTCTACTATAATTTCATGTAAGGATTTCTGTGCAATTGAATGAAAAAGTGCGTTAATATATTATGAGTGAAGACCATTGAGTTGTATACATGGTGCATCTTGGTGTCAAGAAGATGTTTGCGGACTTGAAACCGCTATTCTTTTGGAAGGGTATGAAAAATAACATTGTGAATTATGGCAAGGTGTTTAGAGTGCCAACAAGCAAAGGCTTAAGATAGACATATGGAAAGGCTATTGGAACCTCATGCAGTACCAGAGTTAGAGTGGGAGGTTATCTCAATGGAATTCATTATGGGACTACTAATGACAACAAAGAGGCATGATTCTATTTTTTTGGTGGTGGATATTAACCAAAAGTCCTCACTTCATACCAGACAAGAGTGCATATAAGGCTCCTGAGATAACTTGAGTCTTCATTGATGAGATACTGATATTGTATGGAGTGCCAAAGAATACCATCTTGAATAGGGGAGATGTGTTTATTAAAATATTTTGGACTAATTTTCAAGAGGCCTTGGGGACCCACCTAAACTTAAGCACAACTTATCATCTTGAGACTCATGAGATAGATGGAAAGATGGAAAGGACCAACAAAATCCTAGAAGATATGTTGCACATGTGTGTAATGGATGAACAAAGAATACGGGAAGAGGTTTGACCATTGATATAATAAGCATACAAAGACAACTACCTGAGTTCCATTAAAATGGAACCCTTCAAGTTCCTATATGGAAGGCCTTGTAGGACACCTTTAAGTAGGAATAGACTCAAAGACATCCTTTTAATAGGGCTTGAGGTGATACAATAAATGGATGATCAGATGACCATGATTAAAGAAATGGTGTAGAAAGCTCAAGATCGAGAAAGGATCTATGATGAAGCTCATCATATTGATCTAAGTTATGAGATTGGAGACAAAGTGTTTCTAAGGGAAAGCATTTAAAAGAGCTTCATAGTTTGGAAAGGGAGTGAAATTATCTCCACGATTCATGAAGCCATTTGGAATCATAGAAAAGAAAGGACTAGAAGCAATAAACTTGCATTATTTGTATCATTAACATGCATGCATGACATGTTTTATATCTCTATTTTACGTCATTACATTTTTTATCCTTCGAATGTTATTGACTTGAGTCATTTGCAGTTCATGGAAGAGGGGACAATGTTGGCCAAGCTAGTCTACATATTGTAATTGTGCACTCAACAACTTAGATGTCGACTAGTGGACCGAGTGAAGGTCTAATGGGATAGTTATAGTTCTAGTTTAGCTATTTGGGAGGACACAAAGGAGATGCATCATATTTTTCCCTTATTGTTTTTAGACTTTAGGATGAAGTCTAGATTTAAAGGGGTTGTGTGTAGTGCCCTTCTCTAGTTGACCTGAGACAGACATTGCTAGTCTTACGTTGTCGTCTGAGACAATACTATGACATGCACATTATTATTTGAGGACATCAAACTTTGATGATCCAATTATTATTATTCATGGATGATGACTTGTAATGTGCTTATTTCAATTTTTTACTCTATATTATGATCATAGTTATGATATCTATGCTAATTTATAATTTAATGTTGCTTATCGTGCATATGTTTTGATGATTTATCTTTTTTATCAGATGTTACTAACAATTGTTTGAGTGTGGCAGAAAACCACCTTAGAGCACATATGCATGATGAGGTAGTAATTTTTGTCTGGTTAATTGAGCACAATTGATGTGAAAAGAATGAATTTATCTATAATATATTGTTACAAAATACTTATGACATGTTAGTGGTTGCAAGCACAAGTCAAGTTCTTAACTGAATGACTCACGCATGGGTGATGGGGTTTTACAAAGCATATTGTATCTTCATGGGAGAGGTGGGACAATGTCCCTGATTCCACCCACTAGCACTCCCTTCGTGACTTGGGTTAAAAGGTGTTGGATGCCTTCGCCTTGAAGTTGCATGATGTCATAAGGGTTGGATCACAGATTCAGTCACTCATGAGGTTTCATTGAGGGGAGAGAATCAAGGTAGACACCATGACCCTTAGCCACCATTAGTTTCGCAACATAGGATGACCTTAGAGTTAACAATGGTCTCCTCCATCATGCATATGTTTCCTATATTAGTCACAAATACTTGAAGGGAAACATTGTGGCACCATACGAACCATGTGAGGAGTTCTTGAAGGGAAAATATGACTTGGCACCCTTGGTATCATGAAAATAGAAATGATATTATAATCCAATAAAAAAAATATGGACTAAACACTAGAGTTAAAGAATACAAACAAAAATTTAAATTAGTGTGAAATACAAAATTTAATTTAGATGGGAGTTGGGGAAAGGGATTATGGATATATTTGAATCTAATCTTAGAGAAATAAAAGAATAAAAAAATTATACTCCATTAAATGTCTATCTATTCTAAAACATGTGGAGATAATATTCCAAATGAAAAAATTAATAATAATTGTAATAATTGTTGAATAAAATATAACGCTAAAAGGAGGTGGTGTGCATGTGTGATATCCCTCTTAGAGAGATTACCCTTGGGATGAAATTCTGAGTTATGGTTTCAAATAAACACATGATAGAATTGAATTTTATAACAAAGTTGTAGTACTTCATCAATCTATAAAACAATGATAATATTTTATTGAATGCATAAGTAGTATAATAAATAACTCAAGCAACAATTGATTCCATAAGAAACCACTATAAAGTAGGCCCAATTCATCAAGAAAATAGCAAATGTAAAAAGATCCACAACTTTCCTAATAGGGATATAAACACAAATGTAGTTTGTATGCTTACAAAACTATAGCCATCCTTGCCTTATCCATAAATAGTTGGGGACACAAATTGCCCTAAAATTCCATTAACTAATGCCACTTAGTTTATTGCTATAGTCCCCCTTTGTTTGCTTCCATATGTTTCTCAAACATTGGTTCAATAAGCGACACCCCTTATGGTCTTGTATGCCGCTACAAAACTGCACCAATCAGCCTCGCTATACACTGCACAATTATTCAACCCTTTCTACCTCAATGCTTAGTTAGTTGACACCTTGAATTCACCCTTATTTCCCCGATGCCTCCATTAAATCCATTAGCATCATTGTTACCAACATTGCTCAGATTTTCCGAAATATGGGTAAGAATTTGGGCCACTTGTTGTTTCCCTTGTACCATATGTTGAGCCATATGTTTTTGCCCTCTAGATAGCTCACCCAAGATGTCTAAGGGATTAATCTTTGGTGTCTGATCTTCCCTTTTCTGCCATGATTGAATCTATATAACTGTTTCTACCCTTCTTTTTCCTGACTGTAACGTTTCCCCTATCCTTTGAGAGCATCGATAAATCATATATTCATAGGTTGGCACGATGCATAACTCTGATACCACTATGATATCCCTCGTAGAGAGATTACCCTTGTGATGAAATCCTGAGTTAGGGTTTCAATAAAAACATGACATAATTATATTTTATAATGATGTTGCAATACTTTATAAATCTATAAAACAATAATGATCTTTTATTGAATCCACAAGTAGTGTTACACTAAAAAATGTCACCATGACTATTTGCAGTTAGTATGGCTCCATCAACTGTCATACTATCCTCCTTGGCAAGTCTCATGCCTCTGCTTTTCATGTCGAACTCCAAGAAAGAGAGAAAAGTCATTTAAAGTCAATTATCTCTGGGTACGCAGTTTCTCTTAGCCTTACCTGCGTGTACGCAACCCAAGTTCACAATACTTGCGTACTTGTACGCTCTGTCTGTAAAGCAATGGGTGCGTACTCCTGTAAAGGTCAAAAGGCGCAAGTTTCACTCCAAAAATGTTACTTGTGGTCATTTCTAGAGCATTCTAGAAGCTTGTTTGACGTGTATTGAGCGCCTCCAGATGGTTCATGTATCCCTATGAAAGAGGAACTTATCCCATCAAGAGGGGAGCTAACCCATCCAAAGAGGGGCTTATCCCATTGATGGTGGACCTGATTAACTTCCTCTAGAGCAATATAAATACAGGCATTGGGCCAGAGGGAGGGGAGGTTGAAAAGCTGAACATTCCTAAGGGTAGATCCTGCTGGAATTAGGACTTCCTTGTAGAAGCTTGTGAGGAGAGATTCCCATCCTTTCTTGTTTCATTTGGAAGTGGGTGAGCTGATCAAAGTAAAGGAGAACTCTTGTTGGACCCTGGGAGGGACCTGCACAACACCAAGGCTCAGGTTGTAATGGTTTCTTTTGTTTCCTATTAATACAAATAAATCCATTCTTCTCAACAATTTGTTATTTATGAGTTGTTTCATATACTCCTTGGTCTGTATGTTAAATATGTTTTATTTTATGAGATATCCAGGTGCTACTTAATCGTTTGATTGTTAGTGAATGCAGGTTTCGAAGAGAAGGAGGAGCTCATCCGGGTCGATGAGGCTGGACTACTACAACAGCGTTGGACTACAGGTAGGATCTAAACACTTGATTTCTTATATGGTAAATGCATATTTAGGGAAGGATTGTTCTTAATTGTCTTGTTTGTCACTAGAAAGCCTTAAGCTTCTAGGGAGGTTGGTTTTGTCCGCAAAATCGACTCTTTCTGCATGACAAAATGGCGACTCCACTGGGGAACTCCATTGATGTGAATGTTTTTTCCTTTGTCTGAAATTTTGGTCTGAGAAAAGTCATTTTCTTTCTGGTTTTTGGTTGTCTGACTGTGTATTTGGGTGGATAGCTTAGGGTTAAATTAGATTTTAGTTTTTCTTGGTTTTGCTAGAAGTACGCAGCCTCTGCGTTAAGCACAGTGCGTACCTATACGCACTGCAGCTTTGTGCACAGAGCGTACACGCACCTGTGTAAACAGATTGCCTGCGTACCCTGTCAAAATTGAGAAAATTTCAATTTTCTCCTTTTTTGCCTCTTAGATTTTGCTTTTAATTTGTTTTTTCCACCCAGATCCACTGGTTACCTACCAGAGATCTTCATCTGAACTTGTTTCATCAGTGTCAAGTGTTTTAGTGGAATTCGTAGAGGTTCTAGCCTTAGGGTTTGATTTTTGCATTGGTCCTGTAGTGATTTTGGCTTTAGAAGTCGTAAAACCTTGGATCTCCCTGGTATTTGCAGTCTTCCTAGGAGTCAGACCTTTCATAGAATCTACCCTTGTGAGACACCTACCTTTGTTTTGTCTCTTTGCCGAATCTCGAAAAAGTTTGTTGATTGAACTGTGAATTTCATTTTACGAAAAAGAACAAAAGATTTTATGTTTGTTTTTGGCTAGTTTTTGATTCTACATTGACTAGTCCTTAGTTAAATCACGACTAAGTAAAACATCCTGGGATCATACTTTGTAGGTTTTGGCCTCATTAGATTTGCTTATTAGGTGAATTTCTTTTGATTTGCTTTTAAGTAGCTTTGATTTGATTGTCATAGATTTTTAAAAGGTTTGATTTTTGATTTCTAAATGCTTTGTTAATAGGAAAAAATCCAAAAATCTCTTTTGAAGGAAAAGTTTGCTTAGTGGTATTTGAGTCTTTGAAGGAAAAGGAATTTTCGCGAAATAATTAGTGGTCATGGGTTGTATGTTTTGGGAAAGATAAAGAGATTGTTTCTTTGATTTTCATTGCCAAGAAAGTTGTCTTTATATAAATTTTGCATTCTCCAACTCTCTTAGCTAAGGAATTCATTGAAAAAGAGAATTAGTATAAATCATCCTAAGTGCATCTTTTTAGTGGTTTGAGTCGAGTCTACACACCATCAGTTTCATCTCCACTACCTTTTGTCTTAAAGAAAAGCCATGAAAATTAACGCTTAAAGTAAAATCAACTTAGTAACTTTTTATTTACTAGGGCTCTGAAACACCAATATAGATCAGGCTAGTGTCTTGGAGTAGGAGAGTAATTAACTCTCCAAGACAGCAAAACCAAACAAGTAGCTTATCTTGTGGTAGGATAAATCCAACTGTTTCATTTATACTCTGGGAAAGCTCCTCTTAAAGGATAAGCACGAGACCGTGTCCGAACCAGTGAGGGGATCAATCCTCCTTCATTGGGAAAGACGCCAGATACGCATGTATTACAAACGGTAAACCTCGGATTATTGTCAAGGAGCCTGGGGTCACTTGTCGGTAAACCTTGGATTATTGTCAAGGAGCCGGCAAGGGGATTGAGCTTGTTACTCTGCCCTTGCGTGCTATCGGGTCGTAGACTGTTCCCCCAGGTATATTTGTTGCTGTTGGTAACCTTAGTGATCATTATCTTTAGGATTCTACCCGAGGTGACGGTGGAGGGAAGATCCCACTGTACCTGGAGCAGACGTCGGCTAGACTCACTTGGATTTTCCGGGGGGTTCACTTCACTCGAGACGGTTAAAGTGGAGGAACTTGTGCCGGTCTATTCATTAAGCAGGTTGTCGGGGTAACTGTTCCACCCACCACTTCTGTACTGAATTCAGCGATGTTGGGCTTCATCACCAACTAGTGTTTTCGGTCCGGAAGGCTACTGTTTGTGTATGGTTTGACGCCCTAGATTCTTTAGGCGTGTGATTCAAATTTGTTTGGTTCTTTAGAGACTTTAGGTGGTTTGCTTTGAGATTTTACTTTGTTTGCGTGTGCAGTAGTTAAAAGTTTTTAACTGTGGCGGAATTACCGAGACAGTCCCGTAGACTTCGGGGCCAGTCTCCTGAGATTGTTACCGTGGCCGATTTGTTGAGGAAGTCCCGTAGACTTCGGGGTGACCCTCCTGAAGACGTCCCGGGTCATTACGAAGGTTTGAAAGTCCTTGTAACTCCTCCTAGTGGCAGTAAAGTAGGTTCACTTGAAGAAGGAGAGTCTTCGTTGGTAGTCCATCCAGATTACCAAAGTCTAGAAACAGGTTATAATCCTGAAGCTGTTGCAGTTTCCGAGCTTACTGGTAGTTTTTCATCTACTAGTGATATAGGCGAAGAACCTGAAATAAATGAACCTGTTACTCCAACTTCTAGTGTTCCTGATTCACCTAGGGTAGAACGAGTCATCACCGAAAATCTTCCTTCTGGTTTGATAGCTATTGAAGAACTTGCTCCAGAAGAAGAAGTAGGCGTCCCTATTCCTGAAGATCAACCTACCATTGATCTAAGGGAGCGTGAATCTATTTTTTATAGTCCACCTAGAAGTACTACTTGGTATCTTTCGTTAACTAATTACTTAGACAACTCAGGGATAAGTTTTTCTCCACCTCGTACTCCTTATCCACCCGGAGGTATTTATACTCCTGTAAATATGTCTAGTCAGTCGTCCGTGTTTACTCAATCTCCTGAATCTTTCTTGTATGGTGGTCCTTCTGTTCCTGCTGGGTATCAGTCCCTTTCTGGTACTTTTGCAGGAGCATCTCCTCAACCCATTGGACATGGGTCATTAGCTGGAAACAATGGTAATAAACCATTGGGCGTAGGAGACATTTATATGATGTCAGGTTCAATTCCCGGTTCTCAACCTCAAGGTGGTCAATTACCGCCTGGGGGGCAGCCTCAATTAACGCCTGGGGGGCAACCTCAAGGTACACAACTTGCGTCTGGGGGGCAACCTTAAGGACAGTATGTACCCATGGTACAGTACATTCCTCAAGGTCAACCCCAGCCTCAATATGTACCCCATGGTCAACCTCAGTATCAATTTATGCCCCAAGGTCAACCCCAGTATCAGTACTTACCTCAAGGGTATCTACCCCAAGGTCAGTACTCAAGTCAAGGTTATCAACCACCTCAAGGTCAATCTTACGTTCAAGGTACGGGAAATGTACCTTTCAATTATCAATCCTACCCTCAATCCGATCATGGATCTCAATATCCTCAACCTGTCATGGGTCAATACCCCGGAATGAACATAGTGTGGGATCCATCGCAAGTTCAACAAGTGTTGCAGCCAAGCGTACAGTTGTCATCTCAAACTGGAAAACCTGTGGTGTCTGGTCCACCCCAGCAACCAATCCAGTCTAATGTTCAAACTTTTGTACCTTCGGTAGTTACTCAGTCGCCAATTGCACCTAGTACTCCATCTCAAACGACTGCTGCAACTACCACAACATTTGTTCCTTCCACCACACTTACTTCTGGAGTATCGACAGATCCGGTTTCTACTGTCTCTGCCACTACTCC
Source organism: Pinus tabuliformis (assembly GCA_031772625.1). NCBI lineage: Eukaryota > Viridiplantae > Streptophyta > Pinopsida > Pinales > Pinaceae > Pinus > Pinus tabuliformis. The sequence goes on from CM062805.1 coordinate 438,942,784, forward strand.
GCAGACATCTTTACCCTTGTCTGGATCTACGATTCAAACTACGGTTCAGATGCCTGTGGGGCAGCCAGGTTTAAGTACGGTTGTCACTACTCAACCACAATTTGTTTATCAACCGTACCAGGGACAGTACCAATACGGGCCTGCTGTCCAACAACCGGTTTACCAGTATCAACCATATCCTAGGTACACTTATCAACAACCACAGCAACCCCAGTACGGTCCGGTTAATCCTGGTTTTCCGGGAGGATACAATATCCCGAATGCGATTCCTATTCCAAGTTATCCTGGATATCCTCCTCCTGGGACTGGTCTTGTGACTCAGAGTTTTAGGGATCCTAATCGGCAATTGCCGTTTATCGCAACTTTGGATTTACCAGACTTGACGCGCCTAACGAACAATCCAATAAATTATCTTCCGTTCTGGCCGCCAATGCCAAATAAGTTGCCCAGTGACATACCCAAGTTCGAAGGTAAGTCTGGAGAGGATCCATCAAATCACGTGATGACTTACCACCTCTGGTGTGCCTCAAATTCCATCTCGGATGATTCGATCCGTTTACGTCTTTTTCAGCGTACGCTCATTGGTCTCGCGGCCAAGTGGTACATTGAGTTACCACGGGCCTCTTTTTATAATTTTAGTCAGTTAGCTACCTCGTTCTTAACACATTTTCAGTTGCCGATCAGATATGATAATGGCACCGAGTTATTAACTTCATTAAAATAGTCGACGTCCACTTATATTTCCGATCATATTCATGAATGGAGACGTCGAAGGCGATTAGTGAAAGTTTTTATCCCGGACCAAATCTTAGCTGAATGGTTTGTTAAATCATTATTACCGAAGATTACTGAAGACGTAGCTAAGGCCAGAGTAGTTACTGAAGAGCAAGTGATTGCTCAAGCGCAGTACCTTGACTTAGTTTATACTCAGTCAGGTACGTTACACGAAAAGATCCCAGATCTTCCAAAGTCGAATCAAATCGTTGCTGCTCCTTCGGGATCTCATGCTGCTGATGGCATGATTGGTACGGTAAATACTAAAAACAAGAAGAAGTCTTCAAAGAATTCTTCACCCATTATCACCTTACCAGACTCCCCGACAGGAGAATCTTCTGCTGAAGTCTCCGTTGATATTCACGCTGTAGAGTCATCTACGGCTAAATCAAAAAATGGTGGGAAGAAGAAAGGCAAGAAGAAGAATAAAGCAGACAAAACTCCAAAGGAGAAAACAGAAAAGTCGGAAACAAATGATGAAAAGCACAAGCCCCATTATCCTTGTCTTATTTGTGAAGAAGATCATTTTACAAGAGATTGCCCTCATCGGGCCGAGGTTGCGAAACTCGTCAAGGGTTCCCAAATTCCTGCTGTCTTGAAGGATCCATTTCCGAAAGATAGCAAAATGATAGGTTCTTCCTCGAGTGCCGTTGAAGAACCCATATTGATGATGTCTCATGTAAGGATTGCGACTCGGTCACACGATTATGGTAGTAAAAGTCCTGTTGATGGATCGAAAGAAGCAGAATCTTCTCAGTCAAATCCATCAACCTCAGCTCCCGGTTCCGATCCACTACAGATCGAGAAACCTAACCCTGACTTAGTAATTAAACCGCCCGCCAAGGGTGTACTTCGAAGGTCTGCTTTCAATCCACATGCGAGAGCGGCCCAGAATTACAACATTGTTGAGGATTTAGCTGTTTCACCCTCAACAATGTCGGCTTTAGAAGTGCTGCAATCATGCCCAGCACAACGAAAATTACTTTTGTCGGCTATAGGAGCTGTTGACGTTCAGGACCCGAACCTGATAATCTTTGATCTAGAAAATAGTACACTGCGTTTACCTCATCAGATGGCTTTCCAGATTCCAGTGATAGTAAAAAACAGGCCTATTCATCGGACTGTAATTGATGAGGGAGCTTCCACGTGTATTATGTCGATACAGTGTTGGAGATCGCTTGGTTCTCCATCACTAAATCAATCCCCGACAATTCTTAAGGCCTTTGATGGCCGTGGGTTCCATCCGTTTGGCATTCTACAGGATTTACCTATAGGGGTTGAAGGAAAAACCGTTAGTCTGGATGTGGAGGTGGTTGATGCCCCTCTAGACTACAACCTTCTCTTGGGTCGAAGTTGGTCTTACGCTATGACAGCGGTCATCTCATCGGTCTTTAGAGTAATAAAATTTCCACATAATGGCAAGATCGTGACCATAGACCAGCTGGCTTACTTTTCATCCGACCCAGCCTCTTCAGAGAGTATCCAGCATGTCGGTAAAACGACTATCCCTTATAAGGATGTTGGTGTAGGATTAGTTAAAGATGTCGGTTTACTGGGAACTTTTCCTTTTCCTCCAATCAACGCCGTGTCTTCGTTTGCATCCATTCATATGATTACATCAGATACCATTGTTTACGAGGATCCTTGGATCGTTCCTTCCAAATCTGAAATAGACTCATTTGGTGATGCTATGCCTTTGAGTCCATATGAAATTGCTTATGAAGCCGTGCAGTCTTTTACCGACCTACGTTCAACCAAAATCGACCAAATGAATGTGGTCCGTGAGGAGTCACTTTTCACTTCAACCTCGGAGTTAATAGCGTTTCCCGAAGTTGTGTCATCTGACGAACAACTTTGTGAAGTCCTGTGTGTAGACGATTTACCATGGGAAGATCTCCATCATAGATCTTCGTTTTTGCCCGAGGATGATCGTTTTGAAAACGATTTCTCATCAGTTTTTACAGCTGAATATGTCAAGGAAGCTCAGAGTCCAATGAAACATCCTGATTCAGAGCTGAATTTGGGAAACATCTCTCGCACTGTTCCCATTGACATTTCAGTCAAGTCCGGAATCATTGAAAACATTCATATAGGTGCCTCGTGTTCAGATGACGAAATTCAGACGTACAAGGCCCTATTTCAAGAATTCCGCGACGTGTTTGCCTGGTCTTATGAGGAAATGCCAGGAATTGATCCCGCAATTGTTGTCCATGAGATTAAGACTTACTCGGACGCTAAACCCGTTCGGCAACGTTTGCGTCAGATTCACCCTCGAAAAGCGGCTACAATTAAAGCAGAAGTTGAGAAGTTGTTGAAAGCAAGTTTCATTTATCCGATCCCATTAACGGATTGGGTATCGAATATTGTTCCGGTTAACAAAAACAGGGAACAATAAGAATATGTATCGATTATAGGGATATTAATCGTGCTTGTCCCAAAGCCAACTATCCAACACCCTATATCAATCAAATAATTGATGATTGTGCCGGCAGTGAAATATTTTCCTTTATGGATGGTTTTTCCGGTTACAATCAAATCAATATTCTACCTGCCGATCAACCAAAAACGGCTTTCATTTGTCCATGGGGGACATTTGCTTATTGCAAATTACCTTTTGGGCTTAAGAATGCCGGAGCCACTTTTCAAAGGGCGATGTCTTATGCGTTTCATGACATCAAACACATTGTGCAACCGTACCTCGATGATTTGCCTGCTCATTCATTACATCGAGCTGATCACCTTGTCCATTTACGCGCAATCTTCATGAGGTGTAGGCATTATCGTATACGTTTGAACCCACACAAATGTGTCTTCTGTATAGAAGTGGGACGATTGCTGGGATTTGTAGTTTCAAAAGCTGGCATTCGCGTCGATCCCTCGAAGGTAGAAGCTATCATCAAGTTGCCTCCTCCTTCGAGTCTTCGCCAACTCCAAAGTTTGCAGGGGAAAGCAAACTTTCTACGCCGATTCATTCCTAACTACGCCGAGGTTACAAAAGGTTTTACACGGTTGTTGAAACAGAACGATAAATTCTCTTGGGATGAGATAGCTCAGCAATCTTTTGATGCACTTAAACACGCGTTGACCTATGCACCGTTGTTGCATCCTCCCAACTACAACCAAGACTACTTTTTGTACCTCACCGCCTCTCATTCCACTATTGGAATGGTGTTAGTTCAAAAAGACGAATTCGCAACGGAACATGTGATATATTATCTTAGTAGGACGTTAAATCCCACTGAGCTAAAATATTCGCATGTGGAGAAATTGGCCCTGGCAGCCGTTCAGGCTGTCCAACGTTTTCGTCATTACATTCTTCTCCGTAAAACTACTGTCATTTCGGATTGCAACCCTATGATCTACATTTTGACTAAACAATTGCTAGGGGGCAAGTACTCTAAATGGATCGTTATCCTGCAAGAGTTTGACTTAGAGTTTGAAAAATCTAAGTCTAAGAAATCTTTAGTCTTTGCAGAGTTGATGTGTGACTTCCCGCGTGCTGACACGGAAACTGTGGCAGAGGAACCCATTGCGGACGAATCTTTGTTTCTCATCAGCACTTTAGATCCGTGGTATGGGGATATAATCGTCTATCTCCAAACCCAATCCTTTCGGCCCGAAGCTTCAAAATCGGAACGTCGGAAAATTCGATTCCAGTCCCAACAGTACAAAATTATTGGAGATACTCTTTATCGCCGTGGGGCAGACTTGGTTTTCCGACGTTGCTTAACTCACGAAGAGGCAGAAAGGGTTTTGAATGACTGTCACTCTGGGGCGTGTGGCGGTCATATGTCTGGGTATGCCACAACTCAGAAAGTGTTGCGTGCTGGCTACTTCTGGCCGTCCATGTTTAAAGATTGTATCATTGCGGTTCGAAAATGCCACAACTGTCAAGTGTTTGATCGCAAGATGCGCGCACCACCAGCTCCTCTCCACCCTATAATTGCCGTTGGTCCTTTTGCCAAATGGGGTATCGACTTTATTACATGTAACCCTCACTCGGTCGGGGGGCATGCGTATATCATCCTTGCGGTTGATTATTTTACTAAGTGGGCCAAGGCGATGCCTACATTCGAGGCAGACGGCAAGACAACTGCGATTTTCGTATTCAATCACATTATTGCTAGGTTTGGTGTCCCACAAGCGATAATCACTGACCATGGGCGCCATTTTCGAAACATTATGATGACAGAACTTACAGGCCAGCTTGGTTTGCGTCACGATAGCTCAACTCCTTATTATCCACAAGCCAACGGTCTGGTTGAGTCCATCAACAAAGTTTTGGTTATCATGATCCGACGAATCATTGGGATTCATCGGTCGAATTGGCACAACATGTTATTTTCCGCGCTTTGGGCATATCGAACTTCAGTGAAAACATCAACAGGGTTCACTCCTTTCCAACTAGTTTATGGTTTGGAAGCTGTGTTGCCCATTGAATGCGAAATCCCATCACTTCAAATGGCTGTCGAATTACTTCCAGCTACTTCCGAAGAGGAGAAGCGTTTATTATACTTAGCTCAATTAGATGAGACTCGACGCGATGCTGCACTGGCAATCGAGACTCATGCAAAACGAATGAAAGCTCAGTATGATCGAAATGTGACCCCTCGAAATTTTTCGGAAGGAGACCTAGTGCTATTGTATGATCAAGCTAACGATAAATTAGGTGCTGGAAAATTTGTTCCTATGTGGCATGGGCCCTACATTGTTAAGCGAAAGCTAGCAAAAGGGGCCTATGAGCTGGTTGACTTTGACGGGGACTCTTTGGGTAAACCCAGAAATGGACTTTACCTAAAGAGGTACTATGCTTAAATGATGGGTGTGAAGATTTTAGTTAAGTTAGTTAGGTTAATTTTTCTTTCTAGCTAGTGTGTTTGTTAGTATAGACAGTGTGCTTAGCTTAGAAAGTGTGTTTTTTGTCGTTATTCTGCTTATCTTGGTTTTACCCTTGATGTTTGCAGATGTCGATGCCTCTCCAAACGTACATTGGATTTGCTGATGGTGCTTGTCGTAATACACGGAATATCTCTTCCGCAGCTTGGGTTATCTATTCGCCCTCTGACGAGTTAGTTTCTATGCATGGGGTGAGCCTCGGTCAAACAACAAACAACATTGCAGAATACAGTGCAGTGATTGAGTTATTATCTGAATCCATTTCATTTGGGATTCGGAGTTTGATAGTGAGGTTAGATTCTGAACTCGTTGTATTACAGCTTAATAGAGTTTATGCCATTAGAAATCCAGTGTTATTAAGGTTATTTTTGAGAGTGCGTCTCTTGGAACGTGAGTTTGATTACATTGAATATCAACATATTCCAAGGTCTTTTAATACATTAGCAGATGCAATTGCTTCTCGAATGTTAGACAGACATTTGCGATAATCATACATGTAAATTTAAAAACATTAACATTTAATCACACATGTTTAACAAGATAAGCCGGTAATAATGATATATATAGATAGGAGTGTGTCAAAAATACATCGTCTTCGATCATAGGTTGCAAAACACCTTATGATCGGCAAAAATGATAAGTACAAAAAACCAAAATGTCACATGTGTCTACAAAGTGACCATCCAATCACTGGTGGTGCTCCCTATACGACACCACTGCACGGGCTACCCTACACAAGAACCTCCTAAAAGGTCCTGGGACTGCGACTACATAGCGCTGAAGTCTGATAGGAATATCATCTATAGTAGTCTCTGGTATATCCGCCGTCAGACGCTCTAGATCCTGCTCCAACTCAGCTAAGGTCTCTGCAGCCGCGTCCTGTGGGACCGGTGCCGGTGCAACTGGTTGTCTCCTCTCGAAAGGCCGGAGATTGGCTGGACGCCGTGGACCTACATCTGCATTTTGAAAATTTTTACTGTCAGTTTTGAGACGATATATAAAAACAAAAAAAAATAGATAATTTAAAAACTTGTGAAAAATGAAGTACCTCTGTCGTCCCATTGTTCTCCCTGTGGAAGAACCATGTCCGGATCACCGCGAAAATCCACTCCGGCATAAGGAAAATCCTGGATCGCAAAGACCTGGTCCTCCAACCAGTGAAAGTAACCCGCAGGAAATCGGACAACTCCCGCTCCCTCATCAGGATACCGAGCCATCACCGCAACCCATCGCATCAACTTTGGCTCCCGAGGAGGCCCAACCTCAACAGTGAGATGCTGCGGGATCAACATCGGAACTCTCTCTAGGGCAAAGCTCACAACTAAAGGCCCATACCCAAAGGTCTTTAATTGCCCGTTCTTTGCCCTAGTCAGTTGGCCCTTCATATTGGCCAACACAGCGTCGCACCAGTTGAAAATGGTGCCTCGGAAGCAATCAATCGCCATCCGCATTTGGGACCCGGTGGCAATGTGCAAAGCGGCTGCGCCGCAGAGTCTGGTAACTGTAAAGGCAATTACCATAAGTTCAGGTCGGGATATGTATTTGATTTCTATCCCCTTCTCCTGGTTCTGATTATTGCACCACTCTAGTCGGAGACTAGCAAGGGATTGGCCACCCGGCCTAGTCCCGAACAGAGACAGTTGCTCGCCCCTATTAGGCAAACCAGTGAGAAAATATATGTCTGAGGGCTCTATCTCGAGCTGGTGCCCTCCGATGTAAAAACATTGATCCTGAACGTTCCACCTTTCAACCAGCCACTCTAAGAATGGCACCTGGGCCCTCATGCCAGGTATGGCCCAGTATTTGTAGAGACCGCATGCCTTCAAAGCATCAATGGAAGGTTGATGATCTATTGCGGCCAAATCGACATCTTCGTGTTCTCTTTCGCGCCAATCAAGCATGGTGGGCAATCTACACACCAGAAAACATCCATTAGAATTCACTAAATCAAAAATTAATGGTTCAAATTTGAGATTTGGGGGTTTAAAAATGCTTTGCGTGGAGTACGCACCCCGCGTTCAGAAACAGAGCGTGGGTACGCAACTGCTCTGAAGGTAGGTTGCGTACACCTGCCATTTTCCCAATAGAGAAAATGTCGGGGTACGCAGGTCACCCATGGGGCACCTGCGTACCCCGAAAAGTGGATCTTGAAACCCCAAAGCCCCCAAAAAATCAAACTAGGGCCTAAAATGAAATTCTAAACGGATGAAAACAAAGAGGAGGATGTTGTGAAATACCTGAAAGAGACGGCGCTCGATTCCGACGGTCGGATTCTCCGCAAAGTCCACGGGAAGTTTCTTGCCAAAAGCCCTTTTCTCTCCCTCAACAGTAAAATGGTAAAAATGACATGGTAAAAGGTCTTTTTATAGGTTTTTTTGGATAAATGAATGCTAAGTTTGTTTATTTTTCACCATGGAAGGATATTTTTCAATGTATTTTTGCCTATCTTAAACAGGTATGAGTAATGTGTTGTTTTTGTGCAGGACAAAAGGACTTTCAGGGAAAATTATCATTTTTCACGAACCAAGACATCAGAGTCATCTTTTAAGCCCTTTTCTGACTCCTAAAACATGAAAAGATTGCCGAGCGTTTCTTTTACACTCGTTAAAATGGAATTAAAAGACGGTCCCCTTATAGCCCTTTTCTGATCGTAAAAACAGGAAAAGATTGCCGGGTTTTTGTCGTTTCAAACTCGATACTGGAAATAAAACGACGTGTCCTTGATCGCTTTTTACTTTTCAGGTCAAAGACACTAACTATGAAAGTACTCCTTGGTCGTAAAAAACCAAGCGGTTCTCTCAAGCATTATTTTATACTTTTTCGGGCTTGGGAGACACAAATTTACGGAAAAGTTCAACCCTGGAGTCTTCTTTAGTTTTTTCAGACTCTCTAAAATTGAAAAACGCCGAGTTTCTCCTATACTGGACTCGTTAAAATTTCACAGTAAAGGACCTGTTCGATTACAAACAGGAACGGACCACTCCTTCTTAGAGTTCGAATCTAAACTAAGTTGGACTCATCCGAAGGATGAGCTTATAATCAAGCATATGTTATCCTCCTCAAGCTTGTAAAAAATAAAGAGGTACTTGCCAGAAATGGTGGGGGAAAAGAGAGAAGAATGAGCCTATTTGTTATCCTTTGTCACAGAAAAAACCTTATTACCACTCTTGAACACGACACTTTTTCATTCACCTGGGTTGGGAAATCCTTTGTCTTAAAGTTGATTAAACCACTTTGAAAGTCTTCAACCGTTTCTGGGTATTAACTTTGGGTCAATCGTCGCCAAGCCATCTGTCGTGTCGTTATGTGTTCAAGAGGTCTCTGCAAATAAACCATTCATATGCAAAATACTTGTCATCCATTTTGACCATCCCTGAGTCAGTCCTTACAGCAACATTTCTTCAACTTGAACTATGATTTCGTGTTGTGGGCTTGCCTGCAACGGGTCGCTTTCTATCGACATCAGCACATTATCTAGAGAGATGACTTAGAAATCGTCAGTACCTTGAAGTCTGCATGCATCAATGGCAGGTTTCTCGCCTTTGACGACAGTTTACATCATTGACTTTCGATCGAAGGATTCCGTGACATGTTCGACATCAACCCATTCATTCGCATCTCATGGATTGTACTGGGTACTTTGAGAACCATTGACATCACTGGTGGTCTCTCTCACACTTGTTAACAGTTTACATCATTGACTGGTAATCAAGTGGTTTCTACCATGTTCGACATCAACTCATTTATTCGCATGGATAGAATCGTACCAATTCGGGAAGTAGAAATGAAGACCCTGGATCTAGTTTCCACCATCCAGGCTGCAAGGAGTTTTGTATTCATTATATAGTAGACTAATCATAAACAGATGGCTGCGTCCATACTGTGTCTACATGTGTCTATGATTGTGATGTACTGCAAAATCATTCCTGTATCAGAGTAGTAGTTAGATTGTTAGTTAAAGTTTTCAATCTGAGTATGGGAATGCCTACCTCAGCGATGATATCATCTTATATATGTATTTTGTGTTGAATATTTGCAAGTTCTGACCGGGCTCTCCACAAGATAATCCTTGAAATGATAAAGTACTTCACCCTTCCTAGATGATATAAAACCCTAATCTACTACAGGCTTCGCACTTTAGGGGGCAATCTGTTACACTAAAAAATGTCACCATGACTATTTGCAGTTAGTATGGCTCCATCAACTGTCATACTATCCTCCTTGGCAAGTCTCATGCCTCTGCTTTTCATGTCAAACTCCAAGAAAGAGAGAAAAGTCATTTAAAGTCAATTATCTCTGGGTACGCAGTTTCTCTTAGCCTTACCTGCGTGTACGCAACCCAAGTTCACAATACTTGCGTACTTGTACGCTCTGTCTGTAAAGCAATGGGTGCGTACTCCTGTAAAGGTCAAAATGCGCAAGTTTCACTCCAAAAAAGTTACTTGTGGTCATTTCTAGAGCATTCTAGAAGCTTGTTTGACGTGTATTGAGCGCCTCCAGATGGTTCATGTATCCCTATGAAAGAGGAACTTATCCCATCAAGAGGGGAGCTAACCCATCCAAAGAGGGGCTTATCCCATTGATGGTGGACCTGATTAACTTCCTCTAGAGCACTATAAATACAGGCATTGGGCCAGAGGGAGGGGAGGTTGAAAAGCTGAACATTCCTAAGGGTAGATGCTGCTGGAATTAGGACTTCCTTGTAGAAGCTTGTGAGGAGAGATTCCCATCCTTTCTTGTTTCATTTGGAAGTGGGTGAGCTGATCAAAGTAAAGGAGAACTCTTGTTGGACCCTGGGAGGGACCTGCACAACACCAAGGCTCAGGTTGTAATGGTTTCTTTTGTTTCCTATTAATACAAATAAGTCCATTCTTCTCAACAATTTGTTATTTATGAGTTGTTTCATATACTCCTTGGTCTGTATGTTAAATATGTTTTATTTTATGAGATATTCAGGTGCTATTTAATCGTTTGATTGTTAGTGAATGCAGGTTTCGAAGAGAAGGAGGAGCTCATCCGGGTCGACGAGGCTGGACTACTACAACAGCGTTGGACTACAGGTAGGATCTAAACACTTGATTTCTTATATGGTAAATGCATATTTAGGGAAGGATTGTTCTTAATTGTCTTGTTTGTCACTAGAAAGCCTTAAGCTTCTAGGGAGGTTGGTTTTGTCCGCAAAATCGACTCTTTCCGCATGACAAGTAGTATAATAAATAACTCAAGCAATAGTTGATTCCACAAGCAACCACTATAAAGTAGGGCCAATTTAACAAGCAAATAGGAGAATTACAAAGATCCATAATTTTCCAATATGGATATAGACAAAAATGTAGTTTCTAGGCTCAGAAAAATGTAGCCATCCCTGCCCTATCCATCAATAGTTGGGGAAACAAACTACCTTAACCTTCGTTTAAGTAATTTTTCTCAACTTATTGCTATAGTCCCCCTGTGTGTTGTTGAGGCCTTGGTTAAATAAGCGGAGCCCCTTATGGCCTTATTTACTACCACAAAACCACACCAATATTCTTCACTACTACCCTACACCGTTATTCAACCCTTGTTTCCTAAATCCATATTTAGTCGATACCATAACTTCACCCTTCGATATTTTTTGCCTCACTTTCCACCAACCATAATTTTAGAACCCTTAGTGTGGCCCCTTAGGCCACTTGCTACCTTAAACTTAGCCTTATGTTAGTTTGTTGTTGTAGGAACTAGAAACTAGCCCTTGGAATCATAGTTGGTGAAGTAGCTTATGAGTTGGAGTTGTTGGAGGGGAGAAAAATCGACAGTGCTTTCCATATATCATGCATCAAGAAGGCAATGGGTCAACAAGTTACTACTTCAACTGACCTTCCCACTTTGGATGAGGAGGGACAATTTGTATTGATTCAAGAAGCTATCATGGTTGCCAAGAGAAGATATTTAGGGGAAGGATGATATCAAAATACTTTATTAAGTGGAAAGATTTACTCGAGGAGGATGCCACATGGGAAGGAGAAAAAATCTTGCAAGACCTAAATTTACAGTTGCTTAAGGACAAGCAATGTCGATAAGGGGAGATTTTAATGTCCTCTTCGAGTTAATTTCCTAAGGAAGGATGTAGTAGCCTATCTAACTCTATAGGCTATAGCCATTTCAAAAGGGCCAATTAAAATTTAATGTACTTAGGTAACACTAGATAATAAAAATTAAATTGGGAAAAATGGAGGGAAACTTGCAAGTCACTCAAATTTGCATTTAGGAGGGAAAATCCCCAAGGAGAAACTATATGATGAAGGGAGGAGAGTCATTATTATGAATTGTTGAACTTCTTGATTTTGAGCTGAGTGCTCTTGGAGGGTTATATGACCCTTGTATCTGATTGGTTTTGGTGGTGAAATATTCCACCCTAGCCAATCTTTCCATCTTTTCTTGATACAGGTGACCGAGTTCTAGATGGAAATCTATATATTTTTAGGTAATGAGTGGTTAGAATCTATCTTTCTGAGGAAGCTAGTGGCTAGAATTTATCTTTTTGAGCCATCGAGTGGTAAGACACTATCTTTCTAAGGTAGAAAATAGATAGAACCTAATTTCCTGGGGCAACGAGGACTAGAAAAGGATAGAGGATTGGGTTTTTCGAGGCAACAAAGGGAAATAAACTATCTAAGGCAATAGGGGGGTGGCTAGTTTCTAATCTCCTACAATAAAAAATTGACATAAGGATAAGTTCAATATAGTGAGTGGCCTAAGGGGCCACACTCGTGGTTCTAAGGTTGCAACTAGAGGAAAGCGAGGCAACAAGGATCTAAGGGTGAATTCAAGGTGCTAATTAACTAGGGATTGAGGTAACAAGGGATGAATAAAAGTGAAGGATAGCCTGACTAGTGTAGTTTTGTGGCAGTAAACACAACCATAAGGGGTGTCGCTTGTTGAACTAAGGCCTAACCAAAAAATGGGAGCACTGTAGTAGTTAGTTGAGTGACATCATTTAATCGAATGTTAGGGCAATTTGTGTCCCCGACTATTGATGGTAGGGCAAGGATGGCTACAATTTTGTAAGCCTAGAAACTACATTTGTGTTGATATCCCTATTGGGAAAATTGTGGATCTTGGTAAGTCTTCTATTTGCTTGTTGAATTGGCCCTAGGTTATAGTGGTTTCTTGTGGAATCAACTGTTGCTTGAGTTCTTTATTGTGACTACTTGTGCATTCAATAAAATATCATCATTTTTTTTATAGATTGATGAAGTACTGCAACACTATTATAAAGTACAACTTTGTCATGTGTTTGTTGAAACACTAACTCAAAAATTTCATCCCAAGGATAATCTCTCTAAGAGGGATATCACAACATGAAAATAAAAGAACCTAAAAGTGATATTCATGAGAACTTTCCATGTGGATGAAGCATAAAATAAGAATATCCAACTATATTTTGAAATTTAGAAAAAATATGGGTGGTTAGAGACTTATATCTAATGCCTACTTGTTCAATCTAGTGAAAAAAGCACTTAAGCACCAACATAGGGGAATCTGATTTGGATCAAAGGAAACTAAGAGAAGAAATAAGAAACATGTTTTGGTGAGGGGATATATCGTTTTTAAAAGAAAATAAGAAAATGAAAAATGAAATTCACGAGATCCTCAATAAAATGGTGACACATGGATAGGTGAATAATAGGAATATTGAATTTAAGAAAATGATAATTTTTTATGAGAACCCAAGTATAATACTAGAAATTTCTATAAAAGGACGATCAAGCTATGAGAGACTCACCTTTATGCACCATAATGTTGTATGAATGTCCTAATGCTATTTGGATTTTGAGTGACTAATTGAGATCTGTTTGTGAGTTTGGTATGTGTGGAGTTCCTCTTAGTGGGGACTTCTTGAGTTGAGAGATCACCTCCACATTGCTATTGTACTAATCTCCCATACAACCCCATTGTAACTCTGTGGTCTGTGGGGAAGAAGAGTACCCAAGGAGCAGGCAAGGAGGTTCACAAGTGCGTTGATAGCATCTAGAAAAAGAGAGTATCTCTAATAAAAAAGAAGTAGAAGGTTATGAGACTACCTCCAGGAGATATTTGGGTTTGCTATCATTTGATGCTTGGTACTTTAGAGTATTTTAATTTGTACATTATTATATTTTTATATTTTGTTATCATAATGCTTTCACTAGTAAAAAGAAAGTACAAATTTAAAAATTTCTATGGTTGAAATTTTATGGGCTACAAAACATTTTCACACAAGAAAATTGAAATGCAAGACAAAGAAGATAACCATAAATTAATTAGTGAATATGATCTTGATATTACATATATAAATAGAATAGTTAACAGGGTGACAAAATATTTGAGTCAAATACCATAGATCTTTTTTATTATCCCTTTGGAGACAAATTTAAGAAAAATACTACTTAGATTGCAAGTTGATGATGATTGGTACAAGGAGGTTAAATCAGAAATAGAAGAAAACAAAATGAGGATTCTGAAGTATGAAGTATATACATTGGACAGTGACGGTCTACTATAATTTCATGTAAGAATTTCTGTGCAATTGAATGTAAAAGTACGTTAATATATTCTGAGTGAAGACCATTGAGTTGTATACATGGTGCATCTTGGTGTCAAGAAGATGATTGCGGACTTGAAACTGGTATTCTTTTGGAAGGGTATGAAAAATGACATTGTGAATTGTGGCAAGGTGTTTAAAGTGCCAACAAGCAAAGGCTTAAGATAGACATATGGAAAGGCTATTGGAACCTCATGTAGTACCAGAGTTAGAGTGGGAGGTTATCTCAATGGAATTCATTATGGTACTACTAATGACAACAAAGAGGCATGATTCTATTTTTTTGGTGGTGGATATTAACCAAAAGTCCTCACTTCATACCAGACAAGAGTGCATATAAGGCTCCTGAGATAACTTGAGTCTTCATTGATGAGATACTGATATTGTATGGAGTGCCAAAGAATACCATCTTGAATAGGGGAGATGTGTTTATTAAAATATTTTGGACTAATTTTCAAGAGGCCTTGGGGACCCACCTAAACTTAAGCACAACTTATCATCTTGAACATGAGATAGATGGAAAGATGGAAAGGACCAACAAAATCCTAGAAGATATGTTGCACATGTGTGTAATGAATGAACAAAGAATACGGGAAGAGGTTTGACCATTGATATAATAAGCATACAAAGACAACTACCTGAGTTCCATTAAAATGGAACCCTTCAAGTTCCTATATGGAAGGCCTTGTAGGACACCTTTAAGTAGGAATAGACTGAAAGACATCCTTTTAATAGGGCTTGAGGTGATACAATAAATGGATGATCAGATGACCATGATTAAAGCAATGGTGTAGAAAGCTCAAGATCGAGAAAGGATCTATGATGAAGCTCATCATATTGATCTAAGTTATGAGATTGGAGACAAAGTGTTTCTAAGGGAAAGCATTTAAAAGAGCTTCATAGTTTGGAAAGGGAGTGAAATTATCTCCACGATTCATGGGGCCATTTGGAATCATTGAAAAGAAAGGACTAGAAGCATATAAACTTGCATTATTTGTATCATTAACATGCATGCATGACATGTTTTATATCTCTATTTTACGTCATTACATTTTTTATCCTTTGAATGTTATTGACTTGAGTCATTTGCAGTGCATGGAAGAGGGGACAATGTTGGCCAAGCTAGTCTACATATTGTAATTGTGCACTCAACAACTTAGATGTCGACTAGTGGACTGAGTGAAGGTCTAATGGGATAGTTATAGTTCTAGTTTATCTATTTGGGAGGACACAAAGGAGATGCATCATCTTTTTCCCTTATTGTTTTTAGACTTTAGGATGAAGTCTAGATTTAAAGGGGTTGTGTGTAGTGCCCTTCTCTAGTTGACCTGACACAGACACTGCTAGTCTTACTTTGTCGTCTGTGACAATACTATGACATGCACATTATTACTTGAGAACATCAAACTTTGATGATCCAGTTATTATTATTCATGGATGATGACTTGTAATGTGCTTATTTCAATTTTTACTCTATATTATGATCATAGTTCTGATATCTATTCTAATTGATAATTTAATATTTCTTATCGTGCATATATTTTGATGATTTATCTTTTTTATCAAATGTTACTAACAATTGTTTGAGTGTGGTAGGGAACCACCTTAGAGCACATATGCATGATGAGGTAGTAATTTTGGTCTGGTTAATTGAGCACAATTGATGTGAAAAGAATGAATTTATCTATAATATATTGTTACAAAATACTTATGACATGTTAGTGGTTGCAAGCACAAGTCATGTTTTTAACTGAATGACTCACACATGGGTGATGGGGTTTACAAAGAATATTATATCTTCATGGGAGAGGTGGGACAATGTCCCTGATTCCACCCACTAGCACTCCCTTCCTGACTTGGGTTAATAGGTACTGGATGCCTTCGCCTTGAAGTTGCATGATGCCATAAGGGTTGGATCATAGATTCAGTCACTCACGAGGTTTCATTGAGGGGAGAGAATCAAGGTAGACATATTGACCCTTAGCCACCATTAGTTTCGCAACATAGGATGATCTTAGAGTTAACAATGGTCTCCTCCATCATGCATATGTTTCCTATATTAGTCACAAATACTTGAAGGGAAACATTGTGGCACCATACGAACCATGTGAGGAGTTCTTGAAGGGAAAATATGACTTGGCACCCTTGGTATCATGAAAGTAGAAATGATATTATAATCCAATAAAAAAAATATGGACTAAACACTAGAGTTAAAGAATACAAACAAAAATTTAAATTAGTGTGAAATACAAAATTTAATTTAGATGGGAGTTGGGGAAAGGGATTATGGATATATTTGAATCCAATCTTAGAGAAATAAAAGAATAAAAAAATTATACTCCATTAAATGTCTATCTATTCTAAAACATGTGGAGATAATATTCCAAATGAAAAAATTAATAATAATTGCAATAATTGTTGAATAAAATATAACGCTAAAAGGTGGTGGTGTGCATGTTTGATATCCCTCTTAGAGAGATTACCCTTGGGATGAAATTCCGAGTTATGGTTTCAAATAAACACATGATAAAATTGAAATTTATAACAAAGTTGTAGTACTTCATCAATCTATAAAACAATGATAATATTTTATTGAATGCATAAGTAGTATAAGAAATAACTCAAGCAACAATTGATTCCATAAGAAACCACTATAAAGTAGGGCCAATTCAACAAGAAAATAGCAAATGTACAAAGATCCACAACTTTCCTAATAGGGATATAAATAAAAATGTAGTTTGTATGCTTACAAAACTGTAGCCATCCTTGCCTTATCCATAAATAGTTGGGGACACAAATTGCCCTAAAATTCCATTAACTAATGCCACTTAGTTTATTGCTATAGTCCCCCTGTGTGTTGCTTCCATATGTTTCTCAGACATTGGTTCAATAAGCGACACCCCTTATGGCCTTGTATGCCGCTACAAAACCGCACCAATCAGCCTCGCTACTACACTGCACAATTATTCAACCCTTTCTACCTCAATGCTTAGTTAGTTGACACCTTGAATTCACCCTTATTTCCCCGATGCCTCCATTAAATCCATTAGCATCATTGTTACCAACATTGCTCAGATTTTCCAAAATATGGGTAAGAATTTGGGCCACTTGTTGTTTCCCTTGTACCATATGTTGAGCCATATGTTGTTGCCCTCTAGATAGCTCACCCAAGATGTCTAAGGGATTAATCTTTGGTGTCTGCTCTTCCCTTTTCTGCCATGATTGAATCTATATAACTGTTTCTACCCTTCTTTTTCCTGACTGTAACGTTTCCCCTATCCTTTGAGAGCATCGATAAATCATATATTCATAGGTTGGCACGATGCATAACTCTGATACCACTATGATATCCCTCTTAGAGAGATTACCCTTGTGATGAAATCCTGAGTTAGGGTTTCAATAAAAACATGACATAATTGCATTTTATAATGATGTTGCGTTACTTTATAAATCTATAAAACAATAATGATCTTTTATTGAATCCACAAGTAGTAATAAATAACTCAAGCAATAGTTGATTCCACAAGCAACCACTATAAAGTAGGGCCAATTTGACAAGAAAATAGGAGAATTACAAAGATCCATAATTTTCCCAATATGGATATAGACAAAAATGTAGTTTCTAGGCTTAGAAAAATGTAGCCATCCCTGCCCTATCCATCAATAGTTGGGGAAACAAATTGCCTTAACCTTCGTTTAAGTAATTTTTCTCAACTTACTGCTACAGTCCGCCTGTGTGTTGTTGAGGCCTTGGTTAAATAAGCGGAGCCCCTTATGGCCTTGTTTGCTACCACAAAACCACACCAATATTCCTCACTACTACCCTACACCATTATTCAACCCTTGTTTCCTCAATCCATAGTCAGTCAATACCCTAAATTCACCCTTCGATATTTGTTGCCTCACTTTCCACCAACCATAATTTTAGAACCCTTAGTGCGGCTCCTTAGGCCACTTGCTACCTTGAACTTAGCCTTATGTTAGTTTGTTGTTGTAGGAACTAGAAACTAGCCCTTGGAATCATAGTTGGTGAAGTAGCTTATGAGTTGGAGTTGTTGGAGGGGAGAAAAATCCACAGTGCTTTCCATATATCATGCATCAAGAAGGCAATGGATCAACAAGTTACTACTTCAACTGAGCTTCCCACTTTGGATGAGGAGGGACAATTTTTATTGATTCAAGAAGCTATCATGGTTGCCAAGAGAAAATATTTAGGGGAAGGATGATATCAAAATACCTTATTAAGTGGAAAGATTTACTCGAGGAGGATGCCACATGGGAAGGAGAAAAAATCTTGCAAGACCTAAATTTACAGTTGCTTAAGGACAAGCAATGTTGATAAGGGGAGATTTTAATGTCCTCTTCGAGTTAATTTCCTAAGGAAGGATGTAGTAGCCTATCTAACTCTATAGGCTATAGCCATTTCAAAAGGGCCAATTAAAATTTAATGTACTTAGGTAACACTAGATAATAAAAATTAAATTGGGAAAAATGGAGGGAAACTTGCAAGTCACTCAAATTTGAATTTAGGAGGGAAAATCCCCAAGGAGAAACTATATGATGAAGGGAGGAGAGTCATTATTATGAATTGTTGAACTTCCTGATTTTGAGCTGAGTGCTCTTGGAGGGTTATATGACCCTTGTATCTGATTGGTTTTGGTGGTGAAATATTCCACCCTAGCCAATCTTTCCATCTTTTCTTGATACAAGTGACCGAGTTCTAGATGGAAATCTATATATTTTTAGGTAATGAGTGGTTAGAATCTATCTTTCTGAGGAAGTTAGTGGCTAGAATTTATTTTTTTGAGCCATTGAGTGGTAAGACACTATCTTTCTAAGGTAGAAAATAGATAGAACCTAATTTCCTGGGGCAACGAGGACTAGAAAAGTATAGAGGATTGGGTTTTTCGAGGCAACAAAGGGAAATAAACTGTCTAAGGCAGCAGGGGGGTGGCTAGTTTCTAATCTCCTACAATATAAAATTGACATAAGGATAAGTTCAATATAGTGAGTGGCCTAAGGGGCCACACTCGTGGTTCTAAGGTTGCAGCTAGAGGAAAGCGAGGCAACAAGGATCTAAGGGTGAATTCAAGGTGCTAATTAACTAGGGATTGAGGCAACAAGGGTTGAATAAAAGTGAAGGATAGTCTGACTAGTGTAGTTTTGTGGCAGTAAACACAACCATAAGGGGTGTCGCTTGTTGAACTAAGGCCTAACCAACAAATGGGAGCACTGTAGTAGTTAGTTGAGTAACATCATTTAATCGAATGTTAGGGTAATTTGTGTCCCCGACTATTGATGGTAGGGCAAGGATGGCTACAATTTTGTAAGCCTAGAAACTACATTTGTGTTGATATCCCTATTGGGAAAATTGTGGATCTTGGTAAGTCTTCTATTTGCTTGTTGAATTGGCCCTAGGTTATAGTGGTTTCTTGTGGAATCAACTGTTGCTTGAGTTCTTTATTGTGACTACTTGTGCATTCAATAAAATATCATCATTTTTTTATAGATTGATGAAGTACTACAACACTATTATAAAATACAACTTTGTCATGTGTTCATTGAACACTAACTCAAAAATTTCATCCCAAGGATAATCTCTCTAAGAGGGATATCACAACATGAAATTAAAAGAACCTAAAAGTGATATTCATGAGAACTGTCCATGTGGATGAAGCATAAAATAAGAATATCCAACTATATTTTGAAATTTAGAAAAAATATGGGTGGTTAGGGACTTATATCTGATGCCTACTTGTTCAATCTAGTGAAAAAAGCACTTAAGCACCAACATAGGGGAATCTGATTTGGATCAAAGGAAACTAAGAGAAGAAATAAGAAACATGTTTTGGTGAGGGGATATATCGTTTTTAAAAGAAAATAAGAAAATGAAAATGAAATTCACAAGATCCTCAATAAAATGGTGACACATGGATAGGTGAATAACAGAAATATTGAATTTAAGAAAATGATAATTTTTTATGAGAATCCAAGTATAATACTAGAAATTTCTATAGAAGGACGATCAAGCTATGAGAGACTCACCTTTATGCACCATAATGTTGTATGAATGTCCTAATGCTATTTGGATTTTGAGTGATTAGTTGAGATCTGTTTGTGAGTTTGGTATACGTGGAGTTCCTCTTAGTGAGAACTTCTTGAGTTGAGAGATCACCTCCACGTTGCTATTGTACTAATCTCGCATACAACCCCATTGTAACTCTGTTGTCTGTGGGGAAGAAGAGTACCCAAGGAGCAGGCAAGGAGGTTCACAAGTGGGTTGATAGCATCTAGAAAAAGAGAGTATCTCTAATAAAAAAGAAGTTGAAGGTTATGAGACTACCTCCAGGAGATATTTGGGTTTGCTATCATTTGATGCTTGGTACTTTAGAGTATTTAATTTGTACATTATTATATTTTTATATTTTGTTATCATAATGTTTCCACTAGTAAAAAGAAAGTAGAAATTTAAAAATTTCTATGGTTGAAATTTATTTGTTTAAGTGGATACTTTTAGTGTTATTTTTTTAATACTACCCATTTAGTTGAAGGGAAACCTGAAAAGGAACTTTTTTTATTATTTTATACAAAAATAAGTTGGTTCTCTTTTGTATATGCATGTGTGTGTTTATTACTCAACCTAGAAAATAATATTTATATGGTGTTATTAAATTGAGAAAAATCAAATTAAGCATGGTGTTAATCTCATTCCTACAATGTGAAAAAACAAAAGAAAAAGAGTCTTTGGTTTCTCTAGTCCAATGAGTTGTTTCATTTTAATTAAATATGTTGATTTTGTTGAAATGTAATTGTCATTGATGTCACCTGCCTTTGATGTCAAATATGACAAGGGAATTTAAGGTCTTTGTGGTCATGGTCTTGATGACTCATAGCGTACCCTCTACGATCAACCCTCTCATTTGATCTTAATCATTTATTCCTATTATTAAAAGATCAAATGAAAAATAATTATAATTTTTATATATTAATTAGTTTTTTCTTTTGTAGATTAATTTGATAAATCTTACAATTTTTGTAATTGTTTTGTAACTTTAGTTTCAAATTTAATGATAGAGTTAAAAACATGTATATAAATATAATATCAAACATTGAGTTTACTTCAATATAATTAAACTATTTTATATAGAAATAGTGTTACCATAGTTTAACTTTTTTATAATATATCTACTTTATAGCATTATAAAATAATATTACTATAGGTTTGGATAGGATATATTAGTTTATATTAATATCTTAGTGAAAATTTAAAATAACATTATTTAATATAGATATAGTATAGGTAGCATTACTATATTATAATATAACAATATATTATAATCTTATAGATATAGTATAGTATCATTACAATATTATAATATAACAATATATTATAATCTTATATATAATATTAATTAAATTGTTTTTATTTAGTTAGTTAGATAAAATTAGAATAGTATTAACATATATTAGTTTTTCAATAATAACATTTATTTTTAATATAATTTTATTACATTATAGTCTAATATTATTACTGTAAAATAAGATTAGTTTGATTGACTTAGTACTAATACGTAGTGAGATATATGTAAATATTGTAAAATAAAATTAGTTTGATTGACTTAGTACTAATTCGTAGTAAATATAATATGGTAATATTTAGTAGTATATAATAAATGATATAATATTGGAAATTTATATAAACTAATTTGACCTAGTATAGGAATAACAATTAGTACTAATTTAACATAATGTCATAGGGAAAGTATTAACATTATTTTAATGTAACATTTTAGGGTTAGATTAGAACCATTCTCAATTTATGTTAGGTTAATTTTAGATTAGTCGTAAATGACAAGGTAACCAGACCCATAATCAATCAAAATCGCCAGTTTCAACCATAAAAAAAGGGTCTAATTAGAACCTGACCAGATATTCTCCTTTATATTGACGGAGGGCCTTTTTTGTCCCATTAACACCCTGCAAATCATACAAGTCGAATCCCTCAATATCTATATTCTCCTTTATATCGACGGAGGGCCTTTTTTGTCCCATTAACACCCTGCAAATCATACAAGTCGAATCCCTCAATATCTATAAAAGGGACACTCGCCTCACTTCTTAGACCTGATTTGAACGATAATCTAAGGCAAGATAGCTCTGCGGCTAGGGTAATCTTGATTATTCTTGAAGGAGATCGAAACATTGTAGAAGGGTTTTTGGTTGATTTTGGGTTAAGGACTTTTGTGGGTTATATTTATCTACTTTCATCTATAAATCTCTGCGGGATTTGTGCAATCCCATAGATCAGCGAAGGAGATTGACTCTGTTATGGCACTAACTAGAGTGTAAATCGTTTGTTGCAGAGACTGGTTCGACTCTGTTGACAACATGTAAGGTGTGTTTGTTCAGGCTGCTTGGTACAGGGCTACGGTGGGCATCCAAGGCTATTTAGCCTTCTCTTTGGAGCGGATCCTGAGCATAATTCTGAGCACAAAAAAAGGGAGCCAAGAGCAAAATAATTCCCTGATCTGTTCTTCCTTGAACTTCGCTTCTCCTTTTCTTAGACGTTGAACATGGACGTGAGCTGATCTAGTGACAGAGCGAGGGTTTCTTAAACTAGATATATCTCTGTGGATATTCATGTGCCTGCGGTCCTTTAAAGTTCTGAGTATCTTGCAAAGGAGAATCATTTTCGTGTTTTATTTGACAAATCGGTTGGAGCAGTCTACTTGTTGACATTCAGGCAAACTTGGAGCATCAGACCTGTAGGTATTTGTCCTCCCTTGAATTAACAGAACAATGACATGTTTGAAGTAATCTCTGTTCTAAGTCTACAGATTAATTGAGGGTTTCTTCGGATCAAGGTCTGTTCATTATGACTGCTAGTTAGATAGTCCTTAAAATATTCAGTCCAGGCAGTCTTTGCGATCTCATAATTAGAGTTACACATATGTGATTTGGGAGGTCACGTCTACTTGTTGAAATTCAGGCAAACTTGGAGCATCAGACCTGCAGGTATTTGTCCTCCCTTGAATTAACAGAACAATGACATGTTTGAAGTAATCTCTGTTCTAAGTCTACAGATTAATTGAGGGTTTCTTCGGATCAAGGTCTGTTCATTATGACTTCTAGTTAGATAGCCCTTAAAATATTCAGTCCAGGCAGTCTTTGCGATCTCATAATTAGAGTTACACATATGTGATTTGGGAGGTCACTAGAGGTCAAACTTTCAATCCTTTGCTCAGAGGAACTAGCCCTTGTGAAATCAATACAAATCTCTCCCTCAACACTGAACAACAGTTGTCCTATATATCTGGTCAGCATACTTGAAGTTTATCAGAATAGTTGGCAAAGAAACACGGAGTCAGGGTTTGACCATTGAAGGGTACCTAAGTCACAAACGTTTAGATCAACAGAGACTCCATCTACAACATAAAAGTGTGAAGATAACAAAAGTCATCTACAAGCATAGCAAAAAGAAGAGAAAAGTGTTTCTGATCTATGATTAGTTACTTAGCATCGAGGTAAATTTATGAGCATGGTTGATTATATTCTGAAGCTTCTAAGGTATGATAGTATTTCATTTAAGTCCTCCACCTATGACACATTTCTTGAGATATGTGTAATAAAATCCATAAATATGTGAAGAACACTTGAAGCTTATTTAAGTGCATCAGCCCTAGTCCGTATCAGAATACTTGAACTTTATAGTCCGATGTAAGTGCATCAGCCCTAGTCCGTATCAGAATACTTGAACTTTATAGTCCGCAATGCCTGGTACGTTTTCACATGAAAGGAGAATTTGGACAGTGTCACAAACTATGGTACACCTTGCAAGATAGATCTCATTTACATGCTAGAACTTGAGCGATTCATCATTTTGTTTTTTTCTATGGTACTCCACTTCGAAAGCAGTATGAGGAGTGCTAAGAAAAGGCAGTGACCAGAGTTTTAGACAGTGGAATCTGTATAAGGCATTCACAGAAAGGCAGAGTTTGAAGACATCATTATAGATTGTTGATCAGTGTTTCATCCTCAAATATATTGTTGGCAACATCTTCAGGTAGATAAAGGGCATTTAATTTATGATTTAAACATTCTGAAAGCAACAGTTTGATTGTTTGAAGTTGGGAATCATTGTTCATTTATTAGCGGTAATATAGCCTCATTGAATATCCTTATAAGTGGGTCATGATCCTTGGTACAGGAGACCACAATTATTCTTTCATCCTTAAATTTCAAGGGTGGTTTTGTGGTGTTAGGGCAAGTTGAAGCTTGTAGGGCATTGGAACGTCCTTCCAGTAGGAGCTGGTAAAATAGGGTGTAGGAGCATATTTTCAGGAGTCCGAGCTTCTTGATAAAACTTGAATGTTTTTCTAGAGTACTAGGAAGTTGGGGCTTCCTTTTCAGTTGGAGCTAAAGAATTGCACTCATAAACGATATTAGAAAAGCGTTCGATGGTTTTCCTCTTGGAAGGGTTTCCCCCTAAAAATTTCTTGTGCACTATTCTTTTGATGTGTTGAAATTTTCATTTATTATTAATGCTCTAAAAATTTAATAAATATTAATTGTAATAAGAAATATTGATTCACCCCCTTCTCAGTGTTTCCAACAATTGATATCAAAGCAGGTCCTTACGCAATCTGTCTAACCACTGAAGGGAAATCTTGGAGTACACTAAGAATGGAGTTCCATTGTTCAATGAGAAAAGTTATGCACTATGTAGTGGAAGGGTGCAAGTATATATACTTTCATAGGGATATGAAATTTGGGGCACTGTCGAAAATGGTTACACTGCGCCAACCTCTCCTCCAATAGATGAAGTAGGTAAGAAATGTGTTGAGAATGACGCTAAAGCTACGAATGCCATTTTGAGTGGCCTCTTGAAATCTGTCTATGTTATGGTAATGGGATTTAAAACAACTAAGGAACTTTGGGCAAACTTCAAAACATATTTGAAAGAGACATGAAGGTCAAAGAGGAAAAACTTCAATTTTTCAGAGCACAATTTGAGCAACTGAAGATGAGAGAAGACAAGAACATTGCAGCCTATTTTCTTCGAGTAAATGAAGTAACTAATGCTCTGGAAGGATTGGGAGAACCATTAGATAAAAAGGTCATTGTTTGAAAGGTTATAAGATCTCTTCCAACAAGATTTAATCCTAAGGTCTTCGTTTTAGAAGATAGATCAGATTTAGACAAACTTAGCATGGATGAGCTACATGGGATTCTTACAGCTTATGAAATGAGGACTGAACAAGATGTATCTGCAAGTGAATCAACATTCAAGGCCTCAAAGAAGACAAGTGAAAAAAAACAAGAATCAAAACAAAATCCCAACCAAAGCAACAACGAGGACTCATATGAAGAAATAGCCAACCTCGTAAGGAAACTCAAAAAGGGAATAGACAAGTACAAAGGTAAGCTCCCCCTAAAATGTTTTAATTGTGGAAGCAACATTCAAGGCCTCAAAGAAGATGAGTAAAAAAAAGCAAGAATCAAAACAAAATCCCAACCAAAGCAACAATGAGGACTTCTATGAAGAAATAGCCAACCTCGTAAGGAAACTCAAAAAGGGAATAGACAAGTACAAAGGTAAGCTCCCCCTAAAATGTTTTAATTGTGGAAGAATTGGTCATTTCGTTGTAAAATGTCCCTAAGCAAAATGTCCTGATAGTGATGAAGAAGAGGCTCCCAAGAAGAAGAAAAATTAGAGGGGGAACAAGGAACAAAGGAAAATGAAGATGTCCAAGAAAATATTTTCTCAAAAGAAGACAGTTCCTCATCTAACAAAGAAAGTGATAACGATAGTGACTCAAAACAAGTATTTTTTATGGCATTTGAAAAGAAAATGCAGATGCCTTTGAAAATGAAAAATATGAGAAAGGAGAAGTCAATTTAAAGAAGTAATTTATTTGTGCCCTTGAAGAACTAAAGATAGAAAGGAAGAACATCAAGAAGTTGCAAAAGGAACTAGATAAGGTGAAGGAGCACTCTAATGATCTCAAGAAAAAGGTCAAAGACTCTGAAAAGATAATCATAAACTTGAAAGTTCAATTAGAAGAAGAACTAAAGATTAAAGAAACACTCAACAAGGAGTTGTAAAAGGGTACCAAAACACGGGAAAGTTTGGAAGCAGATGTAGTTTCACTCTGAAAGGAAGCACAAAAGAAGGATGTCCACCATAACTTCATGAACAACTCTAAAGTGTTGGATGAAATCATCAACAGTCAAAGGCCATGTGATGACAAGTCAAGACTAGGATATAAGACAACCTTTGTTAAAGGATCAAGTTCCATGACAGGAAATAAGGATGAATAGAAAATATATGCTAATGTCATAAAAGAACCAATAAATAAGTCGAAACACTCGCCCCCAACTCAGGGTCAAAGGATGCCTAAGCATCAATCAGCTAGAGATAATGTCCAATAGGAAGATTTTGGAGAACTACACCACCTAGAAGACCCCCTTCTCTCAGGTACCAAACCATTTTCTTGGTGTATGTTACTCTTACACAAATTTTGGGCACAAAGTTGTGAATTGCAATGCTTATGCTAGAAATAGAAGGAATTATGAAAACTACCTAAAGGGTAGCTACATCAAGAGGCCTCGTGAAGAGTACAACAGGAATTACAACAACTTTGGTTTATTAAGCAATGAAGTGGAATGCTACAAGTGAAATAACTTTGGGTATACAAAAAAAAGAGTGTAGTATGATCACTCCCCCAAAGGAAACAAAGCAAGAGTTCAACATTCCTTCAAAAATGTGGAAAAAAGAAAGATGAAGTATGCAACATTACTCTTACAACCCAATGTAAGAAAAGTGAATGGTTAATTGATAGTGGTTATTCAAAGCATATGACAATGGATAAAGACAAATTTATAACCTTGCGAAAGTACAAAGATGGAACAATCTCATTTGGCAATGACAACTCATCTAAAATTCTTGGGAAAGACACAGTAAAGCTTGGAGAAAAGGATGCCAAAGCAGAAAATGTCTCTCATTGAGAATTTGAATCATTGTCTGTTAAGTGTAATTTAGATATGTGATCAGAGGCACACAATTTTGTTCGACTCCAAGAAATGTGAGATAAGGAAAAAGTTATCAAGGGCTCCAAATAACATATACTATCTAGATGACATCAGAAAAGAGAAATGTTGTTTGGGAAAATAAGATGAAAGTTGGATCTGGCACAGGAGAATGGGTCACACCCATTTTGATAATCTTGTCAAGGTCAGTAAAAAGGAAGGAGTTAGAGAAATCCCAGAAATCACAAAGCCAACAAATTACATATACAAACATTGCCGGCATGGAAAGCAAACTAGGGTTGAATTCAAAACTGAGTATTCTACCTCGAAGCCATTAGATTTGGTTCACACCGACTTATGTGGACGTATGAGAACTAAAGGACTGAAAGGTGAACTATACTTTATATTAGTCATTGACCATTACACTCGAATGACAACAATAAGTTGCAGAAAGAAAAAGTCAAAAGCCTTTGAACATTTCAAGATTTACAAGGAAATGGTGGAAAATGAAATTGACTTGAAGATAAAATGTTTAAGATTGGATAATGGAGGTGAATTTACATCTAAATAATTTCAACATTATTTTGAAGAACATGGCATAAAAAGGATATTCTTAGTAGCCAAGACACCTCAACAAAATGGAGTCACTGAAAGAAAGAACAAGACTATACTAGAGATGGCCAAGGCTATGTTAAGTGACTCAAAATTGAGAAATATCTTATGGGTTCAAGTTATAGAGGCGAGAGTCCATATTCTGAATAGGGAAATGCTTAGAAGTAATATTGACAAGACTCGATATGAGCTATGGAAGGGGAGGCTAGCTAACATCAAGCACTACAAAGTTTTCATGTCAAGCAAATGCTACATAAAGAAGGATGACTCAAATATTGACAAGCTAGACTCTCATGTAGATGAAGGCATATTTGTTGGGTACTCAAGAAACGAAAAAGCTTAAAAATGTTATAATTTGAGGCTCAACAAAATAGTGGAAAGCATCAATGTGACATTTGATGAAGGCTATGGGAAAAAAACCAAACAAGATTTAGTAGAGCAAGAAATTAAAGAGCTAGAGCAAGAAGTAAAGGTCAAGGAAGATAAACCATTAGAAGAAGAACCAACTGATGATCATGGACAAAAGATGGAAAGCACATGTGGCAGAAGAAAGACATATTACCTTATTATCCACCACTGAGCCAAGCAGTTTGATGAATGACACATGGGAATTGTTGCCAAGACCAATGGACAAAAATGTTATAGGTACAAAACGGGTCTTCAAGAACAACATGAATGATTACCAGGAATAAATCCAGATTGGTTTGTAAAGGATATGCACAAGTGGAAGGAGTCGATTTCGAAGAAACATTTGCGCCGTGGCCAAAATGGAAGCCATCCGGGCATTCTTGGCGTATGCTTGTTTAAAAAGAATCAAGGTATATCAGATGTACAATAAATCATCCTTCCTGAATGGAGAACTAGAAGAATAAGTCTACATAGAACAACTTGAAGGATTTCTACTTACTAACAAGAAGGATTATGTTTGTAGGTTAAAGAAGGCTATGTATGGTCTCAAGCAAGCCCCGAGAGAATGGTATGCCCGCTTGGACAAATATCTGCAGAAGCAAGGTTTCAGAAGAGGAAAGGTCGACAACAACTTATACATAAAGATCGAACACGACAACTTAATGCTCATAGAAGTATATGTGCATGGTATCATTTTTGTTAATGACAATGATAGGTTGAGCAAGAAATTTGCTAATGACATGCATAACAAATTTGAGATGTCCTTACTTGGAGAATTGACTTACTTCTTGGGACTTCAAATTTCTCAAGAAGATAATCGAATATTCATCTCTCAATCCAAGTATATTAGGGACATGTTGAGGAGATTTCAAATGGAGGATTGCATACTAGCCATCACTCTCATGGTGATAAGTTGTCAGTTGAGCAAGGATGATGAATCCAAGGATGTTGATAAGAGGTTATATAGTTCAATGATTGGATGTCTATTATATGTGATAACGTCTAGACTAGATGTGATGCAAGCAGTTGGACAAGTTGCACGGTTTCAAGCAACACCAAAAGAATCTCATGTTCTTGCTCTGAAAGGATCTTCAGATACCTTAAGGGAACCACTGGTTTTAGCTTATAGTATCCTAAAGGAAATGAACTGATTTTAACAACCTATGTAGATGTAGATTGGGTAGGTTGCATTGATGATCAGAAGAGCACCAGTGGAGCAACCTTCTACCTTGGTGATTGTCTCGTATCATGGTTGGGAAAAAACAACCTTTAGTATCCTTATCCACAGTAGACGCAAAATATATAGCAGCGACAACATGTTGTACTCAGGTCCTCTGGATGAAACAAACCTTGTAGGATATCTACGTGAAGTTCAATGAGGCCATTCAAATGTTCTCTGACAACACAAGTGCTATAAGTATTTCCAAGAATCCTGTCATGCATTCAAACACAAAACACATTCATATCAAATACCATTTTGTTCGAGAACAAGTTGCAGAGAAGAACATCAAGGTTGAATACATTGTGAAAAAGGAACAGATTGCTAATATTTTCACCATGCCTCTACCTTGAGAGACTTTTGAGTATCTTCAGGAGAAGCTTGGGATTCTACCAGGTGTACATTGACATGCATTGATATGCAGGAAGGGGGAGCAAATACATGTTAAAGGAAAAGAGAAGCAAACAACTTATCAAGGGGAGCTACCCTTCATCATTGATGTCAAAGGGGGACATAAAACAAGTAAAAGACATCGAGTTAGGGGGAGCATTGATCACAAGGGGAGTACATGTGTTTCCATCAATGAAAAAGGGGGAGAATGTTGAAATGTGATTGTCATTGATGTCAACCCAAGCAACACCAGAAGATGCCTTGCCTTTGATGTCAAATATGACAAGGAAATTTAAGTTCTTTGTGGTCATGGTCACTTTGATTGGATTTTCCTCATCATGTTGATTTTGATGGTATGTGGCACGTCACGAGGGTCCTCAAAGTTTGCAAGATATTCTTGTTCAAATATGAATCCCCCTCTTGTGGTCAAAGTCCCCAAAAGGAGATGAGGTGGCAACTTAACATTAGCTACATTATTCAAGTCATAAGGTTCAAAAAGGATTTTTATTTTAGAATTAGTTCAAATATTGCTATGGAAAAATAATTTATGGAGGGATTCTAAATATAAATCAAGTCGGCCTACATTTAAGAAGGGGATTTTGGCTCTAATTTGAAATTTAGATTTCAATCCTTCCCTCCAAGTCATGCAAGTCAATTCCCTCATATGGAACGCTTAAGATCTATAAAAGGGACACTCACCTCACTTCTAGGGCATGTTTTGAACATTGATTTGAGGTAAGATAGCTTTGCGGCCAATGTAGTCTTGATTATTCTTTAAGGAGGTCGAAACATTGCTGAATAGTTTATGGTTGATTTTGTGTTAATGGCTTCGCTGGGTTATATTTATTTTCTTTCATCAATAATTCTTTGTGGCCTTTGTGCCATCCCATAGATCAGCGAAGGAGATTGACTATGTTATGGCACAAATCAGAGTGTAAATCATTTGTGGCAGAGACTGGTTCGACCCTCTTGACAACAAGTAAGGTATGCTTATTTAGGTTGCTTGGCACAGGGCTACGGTGGGAATCCAAGGCCATTCAACCTTCTCTTTGGAGCAGATCCTAAGCATAATTCTCAGCACAAAAAAATGGGGAGCTAAGAGCAAAAGAATGCCCTAATCTAGTCTCCCTTGAAACTTGCTTCTCCTTTTATTAGACATCGATCATGGACGTGAGCTAATCTAGTGACAGAGCAAGGGTTTCTTAAACAAGATACATCTATATGGATATTCATATACCCGCGGTCTTGTACAGTTCTAAGTATCTTGCAAAGGAGAATCATTTTTGCGTTTTATTTGACAAATCAGTTGGAACAGTCTACTTGTTGAGATTCAACCAATTTTAGAGCATCATACATGTAGACATTCATCCTCCCTTGAAGTAATAAAACAATGACATGTTTGAGGTAATCTCTGTTCTAAGCCTGCAAATTGATTGAGGGTTTCTTTAGATCAATGTCTATTCATTATGAATTCTAGTTAGATAACCCTTAAAATATTCAATCCAAGCAATCTTTACAATCTCATAATCAGAGTTACATCTATGTGATTTGGGAGGTCTCCGGAGATCAAACTTTCAATCCTTTGGTCAAAGGAAACAACCCTTGTGAAATCAATACAGATGTATCCCTTAACACCAAACAACAGTTGTCCTATATATCTAGTTAACATACCTGAAGTTTATCAAAAGGAAAGTTAACAAGGAAAACAAGGAGTCAGGGATTGACCATTGAAGGGTACTTAAGTCACAAATGTTCAGATCAATAGAGACTCTGTTGATTTTGGGTAGCATCAGATGCGCTCTAGCTCCAAAATTTTGTGGAGGGCCTAGAATACATAAGATCTCCAAGACCCAAAAATCGCTTGGAGAAATTCCGCCAGAATTGTGAGTTATTAAAATAATTAATATTTTTAATGGGTTCCTAAGTCTAAACTTGGGAAAATAAAAATATTAATGGGTATTAATAAAAATATCGGTGGGAAGCTTCTAAGAGACAAGGATCAAGTATGTTTTAATCTTAGCCATTGATTAGTGACTTAATCTCGGTTGTTGATTCATCAACAGGAAAAGTATAAGAGGAGGCTTGAGGGTCAGTTGGAGATACACCAAGTGATCAAATCAATTCGATTTTTCTAGGGCGTGGTTTGCTGAGAAAATCGAACTCGTGATCTGAGTTGTAGTGAGAGGGGCAGAAACAAAGATTTGGATCGGGAAGGAGTTCCGAGCCAAAGAGTACGAGGTAGAGAGGCAGCAGTAGCATCAAAGAGGTGGTGCAGAGGCCTACGCATCCCAGGAAGGGGCTCACGCAGTGTTGACGCAGACCAAGAGGGTCTGTTGTAGTGGAAGTGCAGGATATTTGTCAAAAGTTTGAGATTTTGCTAGAGAATCGAGGTTCTGAGTCGGGAGGGCTGAACAACAGTCTTCCTCCAGCAAATTGATCCAACAGAGGGGATGACACAGTCTCCTAGAGGCAAGATGTTGGCCCAAGCAGGGATTGCGCTGGGATTTCACAGTGTTTGTCGGAGTCAGGGCACTCAATGAATCAATTGTGACTTGGAGAACGAGGTGTTGAAAATAGCAACAAGAAATGCTAAAAATAGAAGTGCTAAAAATAGCACTGCTATAAATAGCATTTTGGATACATTCCAATTTTAGTTAGTCCCTAAACTAAAATTGAGAATTAAAATTCGAATTTGATCTTAGCAGCTGTTTGTAAAATAATTAATTAATTCATCTTGAGTTAATTAGTTGTAGAAAATCAAACATGAAGTCTATGTGAAGACATGCAACAATTTCCCTTTGATTTAGGAAGTTATCCCTTGATTAAAGAGATCATGATGAGTTGTAATTAGTTAGTTCAGTTAACTGAGTTAAGTCCAGTTAGATTAGTTCCAATAGTTTGTGGAATTGATTATAAGTTTAGTTAGTTAATGCATGCATGCATGTAACTGCTGCACTTCAGATAAGTAATTTTTCTCTCATAAATAACTCATGCATGTTAGTTCAGTCAGAGACCCAGTTGAAATCAGATGATGGGACAATCTACTATCAGTGGCAGGTATATTCCATTGAGGATATCTCTTGCATGCAGAAGGAATTCATTCCTTGAGGATTGCACAGTTATTTCTGAGTTTTGATGAGTGTGTGATGTGGGAATTCACACAGGTGGCAGCATTGGACCCCAGGAGAAACTGCACAAGGAAATAGGAGGCTTGGAGGATTGGAGGAAGGCATATGTTGTGTCTATTCAGTCTGTGAGCTGTATTGAGGGATTGTACTGAGAGCTGGATAGCTTGTGAGCTAAAGCTTTATGTAATCCGGACATATTTCCACTTGTATGATAATACAAAGATAGGGGTTTTTAGCTGAGGCTTTCCCCAGAGTATTCTTCTGTGTTCATGTGTGATTGCTTTCTCATTCTCTGTTATATGTGTTCTATATGATCTTGCTCAAAATCGATTAAGCTTTTGTAAGTTTGTTTCTAGAAGTAGATCAAGTATTTTGCTTTAGTATATTGCATTATCAAGTGATCTACAATGGAAATTTCTACATGGTATCAAAGCAAAGGTGATCAAAGTGAAGAACAATATACAAAGAAGGGAGAAGTTCCAAGTTTGAAGTTCCTGATTATAGAATTCGAATTCTTATCACATCTCAAATTTCACCAATGGCGTTCAACAGTTTGAGACTCGAGTATGCCCTTGATGGCAGCTCGAATTATATAGCCTGGAAGGATCGCATGGAAGCGGTGTTAGAGGACAACGGTCTAAATGACTTCATTGATCAAGAAGTCCCCAAGCCAGCAGTAGATAATGCCCAAGAATTGGCGGAATGGAAGAAAGGTGTGGCTAGAGCGAGGAGAATCCTTCTAGAGGGAGTTCAAGACCACATAGTCTCGAGTCTCCATGGGAAGGAGACACCGTTTTCAATGTGGAAAACATTGAAAAATTTATATCAGAACAACAACGATCAGAGGAAGTTGAAGCTGAAAGACAAGCTTCGCAAAATCAAGTGTGAAAAAGGCAACACGATCTCTATATATTTGAACAAGCTCACCACCTGCAGGGATGAGATTGGAAGTGTAGGAATCACGACAGCTGATGATGACATGGTGAGTCTTGTTCTCCTTGGTCTTCCTAAGAGCTAGCATAGCTACCAAGACTCAGTAAATGGAAGAGAGAAACTGCCAGATTGGGAACGACTTTGGTCGGATCTGATGCAGGAGGAGATAAGAAGAAGCACCAGAGATGGATCTTCATCAAAGCAAGATGATGAAGAAAATCTAGCCTTAGCGAGTAAGGCGAGGAAAGGGAAAGGGAAGGCGTCCCATTCCAAATCCAGTTCTTCCCATGGTGGGAAGAAGTTTGACAAATCGAAAGTGAGATGCTTTCATTGTCATGAGGTGGGCCATTATGCTACGAATTGTCCATAGAAGAAATCCAAGAAGGGATCCTTGAAGGGATCAGATGGTGAGGCACTGGCCTCACAGTTCGAATTGGATTTCTCTCTCATCGCATGCATGGTTTCATCCATGGTGGGATGTGTTTGGTACCTGGACAATGGAGCTTCATTCCACATGACCGGCGACAAGAATCTTTTCAGTACCTTGGAGGAGAAGGATCTCCAGATGCGGATCGAGATGGGCGATGATGGAAAGTACCATGTTTCAGGGGAAGATACGGTTGTGTTTCAGAGGGAGCATGGAGCTCCTCTCACCGTCACTGATGTAAAGGATGTACCGGGTCTGAAGAAGAATCTTGTGTCCGTCGTTATGCTGGAAGACAAAGGCTATGATGTAGTCTTTAGTAAAGGAAAGGTATTCCTGAGGCATATCGGCACTGGACAGACCAAGAGGATTGGGATTCGAGTAAAGAATCTCTACAAGCTGGAGGTAGACGACTGTGCTACATTGAGTTCCAAAGCAGAGTTGGTGCAGAGCCAAGATGTTGGCGAGCTATGGCATAGAAGATTGGGCCACTTGCACCATGGGGCCTTGAAGATCATGCAACAGATTTCTACCGGACTTCCCAAGGGAAAACTGGAGCAGATGGATACATGCAAAGGTTGTACCTTGGGTAAGTATGCGAAATCTTCCTTTCAGGATTGAGACAGTAGAGCTGGAGCAATCCTGGAGCGAGTTCACACAGATGTGTGTGGACCATTCTGTACAGCCTCCATCGCTAAACAAAGGTACTATGTTATTTTTATTGATGATTTTTCTTGTAGATGTTGGATTTAATTTATACAAAAGAAGGATCAGACCTTCTCAAGGTTTTGTGAGTTTAAAGCCTTGGTAGAGAAAGAATCTGGAAAGAAAATAAGGGCCTTGCGTAGCGACAATGGTGGAGAGTATGTCTCCTAACAGTTTAAGGACTTCTGTGCAGTAGAAGGAATTAAATGGGAGTTGACGACACCCCATAACCCACAGCAGAATGGGGTGGCCGAAAGGAAGAACAGATCGATTGTGGGAGCAGCTCGAGCGATGTTGCATGACCAAAGCCTACCACTTCATTTGTGGGCTGAGGCATGCAATACAACGGTATACTTGCAAAAAAGAACCCTGCACCTATACTGGGGATGAAGACGCCAATGGAAGTATTTTCTAGGAAGCGATTAGATGTGAGACACTTCAGGATCTTTGGATCATCGGTTTATTGCCATGTGACCAAAGATGCCCGGAAGAAGTTAGATCCAACAGCTAAGTTGGGGATACTTGTGGGGTACACTTATACACCCCACAACTATCGGGTGTTTCTGCCTACCAGTCAGAGGACAGTGGTGCGCAGAGATCTGAAGTTTGACGAGCAAAAAGCCATGCGAGTATCACTTGAGAGGGAGCTCAAGTTGCATGCAGAGGAGGAACTTTTAGTTCCTAAGGAGGAGGAGCCTCAGACTGATGCGGAGCAGCCGCATGCAGAGGATCTGGGAGTGGAGACATCCACTCATGCTGAGTCTTCTAGAGATGGGTGGAAATGCTCAAGGGAAGCTGACAGGTTGATGATGGATGCGCGAGAGAATGTGGGACAACCATCTTCTCAGCGCAGACAGAGGAGGTCACCCGAGCGGTACATTGGTTACATGGCCCTAGTTGGGGAGTGTGTAGAGACCGAACCTTCTTCTTTTGAGGAAGCAGTGCAGCAACCAGTCTGGGTTGATGCAATGGTGGAGGAGTACGACTCCATCGTTCAGAACTGTGTTTGGGATGTTGTCCCAAGACCTCAGGACAAGTCAGTGGTGAGTTCCCGATGGCTTTACAAGGTAAAGCAGGCAGCTGATGGCAGTGTTGAGAAACATAAGGCAAGGTTTGTTGCTCGTGGTTTCTCACAGGTCGAGGGGATCGACTACGATGAGACTTTTGCTCCTGTAGCAAGGTACTCATTTATCAAATCGATGTTGGCACTATCAGCTCAAATGGGTTGGAAGATCCATCAGATGGATGTGAAGACTGCGTTCCTCAATGGGAAGATTGAGGAAGAGGTGTACATTGAGCAGCCGGAAGGTTTTGAGACCTTCAATCGTGAGTTGCATGTGTGCCGACTCAAGAGGGCTTTGTACGGGCTGAAGCAAGCACCTCGTGCTTGGTACACTAGGATCGACAACTATTTCACCGGGTTGGGCTTCACCAAGAGTGAAACAGATGCGAACCTTTACCACATCATCATAGAAGGTAAGCCATTAATCATTGTTCTTTATGTGGATGATCTGATTTTGACAAGTGATGATCAGTTGATCAAGTCTTGCAAGGAGGACCTTGCAAGAGAGTTCGAGATGAAGACATGGGTCTTATGCACTACTTTCTAGGCATGGAAGTGTGGCAGAAAGATGGGGAAGTATTTGTGTCTCAAGGCAAGTATGCCAATGAGATACTCAGGCGATTCCACATGGAGAAGTGCAAGCCCATGCAGACTCCTCTAGCTGGTAACTGGAGGAAGGAGGATGCTACTTCAGGTGAGGTAGTAGCTGCTATTGTTTATCGACAGCTTGTGGGTTCATTGATGTATTTAGTAAACACATGACTAGATTTGTGCTTTGCGGTGAACTAGCTGAGTCAAGCTATGGTTCAGCCTACTAAGCCATTTTGGAAGGCAGCGAAGCATGTGCTGAGATACCTCAGAGGCACATCTTAGTATGGATTGTACAAACGGACAGAGGGAGTGAAGCTTTAGGGCTTCACAGATGCAGATTGGGCAGGGAGTCCATCAAACCGGAAGATCACTTTAGGAGGAATCTTCAACCTTGGTTCAACTGCAGTTTCTTGGTACAACAGGAAACAAAGGTCAGTTGCACTTAGATCAGCAGAGGCTGAATACATGGCTGCTAGTCAGGTACCATGTGAGGCCATTTGGATGCGGAAGATTCTAGTTGGATTGTTTGGTCAGAGGATGGATCCAACTGTGATCTATTGCGATAATCAGAGTTGTATCAAACTCTCTGAGAATCCAATATTTCATGACAGGTCCAAGCACATCGATATCCAGTATCATCATCTTCGAGACTGTGTGGTGAAGAGGATCATGTTGTTGCTGTATGTTTCGACCAAGGAACACGATGCAGATATTTTGACCAAGGCATTGTCAAAATGCTAGTTCGAGTTCCACAGAAACAGGATTGGGGTGACTGATAATCCCTTTCTTGTTGAGAGGGAGTGTTGAAAATAGCAACAAGAAATGCTAAAAATAAAAGTGATAAAAATGCTATAAATAGCATTTCGGGATACATTCCAATTTTAGTTAGTCCCTAAACTAAAATTGAGAATTAAAATTTGAATTTGATCGTAGCAACTGTTTGTAAAATAATTAATTAATTCATCTTGAGTTAATTAGTTGCAGAAAATCAAACATGAAGTCTATGTGAAGACATGCAATAGTTTCCCCTTTGATTGAGGAAGTTATCCCTTGATTAAGGAGATCAGGATGAGTTGTAATTAGTTAGCTCAGTTAACTGAGTTAAGTCTAGTTAGATTAGTTCCAACAGTTTGTGGAATTGATTGTGAGTTCAGTTAGTTAATGCATGCATGCATGTCACTGCTGCACTTCAAATAACTAAATATTCTCTCATAAATAACTCATGCATGTCAATTCAGTCAGAGACCCAGTTGAGATCAGAGGATGGGACAATGTACTATCAGTTGCAAGAATATTCCATTGAGGATATCTCTTGCATGCAGAAGGAATTCATTCCTTGAGGATTGCGCAGTTATTTCTGAGTTTTTATGAGTGTGTGATGTGGGAATTCACACAAGTGGCAACATTGAACCCCAGGAGAAACTGGACAACATCGATGCCACGGTGAAAAATGGTTATAATTAATGGAAATAGTTAACATACTATTGTGTCTAACAATAACGAGGTTACCCATATACTAAGGTCACTGGATGTGATTGGCCGTTAAAAGATACCATCAATGGAGTCCTATAACTAAATATACAAACATTTATTTTTCCACTTTAAAAAATGGTGGGCACTTGGCATAAGCGTATGGTTGTTGAAACAACTAGTGTAAATAGTCACTCAACTCAACAATAATTGAATTGGGTTTTAAATCCTTTTATTAACACGAAATTATGGTTCTATCACCTGATAAAAATATTAGTTTACAATTTAATTATGATAAATTTGCAGATTTCCCGGAGTTCGGGAGAAATATCAGTTACAAAATTGCTAGTGGGTAATCCCGGGAATGAAACCATATAGCATTTGATGTTAATGTGATAAATTGATGGAATTTGAATTTAAGACAAATCTAAGGACAGATGGAATAGTTATTTCAATAGAATCACAACAATGAATAATCGAGACCATGGTTATGGGTATAAAAATAAAAATAATTATTTTCATCAATTAAAGTACTAATTTTTCTGTTTAGTTACATAGTAATTGTATCACCGTAATATTTATTATTATAATATTTAAATTAGTGTATGAATTTTATTGAGGAAGTTTTACTTAATGTTGCATCATTTATGGAACAATCCATAACTGAAATAATGTATTAAAATAAAATTAGTATAATATTTGATTATTCTCTAAATTCATGTAAGGATTTGCTAGAATGAAAATGGATAGTGTTGTTGCAAAATCTAGTAGGCCTGGTGTAAAGCCTCATTAGGAGAGGGCCAAAGCTCAACAACCTTTTTCTTATTGTTTAGTGGATTTAAACCACAAGGGGAGGCTTCCCTAAATCACGTAAAAGATACTCTAGTACTAGGGCTCAAGTTGATGAGTTAAAGGTCTATTGTTGAGTAAAGTACCAACAAAGCCTAAGATGGCCTAGGTTCTATGCTATGGTTCAAGTACTCTAAACCTAGACCACTAAATAAGCTGCTATAAGTTAGGGCTTGTAAGATATGCAATGATATGGAATTCAATGCCATATGGTAGCCTTAGAAAAACTTTAAAAATGATATTCAATAAATAAAGGATCAATACCTTCCAATTGAGGTTAAGTTTAGGCTAGCTCTAGCAATTCTATGGCTATTAGGTATGCATAAATAATAATAAAGAGAGTGACATCAGCCCAATTTAGGAATATTAGACCATGCTCTATGCTATATGTTGCTTGTTTACAATTTATAGATGCAATACTAATTTTTTTGGACACCAACATGCACTTAAAATTCACTTTTATACACAAATCAACCCTAGAAACCTTAACGACTTCCCTTGCTATCTAGAAGACAGAAAAAGACCTGGAGGCTTCCCTTTCTATTTAGAAGAGAGAAAAAGATATAAATTTTAATATGTTTTATGATGATAAACACACTCTAGACCGGTGCCTTATCTTACTAGGGTTAAATGGAGTCTTTAGTGTAAAAAATCAATGGAAGGATTGATGAAGGGGAAATGTCCAAGGTATCCACTTCTAAAACCCTAGCTATTGCTCCTATGAGGGGAGAAATTAAATACATGGTTTTCACATCAAGAGTTTCCCTATAGGCCATAGGAAGGGTATTAGTGATGGATATCTTGTAACCAACAACATTTTTTGAAAATATGATTTTATTAAAAGGTTTTTTTATGACTATGTGATTTTTTACGTTATTTTATTATTATTATTATTTTTAATACTGATATAATATAATAGTTTTCATGCAAAACATAATGCATATGTTCCCATTATACAAATTTTGAGTACCTAAATGATGGATATTGCTTTAAAAGAAATTAAAATTGTAGAGAATGCATTATTCTTGTGCACAACTATTTTTGAAAATTTATAATGTTTTTTTTTTAATTAATTATTTTACCCATTTTATTTTAATTTTTTATATGGAAGTCATTATATCCTTGAAATTATAAGGCTATGCATTAGTGTAGGATATGAGAGTTTCAACATAACCAAACAATAATATTTTTGGATTGTTGATCTCTTTCTTTACTAGTGTAGCATACAACTTTTTCTAAAAAAGTTATAATAGGAATAAAAGATGTTTGTATTTTAGATTTTGATATATGTCAATATATATATATATATATATATATATTGAAGATAGTAAATTATATATATATATATATCTTTCTTTACTAGTGTAGCATACAATTTTTTTCTAAAAACAGGTAAGGTGATAAAAAGTTATAATAGGAATAAAAGATGTTTGTATTTTAGATTTTGATATATGTCAAAAGAAATAAAAAATGAAAGATAGTAAACAATCAATAGAGTAATTTCCTTAAAATTAAGAAATAGAGTAATTATGATATAATTGCTATAATGTCATCATAGCTATTAAATAACTATAATATTCTTATTGTGTATTCTTTTATGTTTGACAATTGACGAAATTTGATGTCAACAGTGCCTTGTTTAGGTGGTTGGGTGGAGGGTTTGTTTTTCTCCCTAATAAATTTCAATTTCGCCAAAAAAAATGATATGTTGATGATATGTTGGCTCGTTACTTGGTCAATGTGAAATGCAATAATGTATAAATAAATAAGGATGTGACCATGTTAACTAAAACGTCTAACCATAAAGCTTACATGATGCTCCCCTTATATATTTTTTTGGGGAATCTGGAGGACCAAGAACACCTCTATTTTCAAACATACAACCCCAAAGGCGAGGCTTACATGCATGAAGATCACTGCTTACTTTCAAGACTCTGGTCCATGGTTGCCCAAGCCACCTGGAAGGACCTATGTCTATAAGGAAATCGACTTGATATCCTCGGTTGATTTTTCTGATGGCGCCTCCTTAGAGGGAGTTTGTGGGTTCGGGGCTCATGCCAAATGCCTGTAGGTCATGGGTCGTTAACTTGTTTCCTTATGTATGAGGAAGACGAGCTCTTAACCAAGTAAAAGCAATTTTAGGGTATACTCCAACCTCATTTTAATTATGAGTATTGCATGTAAAATAATTTTGTTTAACAAATTTAAATATAAATTTAGGGCATACTCTGAGCCCATTTTAATGATGAGTGTTACATGTGATATTATTTTTGTTTAAAAATTTTGAATATAAATTTGTATAAATATTCGTTAATGATTTAATAATATTTGTAAATTTATTATTGTATAAAATTATTAAAAAATATTTTTTTATTAATAAAATTTAATAAAAAGATTTAAGGGTTATTAATAATATAAATATTAAGATTTGTTAATGAAATTTAATAACGTTATTAATAATATTAATAAATTTAGAATATTATTTAAATCTTAATAAATTTATAACAATACATTCATAACTATACATTAACATATTAATCTATATATTAACAAATTAATAATATTTTTAACTACACGTAATAACAAATTAATAGTTGATTAATTTACACATTAAGATATCACATTAAAATTTAATATAATAACATATACATTAGCATGTGTTAATCACGATTGATGTGGTCAACCATAGTTAACATGGACATAATGTTCAACCATGATTAATGATATGTATTATGTTCAACATGTCTATAATTAACCAAATTCATCATGCCCAACATACCTATAGTTAACCCACAGTTAACCATAAGCATCATGCCCATAGCCAACATCAACATAGATGTTAATATAGTCTTTACGATTAATAAATTTAACTTTAATAACTTTAATATAACTTTAATATATTCACTAATTAAGTTTTTTTAATATAACTTTTATAACTTTTTTTCAATAGTGAAACCATATTCAATCATAGTCAAACTAGCTCAACTATGGTCAACTATGGTCACCATGATCATCCATATTTAACATGGTCACCCATAGTGAATATGGTCAACCATATTCATTTCTAGTTAAGCATTGACAACCATGGTCGTTAATGTTCACCCATAGTCAACCATAGAGAATCATGTTCAAAAATTGACATCACAATCTGACAAATAAATATAAACATCACAATGTATCAAACAAGAATCAATGTCATAACATGACAAACAAAAAATCAATGTCGCAATATGACAAACACAAAATCAATGTAACAATGTGCAAAACAAATAATCAATATCACAATGTGCAAAACAAATAATCAACATCACAATGTGACAAACAAAAAATCATCCACAACCCTGCATCGTTTTACGAAACAAAATCTTAAAATGTGGACAAACCAATAATCATGAATATTAATAATACATTAATCTACACCTTCATTAGGGGAATTTTGATGTCTAAAATGGGTCTCCTAAGGAAATTATAAAATAATAGTGAAAATAATAAAATAAGATTACATAACATCATCAAATTTTAGAGGTAACAAAGAAAAAGAAAAAATTCAACTCATATTTTCAACTTATCTCCCTATGGTTTTACTCAAATTTCGAGCGGGAGCACTCGTTGGATGCAAAATTTGATTCTTCATCCAAGGAGTACCCATGTTGCATACTTTCGACGGACCCTACTACACGAAAAATGAGAAATACATGAAAAAATGTGATGCAATCACGTTTTTTCATGTATTTTTCAATGACGTTTTTTCATGCATTTCTCATTTTTAGTGTAACAGGGTCCATCGAAAGTATGCAACATGGGTACTCCATGGATGAGGAATCAAATTTTACATCCAACAAGTACTCCCACTTGAAATTTGAGTAAAACCTTAGGGAGATAAGTTTAAAATACGAGTTGAAAAAGTAGTTTTATCATTTTATTAATTTTTAATCTTTTTACTTTTTTACTCCAAAAATGGTGAATCATCGCCCATGGTTGACATTACCATCTTGTATCTTATTGGTTCTTATAAAGTTTATTTTGATTGTACATTTTTCTTATGAGACCCATTTTAGACCTCAAAATTCCCCTAAGGATCCTACACATTAATCTACATATTAACATATTGACAAGACATCAATAATACATAAATTTAAACATTAACACATTGATAACATATTGACTATACATCAATTGCGCCGAGATGTGCTCTACATCCTAGTATGGGGTAGATGTCAAGCGTAAATGTTTAACATTTAACATTTAACAAATTTAATCTAATGAATTTAGGCTTCTGTGATCCATATTAATTTTGAGAAGAATCTTCGGCGAAAAATCACATAGAGATATTTTAGTCGACGCGTTTCGAACCAACCAGTGTGGTTCATCGTCAGGACAAGTTGAATGAGTAGATCTTGCTATGCATTATAAATAGATCGGGCAGAATATCCCATGACCAAATTTCCAGATCAGGGAACGGCTAAAATGATAACAGCTAGATTTGACCAGGAAATGGCTAGCTAGACTATGAAGCGCATAATTATAAAAATATGTTAGAAAAAGCGAGTTAATATATCATAAAATAATTCAAGTAATAGAAATTAGTTAATTATATTTTAAAATATAAGTTAAAGGGACATTTAATTCTTAATCTAAATTAAGTAAATACATGAATAAATTAATTAGTT
The DNA here is from genome assembly GCA_031772625.1 of Pinus tabuliformis. Taxonomy (NCBI): domain Eukaryota; kingdom Viridiplantae; phylum Streptophyta; class Pinopsida; order Pinales; family Pinaceae; genus Pinus; species Pinus tabuliformis. Next base: position 438,986,508 of record CM062805.1, read on the forward strand.
ATCAAATAGTTAATAAATATAGTAAGTTGTATAAGCTAAAATAGAATAACCTATAAATAGTTTTTTTTTTTTTTTTGAATTCACTAATATTTATTTATTTAAACTCTTTGAGTATTCCTATTTTATATATATTTATATATATATATATATATATATATTCTTAAACTATTTTTACCATTATAAAACTATATATATATATATATATATTTTAACTATTTTTACCCTTATAAAACTACTAATTAATATTGTATTTCTCTAATATTTTTATATAGGGTTATTCTTTGACTTTGAATTTGAAGCTAATCCTTTTATTTTAAGATATATTCATAAAAATATATGTCATTTTAGCTTATATTTAAAATAGAATTAACTATTTATAGATTATTCTATTTTAGCTTATACAACTTACTAATATTTATTAACTATTTGATAACTAATTAATTTATTCATGTATTTACTTAATTTAGATTAAGAATTAAATGTCCCTTTAACTTATATTTTAAAATATAATTAACTAATTTCTATTACTTGAATTATTTTATGATATATTAACTCGCTTTTTCTAACATATTTTTATAATTATGCCCTTCATAGTCTAGCTAGCCGTTTCCTGGTCAAATCTAGCTGTTATCATTTTAGCCGTTACCTGATCTGGAAATTTGGTCATGGGATATTCTGACCGATCTATTTATAATGCATAGCAAGATCTGCTCATTCAACTTGTCCTGATGATGAACCACACTGGTTGGTTCGAAATGTGTCGACTAAAATATCTCTATGTGATTTTTCACCGAAGATTCTTCTCAAAATTTAATCTAATGTCAATCCTATAGGGGTGGATGTGTAGGCGTAAATGTTTAACATTTAACATTTATATGTGGGCTCAATTAAAAAATAATAAAAGGTTAAGAGCAATGTAGAACCGAGTATGGTGGAGATGTTGTATTGTAAAATTTTAAATCTTGGCTCAATTAATAATAAAATGTTAAAAGTAATAAAAATAATAAAATTCAATTTGTTATATTGTAATTTTTTTTGTGCAAGGCACCTTAGCCTCTCCAACGGTAAAAATTCCATAAATAATTATAAGTTGCATTGGTCATGCTAAATTAATAATGGTTGATAGACAAATCAACCTATGGTCTTACTTTGACAGTAACTAATAAATTGAAATGTGAAGTGGACACATAAATTTCTTGCTCAAGCATAAGAACTTGCATAAATTTTGGTGGGTAGTAACCACTTGTAAGTCTACACACTTACAATTTTACTACTACATAAGTGTTGAAGAAAACATAAATAACGGTGGGAATGGTGAGAAGTAATTGATGGTAGATATGTTATTTACTTGAGTATAAGTTATTTTCAAGTATTTTATTTTTAGATGGTTTTCTTGTAAAGCTTAAGAATAAAAAATCACTACACAAATATCTATAACGACTCCATAACTACATTTAAATTTAATTATTAAGCACATAAAAACTTAATACTTATAATAAACTTACAATATAACAAGTTTTTTAACCATGGATATCCACCCCCACTTTACCATGGATATTATTAACTTGTAAATAAGTTTTGTTACAATACCACGACATATATACTACATGTCAGAAAAACCATAACTCATTTCACAATAAAAAATTAAAATGTAAAATATTTTAGACATTACATATAACATTGATTGCATAGAGTGAAAATTCTCCATCATATGGATGGATTGGTTAGGGTGGGGGTGGAGAGAGTGATGGGGAGGAGAGAGGGAGGGAGAGAGAGAGAGTGATGGGGAGGAGAGAGGGAGGGAGAGAGAGGGAAGGAAGAAAAAATACATAAAGATATAGAGGTAGAGAGAGAGGGAGTGACATGGGAGAGATCGAGAGAGAGGGAGAGAGCAAAGGAGGTAAGACAAAGAGAAGGAGAGGAGAAAGGGAAGAGAGAGAGGGAGACATAAAGATAGAGGGGGAGAGGGGGGGAGAGAGAAGGAAAGGGAGAGGGAGACAATGATACGATTGGAGCATAGAGAGAGAGATGGGGGGAGAGATACAGGGAGGTGGGAAAGAAAGGGAGGGAGAGGAAGGAAAAGAGAGAGGAGTTGGGAGAGATAAGGAGAGAGGGAGGGAGGAGAGTAAAGCATGAGGGAAGAGAGAGAGAGAGAGGAGAGAGAGGGAGAGATGGATCCAACTTAAAATGAGGTTTATATCTCAAGGAATGTGATCCCAAAAGAGACTTGATCCCTCTCAACACTTGATAGATCTGGGGTTAAGATGGATCTAGGCTAGTCTATACATAAACACATGTCACCTATGGTTGACTACGGTTGGATATCTAGTTAACATGGTCAACCATAGTCAACACAGGTGCCATGGTGAACCATAGTCACCCTGGGAATCAACTTTAATATTTTTCCCAATGCAAGAAACAACAAATAACATCGCAATGTGAAAAACAACAAACAATGTCACAATGTGATAAATAACAAACAAAGTCGCCATGTGCCAAACAATAAACAACGTTGTAATTGGAAAAAATAATGACGTCACAATGTAATGAGCAAGAAAAAATGTTGTAATTTGACTAGAAGAAATGGCATTGAAATGTGATGAACAACAAACAATGTTATAATGTGACCGTCAACAAACCATGTCACAATGTGATGAAATTGAAATGTGACAAACAAAAACATTTCAAATTTATAAAGAAAAAATGACGTTGCACTTTGATGAACAATAAATGCCATTATAATTTAACAAACAATAATGTCACCATAATCTAACGTAGGTTTACTAGGTAGACCTATGTTTGCCAGGTTTACTAGCTTGACTTAGCTTTATTAAATTTACTAAGTTGACCTAGGGTTACTAAGTTGACCTAAGCTTATTAGGGTTATAAGTTTACTAAGTTGACTTAGGTTTACTAGATTTACGAGGTTGATTATATTTACTAATGTTTACTAGTTGACTAGGTTTACTAAGTTTATTAGGTTGACCTAGGTTTACTAAGTTGATAAGGTTGACCAAAGTTGATTAGGTTTATTAAGTTTACTATGTTTACTTGATTGACCTAAGTTTATTAGGTTGACTTACATTTACTAAGTTTACTCGATTTACTAGGTTGATCTATGTCTAATAAGTTGACCTACGTTCACTATGTTTAGTAAATTTATATTTGGTGGACCTAGGCTTACGAGATTAACTAGGTTGACATAAGTTTATTAGGTTGATTTACATTTACTAGGTTTACTAGGTTGACCTATATTTACTAGGTTTAATACGTTTACTAGGCTTACTAGGTTGACCTAGATTTATAATGTTGACCTAGTCACTACTAGGTTGACCTAAGTGTACTAGGTTGACCTATTTTTACTAGGTTTATGAGGTCAACCATGGTCAAGCACACTTTACTTACTTTACTAGGGTGATGTAAGGTCACTAGTTTGACCTATGTTTTCTAGGTTAACAAAGGTTTATTAGGCTTATTGGGTCTACTGTGTTTACTAGGTTAACTAATGTTGATTAGATTTATGAGGTTTTGCTATGTTTACTAGGCTGACTAATGTTGATTAGATTTATGAGGGTTACTACGTTTACTCGGTTGACCTAGGCTTATTGACTTACATTTACTAGATTTACTAAGTTGAACTAGCTTTACTAGCTTAACCATGGTTTACTAGGTTGACCTAGGTTTACTAGTTTTAATAGTTTTGCTAGTTTTACCTAGGTTTACTAAGTTAAACTAGGTAGACCTACATTTATCATTTGCTTGATGGTTTACTAGGTCGATCTAGGTTTATTAGGTTTAGTAGGTTTGCTTGATTTACTAAGTTGACTAGGTTGACCTAGGTTTATTAGGTTGACCTTTATTTACTAGGTTTATTAGGTTTACTAGGTTGACCTAGGTGTACTATGTTTACTAGGTTGACCTAGGTGTACGAAGAATACTATGTTGACCTAGTTTCACTAGGTTTACCAGTTGACCTAGTTTTACCAGGTTGACTAGGTTAACTTAAGTTTTCTAGGTTTATTATGTTCACTAGGGTTGCTTGGTTGACCTAGATTTACTAGGTTTATTAGGCTTACTACGTTGACCTAGCTTTACTAGGTTGATTTTGGTTTACTAGCTTGATTAGGTTGACCTAAGTTTATTAGGTTTATTGGGTTCACTAGGTTTATTACATTGACCTAGGCTTATTAGGTTTAATAGGTTGACCTAGGTTAAAAAGGTTGATCTATGTTTACTAGGTTTGTGAAGTTAACCATAGTTAACCATGGTTTACTAGGTTGACCTTGCTAGGTTAACCAAGGTTTATTAGGTTTACTAGGTTGGCCTTCGTTTATTAGATTAACCTACATTTATTAGGTTTACTAGATTTACTAGGTTGAGCTAGGTTTACTAACTTAAACAAGGTTTACTAGGTTGACCTGAGTTTCCTAGGTTTACCAAGTTGACCTAGGTTTACTAAGTTGATTTAGGTTGACATAAGTTTAATAGGTGTACAAAAGTTTACTAGGCTTACTAGGTTGGGCTATAGTTTAATAGGTTTACTAAGTTAATGTAGATTTTCTAGATTTACTAGGATGACTTACGCTTGCTAGGTTTGACCTACGTTTACTAGGTTATTAGGTTAACCTAGGTTTAGTATGTTGACCTAATTTTATTAGGTTTACTAGGTTTACCTAAGTTTACTAGATTTACTAGGTTGACCTAGGTTTATTAGGTTGACCTATGTTTACTAGGTCAACTATAATCAACCATGGTCAAACACACTAAACTAGTCAACCATAGTCAACTAGACTGACCCAAGTTGATTAGGTTAACATAGGTTCACTAGGTTGACCTAATTTTATTAGGTTTAGTAGGTTTAAGGAGTCGTCTATCGCGGCAGAGGAATTGCCAGGACGACCAAAAGTGGCCGGAATCCAAGCAAAAAAATTTCAAAAAATCTTGTAAAGGCAGTGTTTAAATCGTGTTTTTGATGGTGGAAATGGATTCAACACCATCAAAAACGTCTAGGACACCTAAAATTTTGAAGTTTAACAACTATAACTTGGATTTACAAAAATCTTTGCCAGATTTTCTTTAAATATAACCAGAATTTCCATAACTTTTTGGGCAATTCCTCGGGCTAGTTAGACTACAACATAGGTTTAATAGGTGTACTATGTCAATCATGGTCAATCATAGTCAACCATAGTAACTATGGTCACCATGGTTGACTATGATAAATCTTGGTTGGCCATTATCAACCATGGGTAACTATGGTCAACCATAATCAAACATGAACAACGATGATGAACAATAGTTAATCATAATCTATCATAGTCAACTATAGAAATGTAGATGACTTTGGTCAACTACATGTTGACTATAATAATTCCTCCTCAACTATAAAAATATTTAACCATAAACAACCATAGCTTACTAATCTTCTCCACACACAAATGACACAACCACATTAATAAAGTCATTAAAATACTTAAATCATACCATTTTCCACACCAAACCACATTAAGAGAGTAGTTAAAATACTTAAATCAATATCATTTTCCAACTTCAAAGCGCTTTTCAACCGCTTTAAAAAAATAAATAGAAAATGACCGTTATTGAAGTATTTCAACAACTTTATACTGGTAATAATAATCTTAAATTTAAACCCCTTACGGATCCGTATATATTGAAAAAAAAAACTAACAAGATTGGACGTTCGGAATAATCGTGACACGTGCCCCTCCAATAAGCTTGCATGCGACTCTGACAACCGACGTCACGCACGTGATTTCCAAGATCACGATTGTTGTTTCCATAAATAAGTTTCCGGTCGTACCATAAAAAGTTTCCGGGCCTGTATTTCTACCTATTTTCAGTTCATAAATTCAAGTAGACTGGAAAATATATTTATTCCAAAATCTGCTCAAATTTGAGGTCAGTTGTATATATAATCAAGCAGTCTGCAAACAGATATATTCCAAAATTTGATCTCAGTTGCTATCGCAGAACTGCTAAAGAGAAAACTGGGTGAAGTTGAAAATAATTTGCACATTAGGTCCGTTGGATCAGTTAAATTTAAGATATATATAAATAATTTATTATTCGATAAAAGTGAAAATGTTAAAAATATATATAAAATTTGTAAAAATTCTGTTGATTATAAATAAATTTGAATGGTAAAGAGTTTCTTAACAGTGCACCCATAAACTATAAGGTCATATTAATTACAACTATAATAAAACTAAAACCATATCATTTCTCTCTAAAGTATTTTGGCAAAGAGTATCTTAACAGTATAACCATCAATTATAACATCATTGTCTATTCTACAACGCAGTACGACAAGATGGGTAAGTATGTATTTCTCCAATATAATAATAGTAATAGAAAAAAAAAAAAAATTCAAACCAAAACAAAAATGAAAATAACTATATAAATAAAAAAAACTACAATACAATTAAACACAAAAATTAAAAAAAAATTGAATTTAAAAAAATTTAATCCCTCTCCAGCTACATGATAAATCCAAAATTAAATGAATATAAACGAGTATTAATTACAACTATAATTAACCACTAAAACTATATCATTTCTCTGTACAGTATTCTGAAATAAAATGCAGTGAACTGAAATGATCTTGTCTGAAATAAAATGCAGTGAACTGAAATGATCTTGTCTCTGAGAGGAAATAAAAACCAGCGCACCTTTGTACGCCAATGCCGAAGATGCAAAGCTGCCCCCAGACCCGCAGAGAGAAACCAGCTGACCAAGAGCTAGAGCTCCAAGAGTGTACCGTAGCTGTTCCTTCATAGCTGATGATAGATTAACAGGCTACTCTGCAATTAACACAATTGAAGGGAGCTTAAAATAAAGGACTGCAAGCCATTATTCGGTGGTTTTCAAGCGCGGTTGGCTCAAATAAAGAAGGTGCAGAGCCGATGTGTTGGGCAGAATGCCAAATAATCTTACTGCATTGCAGCTTACAGATTCCAATCTACTAAAGTTGGTGAGGAAGGGTCCACCTCTCCTTAGTATGCGTGGTACTAGTTGGGGAAGTGATGTTTTTCCGGGAATTAGCAGCAGGAATTGACCAGTATGCGGGGTACTAGTTGGGGAAGTGATGTTTCTCCGGGAATTAGCAGCAGGAATTGACCAGTAAACATCAAGTAACCAATAACCAAAGCTAACCATAGCCATGGGTTGGAGCTCAATAATGGTTCAGGATCAATCATAAATTTATTTTTTTGTAAAGTTAGTCGTAATAGTGGTTAGGATGAACAGCAATATATATATTTTTTTGTTTAGTTAGTTACAGTGGGAGAATATGTCACAGGGTGGTTAATCTTTATTCATACAAAAGTATAAAAGAAATAAAATAAATGAGAACTTATAAAAATATAATAAAAATAAAGTCAAAGTGTAATTTTTTAAGTTTTTTAATAAACAAAATTCAGTAAACACGATCGGAAGGTTTCCCATGCTTTTTTTTAAATTCTGTATTAAACTTTATTATTTTTATCAATAAAATTAAGTTTAGTGTAAATAAATATAAATTTGTATTTTTTACCAATAAAACTAAGTTGTGTAAATAAGTGATGAATAGTTTTTTGGGTATGATTTTGATGAAATCAAAGAAATTTTTGGAAATTCAAGTTACAACCGTCAAGTTTTAGAATTTTAGGTGTTTTAAGGGTTTAGAGGTGCTAAATCTATTTCTAAAATTGGAAAATATGATTTAAACACTCTTAGTTTCATTTTTTTTGAAAAAAACACAAAATTCCAACAAGGAAATCCCCATCTATATCTAGGCCATTCACCTACTTAAACCAGTACATAAAATTATACTTTCGTAAATTTATGTTTCATCTGAAACCTTCTTAACTAACATGAAATTTAAAATTCTAAAATTTACTAAATAAAAGGTATACTATTTACTTTTTAACAATGATTAACAATTGAATTCCTCCTCTTTCACATTTTTTACAAGTAATTTATGCATCTCTTTCCGCGTAATCCATGTGATAGTTTATGACTTTGACATTTAACTTTAGCAAGCAATAGAGTGTCTAGAAGGGACATGGCAGTTGGAACCTTGTGTGAAGTCTGTTCTGTTGGTGTGGCACGGAGAGGTCGACTCTCTGGGAGGGCAATCGCTATATAGATCTCGCCCGGGTACCAAATGACTTTGAAATGTTAATAGATATACAAGCCAACAAGTTGCGAAAACTAGATCAAACCTTAGGTCATTTGAAGGATCCTAAATGGAAGCAATTCTTTAAAAGAGTTAAGGCTTTTGTGAAAAGATTTCGCAATCGAAAGGACGTTAAAAAGTTAACTAATGTTCCCATAGCCATGGTATGGCCTGTGAAGGTAGTAAGTCTTGCTCTTGTGACAGGGATTGCGGTCCCCAAAGTTCCGATTTGGCAAAGGAGAAATTTGGCGCTCTCGCCTCCGCTTAATATGCATAAGATGATACAATCTAGATTTGAAAACCTGATACACTATTCTTACAAAACAATTTCTGTCCAGGATGCATCTGTCGTGGCTTCCAAGTAGTTTTCGACATCGAAGCTCCTAGGTGACCGAGTACTGAAAGAGAAAACTTGCCTCGAGGGTTATAGGGGTTCTAAAGCATATCGATACTGGGGAAGCTGCTGGTGAGAAGGCTGAGCCTGTCACCGTATTAGATATTCAGAACCCTTTACAAATCTCGATCAAATTGATTTCAGGGCATTTGATAATTTTTTCGGTCAGACTAACAGATCTAGTAAAAGACCCCAAGCTATTGCTGGAACTCAAAACAGGGTTACCCTCTGGATTACAACACCTTATTTTCGAAGATAAGCAAATGGAAGATTTCTATCCTCTCTCTGTTTATAATATATGTAGGGATGCCAAAATTTTCTTGCCCCTTCGATTGTGTGGGGGAGCTTTGGGAAAGCCTTCCTCTTCCCATGCCTTCTCTTACAAAGACGTGGTCTGAAACTAGGTTCCCCAAAGTGTAATGTCGCCTCAACAATGTCCTCTGCCCTCAGGCAAGGTGGCTCAAGCCTAGGTTGCTCTGGGTCCTTTTATGTAGACAAGGTTGAGGATGTCCCTTTAGTCAAAATTACACATCCAAATCTGGATGGAATCTATGAGTTGTTGCCAGGTAATGGCCTCATCTATCGTTTCAATGGGCTATGGCCATGTACAACAGGCCTTTACCAATGGATCCATTTAACTTGGATCAAGGCATGCATGGTCCTCTTATATTCTAAGGCTTTCTTCATCGTCATTTTTTACAACGATGCAGATTATAATAATGGTCTTTCCAAGGGGCCTTGGTTTTGGGGAAAAGTTGGGCTCTTCCTGACCCCTTAGTTCCCATATTTTGACCCCTCCACAACTGTGATCATAAGGCTACCCATTTAGGTTCAACACTTGAATTTTCCGGCCCATCTATGACATTCTTCAGTGTTTAAGGGTATTGGAAACATCTTGGGTCATTTTCTGGCCTCATATCCCTCGCGAGGCTAGTGTGGAGTCTTCACCTATGGCAGGATTTGCGTAGAAATCAACATCAACAAAGGCTTGCCTGGAAAATATTAATTTAAAAAAAGGTGATTTTCATTGGACCCAACAACTAGATTACGAGAGCACTTCCTTTTTGTGTCGACTTTGCCATGAAACAGGTAATCTTCAAAACTGTTGTTCTAAAAAAATCAGTCAAACTAAAGCCCAAATCTAAAGCATGGAAGCCATGCAACTTGCCTCCTCGAGAAGAGGAGGATTCCTCTTCCTTGGATCAAGAAGATGATGAGTTTGATGATAACGTGGTCTCATTGGACGAGGCCCAAAATTTAGATCTTCAAAAGCCCAATAAAGGAGGTCAAGAGATCAAATTTTGTCAGCCATAAGAGAAGAAGTCAGGAATAATGCTTCGACAGGTGCCATGAAGCGACCCATGAATCAACCTCATGAGACTCTAACAAGGATGCCTCCTTAGATTGTTAGAACAATATTAAGGTAGCTTTGGTAGCCACACCTCCATAAGGTTGGATCAAAGTAGCAAAAAGTAAAGGAAAAAAAGGATGCACCGTTGATCAGCCCAAGTTGGGTGATTTCAATGTTTTTGTTTTTCATTTTTTATATATGTTATGTACTTTGTTTCATGGCCATCCTTTAGGCCAATTCTCCTCTCCTCATATATATCTGTTTTCCGCAATAAAATAATATTTTCTATTAAAAAAAAGATAATTAACCATGGTTCTTAAAATTCTCTTTTTAATATACTTGAAAAATCACAGTGTCATGTAATTATAAAATATTATTTATAAGTTTTAAAAATTCATTTTAAATCTTTTTTTATCTTTTTTTATCTATATATATATATATATAAAACCATGATTAATAATCATTTTTAAAAAACTTACTAATTTTTATGATGTATATTCCAAAAATATTATTATTAAAATAGTATTGAGATGTTTTAAAAAATATTCCAAAAATATTATATTTAAAAATATTGTTATAATAGTTTTTCTATATTTTGAAATAAAATTTAATATTTTGAAATTTAAAAATGAATTGTAACTTATATCTATCTCATTTAAGTAAATCATTTTATTATTAAATTGTGTTTAATAATTAATTATTATTTTGAATATCTTGAAATTTTATTATTGATATGATATTATTTTGAATATAACATATTTCAAAATGAAAATTAGAAATAAATCAGGATAGATTCATGTTAATTTTAGATTTACTAAATATTTAGAGAAATCAAATCTCTCGAGATGCAATTTTTTTTTAAATATAAAATTTGAGAAATTTTTTTACATCTAGAGATATGATTCCTCGCAACTTAAGATAGATTTATACTTGTTCTTAATAATAATATTTATGTTTATGTAAATTTTACATATCTATTTATATATAGAAATATTCTTACTTTTAATTTCATAAAAACATGTTATGTTTTATAAGCTTATAATTTTCTTTTTAATGTGATATGCAAAATCCTGATATGTTCTATAAATTTATAATATATTTTTTCAATGTGATATGCATAATATTATATATATATATATATATATATATATATATATATAACTTAAAAAATATGGTAAACATTGAGTTTTATATTTAATAATTAAACTTAAATATTAAATTTTGAAATATAATGATTATGACTTTGAATCATTATTTTAATTTACATTATAAAATAAATCTTAATTTATAGTTATTATTTATATTTTATATTTCACATATATATATAATTTTTTATTTTTTTTTTTTTTTTTTAATATATATATATATATATATATATATATATATATATATATATTTAATGTTTTATTTATTATATGTTCTAATATGAACCATTATTACTTAAAATTATAGATTTATTAATATATATTAATATATATATTTTTAATGTTTTATTTATTATATGTTCTAATATGAACAATTATTAAAAATTATAGATTTATTATATATATATATATATATATATATATATATATTTTAATGTTTTATTTATTATATGTTCTAATATGAACAATTATTACTTAAATTTATTTTAATGTGATATGCATTCTATAAATTTTTTCTAGAAAAAAATGTTTGTAATTTTATTAATAAAAACAAAATTACAATACATCAAATTAAATTGCTTTATTATTTTTATTGATTTTTTTCAATTGAGTCATATTATGTTTTATTATTACTAACCATCAACAACAACAATTCACAACTTTAATTATCTGAAATTAACAATCCAATCAAATTTCTTAGCTCTAATTGTAACTTCAGTAGACACCAACCTACGAAGACTCTAATCCCCTAATTGAACACCAACTTATTGAATTTGTAAATTTATGATATCAATCTCTTATTTGAACACCAACTCAACAAACAAACAAAATTTATAGACACCAACCCATAAAAAAAACTCCAATCCCAGCTGAGCATCGGCTCTTCTCATATGGTTCTCACTTCACCATGCATCACCAAATATTTTCACTCTCAAGTTTGATTACAGCCACCTGGCCTGGACAATGGGTTTCCTTTTGAGTATTAGTCCTCCACATTCATTCGAATTGACCTTGATCCTTCGAACAACACACCGCTCCCAATCTACCTTACTGTTAATCGATGCCTGAACTTAAGGATCCACAAACATATAATGTTAACTGATGACATAACTTAAGGATCCACAAACATATACTCCTAGAACTCGAGGGAACGACAGTTCCAACTGCGTGAAGGGTTTACAACAAAGTTCTGGTTCTTTATAACGAAATATGTGGGTTTACAACAAAGTTCTGGTTCTTTATAACGAAATATGTGCTCACAGGGTTCGAATCTCATCCATTCAATCGGACAAAGGTTTCAAATAACTAATTTCCACACGTTGTTGACCGAGAACAATGGAACAAATACTCAATCCTTTCAAATCACTTCATTTCCTTTTGAATCTTAATCATATATTGGGCCAATGTGCTTTTATAATTGACTTTACCTCTTCTCAATGCTTTAATTAATAACTATAAATCTCCTAGAGCAATAACTCTTTTTTGTGATGATTTGAATTTATTAATTACAATCCATGTAAGAGGGCTAATGCTTTATCTTTATCTTGATTGTTCATTATTTTTCTTAATCCCCACTATATATATATTATTTCTTTTGGATTAAAGATTATCTTATCTATTTTTAGTATTTTTAGATTTTTTTGAAGCTCTATACGAGAATGAGATTCATGAATTGATTGCAGAGCTTACTTTCCACTTCGATTATGGAAACTTAATGGTGGTCAACTTACCTATTATCCATTGATGTATATATTTTGGGAAAACTACGAGCTATATCTTTGACTGCTTGAGCTTCTTGAGCATTGTACAAATGTTGCCCGACATCCCTTTGCTGTGGACACTCTCTTTTGTGGTGATTTTCTCCATAAGTCCAACACTTCAATAGATCCCTTGTATCACCCTTATTTTGTCCTGCCACAGACTGATTTACACAACCTCTCTCTATTGCATTACTTCTCTCTTGACCTTGTCTAGTTGAAGTTATATTTTCTTTCTTTCCTGCAGTTTGGCATTTCTAGCCAAGTTCTTATGCCCAAATTCTTTATATTTCAGGCTTCCTTTCACCTTCCAATCCCTATTGAATTTTGGGTCGCGCTTTGACTATTCATAATAGTGCTTTAGTTTCTTAATTGCATCCTTTGATGTCTTAGAGTCATCGAATTCAATTTTATCCTTGAAGGATTGTGGCAGTCCATTGACACACCTCTGAATCTTTTCTTTTTCTTCCTTACGGTAATGAACATGTCTTAGCAACTATAAGAATTTGGTGGTATGCCCCTCATCTGACATTTTTACCAATCTAAGCTCAAGAAATTCCTTAGATTTGTTGTCAAAGTATCTCTCATATAGATACTTGTTCCTGAAATATTCCTCGAATTCCTTCGACGACAACTCTTTTTCATTTATGACTTTTACATTCCTTAAATCTCCCCACTAGATGTTAGAGCTACCTTTCAAGCTAAAAGTAGTTACCCTTGCTTTCATGTTCTTTGAATAGCTATGAATCCTGAAGACCTTCTTCATCCCAAGGAGTCGTGATTCAACATCTTTTGATTTCTTCACTTCACCATCAAATGTAGAAGGCTTGGCCTTCCTAAACTATTATGAAATATCCCTCGGCATTAATGTTGTGGTCTTCTGTGAGTATTCTCATGCAATTGCTTAGGGATGCATTCCCTCCTTTCAGGAGTATCCAACATAGTGCCTCCTTTCATAGTTTCTTCATTTGAAAACTTGTGCCTTTTCCTGGATCCACTACCATTAGCCCCATTGGTTCTTTCTTCTTGTCCCAAAGGGATTTTCTTGTTTCTATGACTAGATCCCAACTCATGATGTTCTTTCCTTTGCAAGTCTGAGAGGCTCTGCAATATGACAACATCCATTTCTACTTGCATTTCATGCACTTTTTAAAATCCTTTCTTGCGCCTCAATAAGCCTCTCATTATCATCTTTACAAGTCTTTATTTCAGCTCTTAATCCCTCAAAGTATCCATCCAATAAGGAGAGTCTTCTGTAGAAATTGATAGAATTTTTCTACTACTAATGAATTCGAACTAAAAACAAGAGATTAAAAATTTCCTCTACTATTCTGCAGAATGGAAATCACAATTTAGAAACACGTGTAATGGCATGCAACCATTAAAACCTCAAGAACATAATGATTTACAGGGGAATCCAACTGGGAAAAACCCTTTCGCTGCTTTTCATTAATCATATGAGAATGAGAAACTATTACAATGTATTTCTTTGATCCTAAAGCACACCCCGCACTGTAAACTTGTTCTCCTACTTACTGTCCTTCTCTGGCCAATACTTAGCCAATTCAAGGCCCCATCTTCCTCCTATTTCCTTGCACAAACTTTGAGGAAATTAACTCCTAAACCATAGGAATTTCCTCCTATTTGCTTGCACACTTCCCAAGGAATAATTCACCTATTTAAATTCCAAGCCTGTACACTCAACAAGTATACAAGTTATGATTACAATGTGCCTTTTCCTCCACTTTAGCTAGGCAATTCGAATTCCACAGATGTTTGTGCTATTTTTAGCTAATTGACTAGTTTAACTGAGAGATCACTGAGTTAACAATAGTTCTACTACTCAATTGACCTTCAACTGACTAAACTAATGACTTGAGCTCAATTAATTGAGTTCAACTGAAAATAACTAAACTAGATTGCTAAATTTTAGTAATCACTACATGCACAACTCTACTCCAAGCCTATAACTCGAATTTACTGAGTTAACTAGTAGACAAGGCCATGTCACTCTAGCTAACTGCAATCCAAGTCATCCTGCTAATGTGGAAAATCAAATTACTCAATTTGACTAAGGCAAAAGTCAAATTGAGCCTTTCTTGCTACAATTCTAACACTTCCTCTTAGCAAGAAAGGGGTTTTGGACCACCCCTATCCTGCACCTATGGAATTCGAATTCGCCTCTTGACAATGACTTTGTCAAGATATTTGCATCGTACTCCTTAATTGGGATGTACTATAGCATCATAATTCTCCTCTGCACACAATCCCACAAGTGATGGTACTTGATATCAATGTGCTTGGACCTGTCATGAAATACTAGATTCTTAGAGAGTTTGATACAACTCTCATTATCACAATAAATCACTGTCAGATCCATCTCCCGACTAAAAAGACCCACAAGTATTTTCCTCATCCATATGGCCTCACACGCTGCTTGAGTTGCATCCATGTATTCAACCTTTGCTAAGTTGAGTGCCATAGACCTATTTTTCCTACTATACCAAGAAATAGTTGCAGACCCAACAATGAAGATAACACCCAAAGTACTTTTCCTGTTTGATGGACTCCTTGCCCAATCTACATCAGTGAAGCCTTGAAACTTCACTCCCTCTATCCTCTTGTACCATAACACATACTTGGTTGTGCCTTTGAGGTATCTTAACACATTCTTTGCTTCCTTCCAATACAACTTGGTAGGCTTTACCATGGCTTGACTCAATTGATTAATTGCATAGCATATGTCGGGCCTTGTGTTCACTAGATACATCAAGGATCCAACAAGTTGTATGTAGATGGTAACATCTACTGCCTCTCCTAAAGAGGCACTCTCCTTCCTCCAGTTTGTAGCTAGAGGTGTGTCCATAGGCTTGCATTTCTCCATGTGAAATCTTTGAATTATTTCAGAGGAATACTTCCCCTGACTCACAAACAACTCACCATCACCCTGCCATACTTCCAGCCCAAGGAAGTAATGCATCAAGCCCATGTCTTTCATCTCAAATTCTCTTGCAAGGTCCTCTTTGCAAGAGTGGATCAACTGCTCATCCCTTGTAAGTATCAAGTCATCAATATAAAGTACCAAGATAAGCAAATTGCCATCTACCATAATGCGATAGAGGTTGGCATCTATTTCACTTTTGGTGAATCCCAATCCACTCAGACATCTGAGTGTACCATGCTCTGGGAGCCTGTTTTAGACCATACAAGGCTCTCTTGAGTCTACACACGTGTATTCCTGTCATATGTCTCAAATCCATCTGGATGCTCTATGTAAATTTCTTCTTGAACAACACCATTGAGGAAGGCGGTCTTCACATCCATCTAGTGGATCTTCCACCATATTTGCATAGCTATTGCTAGAATGGTTATGATCAAGGAATATCTTGCCACTGGGGAAATTTTTTCCTCATAGTCCACTCCCTCTAACTGAGAGAAGCCTTTGGCCACAAATATGGCCTTGTACTTCTTGATTCTCCCATCAGGTACATGCTTCACTTTGTGAATTTATCTGGAACCAAAAACTGACTTGTTCTCTAGCATCGACACCACCTCCCATACATTGTTCTTCATGATGGAGTCATACTCCTCCACCATGGCATCAACCTACACTGGTTGAGAAACTGCTTCTTCAAATGAAGAAGGCTATGTCTCAATGAGTTCTGTCACGAGAGCCATATACCTAGTGTACCTGTCTCATTACCTCCTCTGCCTGCGCTGAGATGAAGGAGCTCCCACATGATCTTGTGCATCCTATACCAATATGTCATCTTCTATGGTTCTCTTCTCTCCCTCTCTGAAAGATTCTGGTTGAGTGGGTGCCTCCACTCTTCTCCTCTTGTATGTTATTCCACATGTGAATGCTCCACAACACATTAAAGCTTTGCATGAGGCTCCTCCTTTGCATCTAGAAGCTCCTCCTCCGGTGGGATACTCAACTTTCGCTCTAGAGAGCATCTCACAGCCTTATACATCAAATTTGACATCTTTCCTCACTACTGTCACCATGAGTAAGGGAAAATTGATTTGAATGGTAATTGACATCCACCCATGGTATTTATCCACTCATGAAATATACCCATGGTATTGTAAGTGGCATCCACCCATGGTATTCATACACCCAAGGTATTTATCCACCCATGGTATTGTAAGTGGCATCCACCCATGGTATTCATTCACCCATGGTATTTACCCATGGTATTGTGAGTGAGATCCACCCATGGTATTCAATCATCCATGGTATCTACCCACCCATGAAATTTACCTATGGTATTATAACTAAAAAAAGTCTATAAGTAACATGTTGCATTTTGTAAAATGATAGATTTTCCATCACACTGTATCTTTTACAGTTATTCTCTATTTTAATAAAAAAAATATTTGCGGTTTTTTTATTATTGTGTGTTATCCTATTTTCTTCTGACATTTCAATTTTTCAGATCTTGGGGGCCTCCCCCCAAGATCCAAATCAATGGTATCAGATTCAAGTTACAACTCCATGAGAATGAGGGTTTGATGTATATTTCAGTTTCAAATTTTGGTAGCGATCTTCAACAAACTTCATGCATGTGCTACGAACTCCACAAAGCACTTTCTTGGGAAAAGTGGGATGATTTTTTTTTCATTTTTTTGCATGATTTTTTTTGGGCGACGATTTTGCAGATCAGATCTGCAAATTTTGGTGCAAAACTTACAAAAAAAAATATATCTGGATTCCTTGTGAAAAAGTACCCAAGTTAAAAAAAAACCAGTTGAATCAGAGTCTAAATGAGGGAGATATCGTTGATTTAAAATCAACTGTGTTGTATAATTCTTTTTACGACATTTTGTGGACGACGACTCTCCTATCATTTTTTCCTTTTTTTTTTAATGCAGAATTTCAGAAAAATAATTGCATATTTGAGCTCGTCTTGAAAAAGCACCAAATTTCAAAAAATAAAATTGGTCGAATCATAGTTCAGATGAGGGAGACATCGTTGATTTAAAATTTTTTTTTTTTTTTTTTTTTTTCAGAAATTTTGTGACGACAGGGCAATTGCAGTGCCCATCTGAGTTTCCAGAGTGTCCAGATATGGATTTCAATCACATAGGAAGATGCAGAATGGTCATTCTATTTCCAAAAACATATTATAATAAATAATATGGGTTATATTGGCCGATTTATGCCCATTTTAAATTAGTTTTTATATTTGGAGCAACATTCGGAGCGGGTTCCCTTTGGAGACGTGCCCTCCCACCCCATTTAGTGGGAATATGCTTCACATTCATTGGTTTTAGCATAGCAACATCCAAATTGGGTTATTTGGAGGCATGCCCTTCCACCCCAAGCTATGTAGGCACCTGCTACTTCATCAACAATCAACATCACGGTTATGGATCAACCGCACAAAATCCTTGTCATCGAAGTCCATTTGCTAGGTTGCACACTGTTAGTATCATAGTTGGTCACAAGCATTACAAGGTATCTCTATCCCTGGATCTTCGTTTGTCATGGTTATGGGTCATCCACAAACCCACACTTCATCGCAGTCCATTTGCTAGACCGCACACTGTCAGTATCACAGTTGGTCACAAGCATTACATGGTATCTCTATCCTCAGATCTTCATTCATCACGGTTATGGATTAACCACACAAAACCCTTCTTTTCAGTGGCTCTTCATATTCAACAAATGCTTCTTAGGAGGAAACTTCACGCAATGGGGACCACTGCTTCTTAAGGAGGGAGGAATGATCTGAATGGAAATTGACATCCACCCATGATATTTATCCACTCATGAAATACACCCATGGTATTGTAAGTGGCATCCACCTATGGTATTCATCCACCCAAGGTATTTAGCCACCCATGTAATTTACCCATAGTATTGTAAGTGGCATCCACCCATGGTATTCATTCACCCATGGTATTGTCAGTGAGATCCACCCATGGTATTCAATCACCCATGGTACCTACCCACCCATGGAATTTACCTATGGTATTATAACTAAAAAAGGACTATAAGTTATCCCCCATCTCGATGTGCATTTGTAAATATTTTTCTTCTAGGTCACTGAAAAATTCTCTACACCCTGTCATGTGGAACGATGCACCTAAGTCCAATTACCACACGCTCCCCATCATTGTTATTGTCATGCATGCAATAAGGGTAAAGTCAAGCTGGAACTATGAAGTCAAAGATTCACCTACTGCTCCTCCTGAGGTCTTCTTTCTTGTCTCCTTATGTGGATGCTTCATGGCATAATGTCTAAATTCATGACAATGGAAGCATTTAATTTTTGACAAATATTTCTTCCTGCCCCCTTGACTGGATTCTGGTTTGGATTGGGATTTCTTTGCCTTTCCCTTATTTTCCTTTTGAGCCAGTGAAAATTTTTATTCATCCTCGCCCTTGGATAAAATCCCATCTCTGGTATTCTGCCTTATTCCTCTTATACCAAATTAAACCATAAGCACTCCCAATTTGGTTGTTTCTCCCTCCCTTTCACCGAATATTGATAGTTATGCTGGATCTTGGGAAGGCCCTCAAGGTCTAGGCTTACCAAGTCATCTTCAGGGACAGTAACACCAACCCCACCTAATTAATCATGACATTGTGTGAACCTACTTAGATACTATGGTATATTGACATTATTTTTCAACTTGATACTTCGAAGTTTATCCTTGAGCGTCAGCTTCCTATGGTCACTACTATTCTCGAACAATTATGTCAATTCTTTCCACATCGCGAATGAATTTTATTTCCCATGGAGATTCGAGACAATATGATCTTGTACTCCCTCCAAGATTATTCTACTCACCTTGGATACATCTTTCTTTCGCTGTGAAAGGTCTTGGACATCAGTTGTTGGTCGCCTTGGAATATTTGTCTTGACATATTCAAGCAATCCATTGTCATCCAATACTGCCTCCATGCGGTCCTTCCATGCAACAAAATTTGAGGTCCTTTCCAAGGCATACTCTAGCCTTAGTCCATTGACGTCCATCTTCTCAGCTCTGAAGAAATCTTGCTACATTGATCTTCAAATTTGAACCTCTGAGAAACAACTTTGAATTTCCTTCTCTAATGTGAATCCAGTTCCAATACCATGTAGAAATCAAGTTGTATATTTTCAACTACTCATGAAGTTTTAATCAAAATCATAAGACAAAAACCTACTCTACTTCTCAGTGGACATTAATTCACAATTTAGAACAAAAAATCTCAAACATGCAAGAAGAAATAACACACATGAAACAAGTATTTTTATTTGCGGAAAGAAACCTGCTAAAAACCCCAATGCCTTCTTTCATTAATCAAATGAATAGAGATGTATTACAATTTCTTTTCTCAATTGAGCACACCCTGCAAGTGCATAACCTATCTATCTGCTCACTGAAGGCCTCTGACCTAGACTTAGTCAAGTTTTTCCTTTGCTTGAGCTCTTATTTCCTCGCATACTTCCTTGAGGAATTAGGCCCCTATTATTTAGGAAATTCCTCAAATTGAATTATGTGATTCCTTAGGCTTATCATCTAAGTACATGCAACACCTTTACACTCAAGATTAGTCTACAACTGATGTTACACTGCCTTGGAATCTCCACCTCAAATAGGTAACTCGAATTATTTGCTTGCACTATCTATTTTGGGTTGATTGATCAGTTAACTGGATGATCACTGAATTTGACTAAAGTCCCACTGCTTAACTGACCTTCCACTAGTTCCTTCAAAAGTTTTAAGTAGTTTAATTGAAAACATCCTGAGATAACTGAACTTGATTTCTACAAATTAGCAATCACACATTCTAAACTGAATTCCAACTCTCCCAACTCGAATTTATTGAGTAAAATGGGTGACACAAGACATGTCACAGAACTTAACATCATCCAAGTTGTCTTCTGATGTGGAAATTTGAATTTTCTCAATTTAATCAAGGCAAAATCAGATTGAGAATTTCTTGCTGCATTTTTCAACACTACCTCTCAACAAGAAAGGGATTATCAACCACCCCTATCCTGCACTTGTGGAACTCAAACTTCCCTCTTGAGAAGTCCTTTGTAAAAATGTCAGTGTCTTGTTCCTGTGTCAGAATGTACTACAAAAACATTATCCGCCTCTACACACATTCCCGCAAATGGTGATACCAAATATCTATATGTTTGGATCAATCATGAAAAACAAGATTTTTAGAGAGCTTGATGCAACTCTAATTATCACAGTAGATCATAGTTGGATCCATCATCTGACCAAACAATCCAACAAATATCTTTCTCATCTAGATCGCCTCACTTGTTTCTTGACTGGCAACCATGTATTATTCTTTTGTCGAGTTGAGTGCCACATATATTTGATTATTGCTATACCAAGAAATTGTTGTAGACACAACCCTAAAATTTCCACCTGATTTACTCTTTCGATCTAATGGAATCCCTGCCCAATATGCATCTGTGAAGCCACATAGATTCACTCCCTTTATCCATCTGTACCATAGTCTGAATTAGGTAGTGCCTCTGAGGTATCGTAGAACATGCTTAGCTGCCTTCCAGAATAATTTGGTTGGCCTAACCTCAACTTGGCTCAACTGGTTGACTGCATATCACATATATGGACATGTGTTCACAAGATACATTAATGAACCCACCAACTACTAGTAAACAGTAGCATCCACTTCCTCACCTTAAGTGGCATCCTCCTTCCTCTAGTTGGTCACTAGAGGTGTCTCCATGGGTTTGCAATTGTCCATGTGTAACCTTTGAAGTATCTACTTGGCACACTTGCCTTGAGAGACAAACAATTCCCCATCACCTTTCCATACTTCCAATCCAAGGAAGTAGTAAATGAGACCCATGCCCGTCATTTCAAACTCTCTTGCAAGGTCCTCTTTGCAATATCTAATCAACTTCTCATGACCAGTTAAAATCAAATCATCAACATATAAGACAATAGTCAAAAATTTACCTTCTACCAAAATATGAGAGAATTTTGCATCTGTTTCACTTTTGGGGAAGCCCAAATCAATGAGATAGTTATCGATCTTGGTGTACCAATAACTGGGTTCTTGCTTGATACCGTACAATGCTCTCTTTTGTATGCACACATGAGACTCCCGATCAAAAGTCTCGAAGCCTTATGGTAGCCCGATATACACCTCCTCCTCAATAACTCCATAGAGGAATGTTGTTTTTACATCCATCTAGTGGATCTTCCACCCCATCTGTGCATCCAAAGAAAGAGTTGAGCTAATGGATGAGTACCTTGCTATAGGAGCAAAGGTATCCTCATAGTCAATACCCTCAACTTGAGAATACCGCTTGGCCACAAATCTATCCTTGTACTTTTCTATGCTTCCATTTTCTACATGCTTTACCTTGAAGATCCATCTCGAACACACAACTGATTTATCTGCTAGCCTTGGGACCACTTTCCAAACATTTTTCTTTACAATGGATTCATATTCCTCCACCAATGCATCAACCCATACAAATTTCTCTATTACTTCCTCAAAAGAGGATGGATCAGTCTCTACAAGCTTAGTCATTATATCCATGTATCTAGTGTCGCGATCTAGTGACCTTCTTTGCCTGCGCTAATTTGAAGGAGCACCCATATTCTCCCCCACATCCTACACAAGTATCTAAGCTTCCCTGGTCATTTTTCTACCTTCATTGGATGGTTCTACTTGAGTGGTGGTTTCCACTCTCTAATCCTAAATTTTTGGTTTCTCCATAACTTCCTGAGGCTCCTTCTTTGGAGCTAAAAGATCCTCTTTTGGTGGGATCTGAAGATCCCTCTCAAGAGAGCACCACATCACTTTCTCCTCATTAAATTTTACATCCCTTCACACAATTACAATTTTGAGGGATGGCAACTGGACATGGTAGTTGTGTGGAGTTTCAGTATAACCAATAAATACCCCTAATTTTGTTGTCGTCTCTAGCTTATTCGTTACTTCTTTGGAGACATGGCAGTAAATAGAGGCTCCAAAAATAGTGAAGTGCGACATATCCAACTTTCTACCCAAGAAAGCCTCAGACTCTAGTGTAATCATGCCCAGAATCAAAACTCTAGATTTACAAATATATTGTTGTGTTACATGCCTTGGCCCACAAATGCAGAGGTAGGCCTTGGTCATGCAACATCACCCTCGTTGCTCCCACAATTCTACAATTCTTTCTCTCAGCCACCCCATTCTGATGTGGGTTGTAGGGTGTTGTCAACTCTTGTCGAATGCCTTCTTTTTCATAGGAATTTTTAAATTCATTCAACACGTACTCACCTCCATTATCGCTCCTCAAAACCTTCACCTTCTTGCCCATTTATTTCTCAACTAATTCCTTGAAATCTACGACCTTCTATAATGTCTCATCCTTCTACTGCATGAAGAAGATCCAATACTTTCGTGAGAAGTCATCAAAAAAATGACAAAATATTTGTGCCTAGCAATGGGGGTTGTCAAGAAAGGTCCACAGACATAAAAGTGGATCCTTTCCAGGACCACATGTGAATTTTTGTCCCAATCATGGAATGTGGATTTTGTGTACTTCCCCTAAGTACATCCTTTGCATACATCCTACTGGTCAAGTGATCCTTTGGGAGGCATGTGGTTATCTGTTGCATGATCTTCAAAGCACCATGATGCAAATGACTAAGTATTATATGCCAAAGTTCACTGACATTGCGACTTTGCACCTTCTCTGCCTTTGTGCTCAATGCAACACAATCCTCCTCATCTAGCTTGAACAGTTTCTTCACATGAACCCCGATCTGATTCACTTGTCCCGTGACTATGTCTCTCAAGAATGCCTTTCTTCTGCTGAATGTCACATCATAACCATAGTCTTCCAAAACTGCAACAAAGATGAGATTTTTCTTTAGGCCCGGAATGAACATGAAACCCTTGAGCCTAAGGGGGGAACCCGACTCCCTCTGAAAGGTGATTGTACCAATCATGGTCACACTATACCTTTCATCATCCCCCCATATCAATCTGCATCTGCAAATAGTTTTCTTCTAGGTCAATGAAAAAGTCTCTACACCTTGTCATGTGGAATGATGAACCTGAGTCCAAGTGTTGGTGTTCATATATGAATCATGCAATTCACCCAATTCCACATTAGTTGTCAACCGTAGGTCAACTGGATATTTCAAGGCTATCATGAAAGGTATATGCAAGCCACAATTTCCCTACTTAGTATTGAACATTTAATCATAACGTAACAATGCATAACAACAAATTATAGCTGTAACAACAATAAGAGTAACAACAAGTTAAGACTTGCAGCAACACACTGAAATCATTACACAACAAAGAGATAACACAATAGAAAATAAACCTACACACAAATATAATCCAACAGTGCCTGGTCAAGAGAGTGGGCCCAACTCCTTGATCAGGTCTGTGACAAGATCGAGATCTATAAAATACTCAAAATATCAGCAATTGTCTTAATCAAAATATCATTATAGAAGTATGTTGTTACAGCTCAGAAATCTCATATATCTCCTAGCGGTGGCTTTCCCAGCCCCATAATCACTACTTATACATTTCACTAGCAACTAACAGTGCCTAAGATTACGACAATTGTATGCTACAATGTTTGTTAAAAATATTCCCAAGAAGGTACGATGTTTGTTAAAAATATTCACAGCCTGACAATGCTCTGCTCGAACTACAAGTGGCTTGTTCGCTTGGTTCTCTTCAAACGTGTCGAAGGCTTTCTTCCACTTAAACTGGTTAATCATGAAGGAGGTGAAGGCTCTCAACTGAATATCCCCCACATATGGTACTGGAATGAACAATTGATTGGTCCCCAAAAAATAATCATGCATGTAGAGTTCGCACATCAAGTGTTGGTTCAGGATATTTTGACCCCTCAGGATCTGCAAAAATTGTATTAGATCTTCAATTTCGTGGCTTATCTCCTTATGGATTCTCTCCAAATAGAAGAAAAGGTATTGTTCATGGATTAACAGAGCATAACTATGAGTAGGAGGTTGGCACGCCATTACCTGTTGCACCAGCAAACATTTCATATTTATCAGCCTTCAGTAGCTGCACTTGTTCTTCTAGTTCCTCAATCCTTTTATTCTACTTTTCCTTTTTCTACTTTTCTTTCTCCATCTAGGTCATGTAATCAGTCACTACTCTCACAGCTTGTTCTCAAATTCCTCTCACTCCTTCCCGGTGGGCTTCCAAAGAGATAGACCCCCATTGAATGCGAGTTGTGATAGCCTACCATTAATTTCAACGATGAACAAAAATTCACACTACTCAAACAAATGAAAAAATGGTTTGGTCTGTACTACTGCTAAAGTGGTTTCGTCTCCAGGATTCACAGCAACCTGACCAACATTCCTCTTATGCTTCCTCACCCATCTTCGTAAGCATAACACCTACTTCCTTAACTTAATAATCTCCAATTTTAATTGCATATTTTCTTTAAATTGTGATCGGTACCTTTCTTGGATGGGGGCCCTTCTCTTTGCACACTGTTCAATAAATTCTTGCTTGATAATGACCTCCTCCACTGGTCTCATGGTCGGTGTTGGATTTAGTGGGTTGATGTCAAGAAACTCGTCAACTGGTTCCTGTTTCACCCTTATTTCCTCTCTCTTCTCCTCAACTCATGGGGCAGCCCCAACATCTTCTTTCGCAGTTCTTGAAACCTCCACATCTTCCCTAATGACTTCGGAGACACTGCAAGCCCTTACGAAGTAACATTTTCAAAAACTTTTCCCTGTGGTTGCTATATTGCCTAGTTATCTTCCTTTGTTTTCTCAAAAATCGATTTTGTCCCTTGCGGGTTGATACCAACAACAACGTTTTCTTCCAACGGCTTTGTACGAATAGCACCAGCCACAGTTTCTTCAACTTGCCCCTTAGTCAACTTTGGTTCTTGTGTAACAGTGTCGACCACTAGTCCTTCGATTTTTCCAAATTTTCCACCAATTAACACTGGTTCTTGTGTGACAGTGTTGATGATGGTGCCCTTCGCTGTCCCTACAAATTTTAGTATTAGGGGAGAGATATTTTCTTTCACCAGTGTCTAGGGGTGTGAAATTTCCTTGCCCCTCTTGGAAGGGAGGTGGAAAGCAGAGAACGAGGGATATCCTCCTCCATTTCCATCCTTTTTAAACCTGTTGTTTTATTTCCTTTTCCTTCCCATAGCTTTTCTACACTTCCCTTCTCCTTTTCTTCCCATGCCACTTGTTTTTCCATTTCGGTCGCTTGCTCAGAAGTCGACGTTGGTTCTTGTGTAACAGCGTCGACTACAACTTCCACTTCTTCCACCGGTTTCTCCATTACTTTGGCAGGTGATGCTAGTTCTTATGTAACAACAATGCTTGCAATTTCTTCCACTAGTTTCTCCATTACTTTGGCAGGCGATGTTGGTTCTTGTGTAACAACATCACCTGCAATTTCTTCCACTGTTAGCAATTCTTCCATCAATTTAGTGATCGACATTGGTTCTTGTGTAACAATGTCGACTGCACTTCCTTCCACTTTCCATTGCTCCTGCTTCCAGGTCGGTAGTCGATGCTAGTTCCTATGTAGAAGTGTCGCGTGCAGCCCCTTCTACCTCTATTTCTTCTTCTTCTAGGTCAGTTGTTGATGTTGGTTCTTGTGTAATAGCATCGTATGTTACCCCTTCCTCTATTGGCCATTCTGCTGCAGCTTGCTCCATTGCCAATTCTTCCAATTGTTTGGCAACTGACGTTGGTTCTTGTGTAACAACATCGTCTATGGCTTCTTCCTCTTCCACTAAATTCCTCTTCCTCTCTTGTCAACATCATGGCTGCAAGTTCCTCTTCTGCTAATTCAGTTAATTGTGGCCAAGCCATGAAAGTCTGTGACAAGACATGCACCACCAGCATCCTAACAAGCTCATGGTTTGTGAGGACCCCCAATGGTTGAAGCAAACGACGAGTAGATTGTGCCATTAATTGAAGGTTATTCCATAATAAATATGGCATGCATAGAGAATGCACATGACGGAACCGAAGACATGGAAGAAGTTTAAAGTGGTATTTGAACAAGGTAGCAAGCTGACCTTCACATGTAATGTATCACACCACAAAGTATGCGACCTCGGCCCATGGATGTGGCAAGGATTTCTGATCGTATCCCCTTCCCTTTTGAACCACGGTTTCTCCTGCCTACAAGAATAATTCCAGAAATTCTGGTAAGGGAGATTTCCAGGCGAACCATTTCTACCCACCTTGTGAAAATCCCCTAACAGTCGAAATATTCCTCCATGACAGGAATCTCCATCCCACGGACTCTGGAATAATTATCTTCCAAGTTCAATTCGAATTCGACTGTAACGGTTTCATCGAATCCCTGCAACCTCTCAAAATAGGTATGCCATCCTGCATTCTGAAAAACCTGCCATACATCTGGATGGTGTTGGACCTGCGTTGTGTTTTTAGGTTCATACCTAACATCTTTCCCACCCATTCTGCAAGTTGCTTTATAGCAGCACTCAGAGTAGCATCACTTGAAGTAGTAGCAAAACCGTTGAGGAGAGTGTTAGTTGGTAAAGTTGCAATGACAGGGATTGTGGTTGCAAAGGATGTGTGAAAGGAAAATTCGGGCGGATATTATGGGAAAAATCCATGGTGGATTATGGTAAATAATGCCAATTATTACAGCATATTGGAAAGGACTGTAATTCAATACAATCTTACGTAGTTCAAGTTCCAATGAATATGGATAAATGTGCAAGGTATGGTGGGGATTGGAATGATGATGTGGAATGTATGAGTTGGCACGTGGTTCAATAGCAATATTGATGTATCATCATTGCTATTAAATATGACATTTTTAACATTAATACAAAACCTCCCCCCAACTAAGGGATGACCATCCACAATCATGTCTAGTCATGTCATAGGTGAAATGTCAATCAAATACATGAAGTCGGTTGGGGACATACCTGGTGAATTACCTTGACAAAGTAACAACACCAGAGGAGTAACAACATCAATGTACTTAGACAAAATCAGCATCCGCAAAGTAACAACACCAGAGGAGTAACATCACCAGTGGAGTAGTAGCACCAGCAAAGTACCTGCAAGAAAAATAATAGAATAGTAACAAAATTTTATTGTATATACATGTATATATATTTTTAAGCAAGAGGTGCAGAGGAAGAGTTCTCTGCACTAACAATTTCAAAACTAGAATTATCAAAGAGATGTTTAATGGAGTCTTTGAAAACTGGATGGTGATACAATCTGAGGTGATGTCCATTTACAATCAAGGGAGTATGTTCCTCATCAATTGTCACGAGTCTAACAGTCCCATTATCAAACACCGTGTCAACTTCATATGGTCCCATCCATTTAAAGCAGAGTTTTCCTTCAAAATCTTTGAACCGAGAGTCATAGAGAAATGCCCAATCTCCTCTTTGAAACACCTTTTTCTTGATAAATTTGTCATGTCATTTAGTTCATTGCTACTGAATTGCAGAAGTGTTCTGGAAAGCTACCAAATGAATTTAATCCAACTCATTTAACTATTCTAGTCGGTGTTTCTGGGCTTTTAAAAGATCCAAACCTACTTCAAGGGTTGTCATGAGCATCTTAATTTTGAATTACACTAGAAACAAAGGAGATTTACCATAGACAATATCGTATGGTGAAAATCATGTTGTGTTCTGCCATGTTGTTCTATATGTGCAAAGTGCCTCAGGAAGCTTTTCGGCCCAATTTTGGTGATGGTTTGCTACAGTCTTCATAAGGATATTCTCCAACACTTTATTTGTACTCTCGACTTGACCATTCACCTAAGGATGATATGGAGATGTCACCCTGTGCTTTATTCCATACTTCTTCATAAGTTCTTCTATCATATGTGATGTGAACTACGCCCCTCCATCTGAAACTATCTCTCTAGGAGCTTCATACCAAGCAAAATTTCTTCGAATAAAAAGTCTGAGACAACCTGTTCCGTTGCTTTCACAACAGCCTTGGCATCTACCCACTTTGTCACATAATCTGTGCAGACCAAAATGTGGAATTTCTGATGTGAGGATGGATTGAATGGCCCAACGAAATCAATAGCCCATTTCTCAAAGGGCTCAAGAACTATTTGAGGTTGTAACGACATCTCATCTGACCGACCAGGTTGTCCCATCCGCTAGCAGCTATCACACCCTCAAACATATTTCCTTGCATCACAAAAAATAGAGGGCCAATAGTACCCCATATGTAACACCTTATGACCTATCCTCTTATCTACAAAATTCCCTCCACAGGGGGCATCGTGAGAAGATTTCGGGACATCATAGATGTCACCTTCACCTATGCAGCACTAGATTTGTTTATCAGGTCCTGTATAAAAGAGGTATCCCTCTATCCACGAATAGCAAGCACTATGATGGATAATCCTTCGTTGCTCTCTGTATGGTAAGTGTTGAGGTACTTTTCTTGTAGAAAGATAGTTAGAAATATTTGCATACCACGGAGTGTGAGAAAAAATTTGCAAAAATATGTTTGTCTGGAAAACTATCCTCTACAGGTGCACCTTCATCACTAGTATCCAGCCTAAACAGGAAATTTGCAACTGCATTGTCTTTCCCTGGCTTATCTACAATTGTAATATCAAATTCTTGAATTAATAATAACCATCTTGTAATACGACCAGGATTTATCAGTTTATTCAACAAATACCTGATGGTTGTATGATCAGTGTGCATGAAAGTGGGATACCCTGTAATGTAATGTTGAAACTTATTAATAGCATAAATAACAACCAAAAACTCTTTTTTAGTTACCATATAGTTTAGTTTAGCAGGAATCAGGTTCTTGCTGACGTAATAAATTACTTATGGTTTCTTGTCCTCCTAATCTCCCAAGAATGCCCCTACTGTTGTGTGAGAAGCATCTATAGAGATATGAAACGAGAGCTTCGAGTCAGGTCCATGTAATATCGGAGCTTTACAAACTAGTCCTTTGATTTTCGCAAAGGATGTTTCACATTCATCTGTCCACACAAACTTTGAATCCTTAGGTAACAATTGAAAAAGTGGAAATGCTATTTTATAAAAAATTCTCTAAAATGTCTATAACAGCCATCATAACCGATGAAACTATTCACCTATGTCAGTGTCTTAGGTGTAGGAAAATTAATATTACATCTACCTTGGAAGGATCAACCCGAATTCATGCAACTGAAAGAATACGTCCGAACACTATTCCTTCTTTCATCATCATATGGAATTTTATTGCACTGAGAGTGCTTACATATTTTAAGTACTCTCTCTAAGTTTTACAGAACTTCTTCAAAAGAATCCCCATATGGGTTGAAGTCATCCATGTAGATTTCAACATTATCATTGACTAGATCAGAAAAAATTCCCAATATTTCCTGTTGAAAGGTAGCAGGTGCATTACAGAGGCTAAATGGGAGGACTCGACATGCAAAGGTTCCCCAAGGGCATGTGAAGGTAGTTTTATCTTGATCCTCAAGATCTATTTGGATCTAGTTGTACCCACTAAATCTGTCCAAAAAGGAGAAGAACTTCTTTATGGCTAATGTATCAAGGACCTGGTCAATAAAAGGTAAGGGAAAATGATCCTTTTGATTTGCTTTATTTAATTCCCTGTAATCAACACAAATCCACCACTTGTCATTCTTTTTCGAAACAATGACTAGTGGGGATACCAATTAACTGTCTGATATTGGGTAAATAAATCCCACATCCAATAGTTTTTGTAACTCGTCTTTGACAATTTTCTTTAAAGAAGGATTCATTATTCTCTGTGGTTTCCTAACAGGTTGACATTATTCTTTAATGTATATGTGATGAGTACATAAATTAGCAAGGATTCTTTTCATATTTGTATATTCCCAGGCGAAGGTTTCTTTTTGTTCCCTAAGGACTTTCAGTAACCGTTCAGACTAGGAAGGTGAAAGGTCAGGATTAATGTTCAACATCTTCCACGGTTCAATTTCAATAGGAATATTGTTATAGGGTACAATTATAGGAACATTTTCAACTTGAGTCTTTGGTTCAATGGCTTCCTGATCATTGCACTCGTAACAGATTCTAGTAGCTGGCAGGTTGAATCAGAAACAGAGTTGGGGTTGCTGATAAAGGTACTAATGGCATCATCTTTCGTTTCATCCTTAAAACAAAGGGCCTCACCAATAGTAAGAATTGGTCTAATTTCTTCGTTTTCGGGTTCGAACCCTTTTGCAGGTAGAGATTTTTGTGTTAAGGTAAATCCTGGTTTAGTTGGTGAACTCAGTTCTGCAGGGGGATAAAGGATAAGATTCTTTGTAACTTCCCCATTGGATATTACCATATTTCTCGAATGACACCCAATGTAAGCATTTTTAGTCGCAAGCCAAGGTCTTCTTAAAATAAAAGGATGCCCACCGACTAGGGATTGGGTATGTAATACCAAAAGATTGACAGGGTACTACCATGAGTCTACTGAAGTAGGTATATCTTCCAACTTCCCTACCGATATTATAGTAGACCGATCTACCAATTCTAAAACAATGCAATTTGGTTTTAGGTTTTGTAGGCCCAAGGTAATCACAGTGGCAGAGGTTATGACATTAATTGTTGCCCCCAAGTCTACCAGCACATTTGGGATATGAATCCCATTAATCTGTGCTGTAAGAATCAGGTTCCTTGGATCCCCGTACTTAACAGGTATAGAATTCCCCAACATTATATCTGATAATTTTCTGATAACATGAATAGTGAGTGGATCCTTTGGTTTTCTTCCAGATTTCTTAGAGCAATATTCTTTAATTGTTTTGGCATAAATCGGTACGTCCTTTGTAGCCTAAAGTAACGGGATTTTGATAAATAGATTTTTCAATTCCCCTAAAAAGTCAAATTCAGGATGAGGACTTTGTTTTCTCAAGGATGGTCTCTCAGGATAAGGTGGACTAGTCTAATATCCTCTAGTAACAAGTTCTTGAGAATGGGGTTTTTGTTCCATAGGAATTTATGTTGACTCATCCCCAGTTGTTCTAGCAAAATTCCTAGGTTCTGGTTTTGAGACTTCATCATCAGTTGAAGTTTGAGTATTTATCACCCTACTAGACCGAAGATTTAATTCATTACATTCTGCAGTGGCAATACTATATGCAGGAAGGTTGAGTGTCTCAACCTGTTGAGGCCC
Source organism: Pinus tabuliformis (assembly GCA_031772625.1). NCBI lineage: Eukaryota > Viridiplantae > Streptophyta > Pinopsida > Pinales > Pinaceae > Pinus > Pinus tabuliformis. The sequence goes on from CM062805.1 coordinate 439,018,459, forward strand.
CTTATTGTTTGGATTTGGGTTGGATTGAGCAGGCAATTGTGGACGAAGAGGAGGATTACTAGTGGAGGCATTAGAGGGCAATTATAACTGCTATTGTGGCATAGGCTGGGAGAATTGTCTTGAAGGAGGAGGAGGTCCACGCCAATTCTGGGACCATGAAGGATTTGGACCAGACTGAGGTAACCATGGTTCCAGAGCATTGGATATTGACAGGACTATGACCATGAAGGTGAAAAAGGTACAGAATGAGGACCAAAATTCAAATTATTAAAATGTTGAGAAGGGTATTTAGGCATACCTTGATTCATGTCCTATGGTCGTGGTTTCCATGGTTTCCTTTATCCCATGAATTACAGTTGATCTACTTCTTCAGTTTCTCCCTGAAAAACTGCCTTCAGCCTAGGAAGCGATGGACAAGTGCTAGTGGAATGGATTTGTTCACATATCACACAGGTCTCGATAGTATTCTGTGGACATTCCTTCAGTGGGTGCTTCTTCCTACTTTGAGGGCAGAAAATGGACATAGCCTTCTCTACTTCCATCTGCTTTTGTTTCGCCTGTAAAATGTCCAGTTGTGAGGATAGTGTGCTCAAGATATTAGTCCTCAAGTTGTCTAGCAATTTTCCAATTTCTACTTTCATAACTCCACCACTGGATGTCTTGAGGGTTTAGATCCCCTTCCTATGCCTCACAGCTCCACGTGAACACTTAATGCACAATTCGTAGATGGTGTTGAAATATTCCTTTGATATATCTCCCTTTCCTACTATGTTCAAAAGTTCCAAAGGTTCCTCCCTTAGTGCCCAGAGAAAAATTATCTTCAAGATGTCCTTATCCAAATCATTATGGCCTGATCTCTGGAAAATAAATTTGAAATGTCCCACAAAAGTCCTCCATGTTCTCATCCTTTTTCTACATAATCTTAAGATTTCTTCCTTAACGTCTTAGGATTTGTAGTATTCTTGATACTTTTCAAGGAAAATCATCTTCATATCATCCCATGTAGTAATAGATTTCCCCCCTAAACCCATGAACCATATCAAAGATGTTCCCTTCAAAGTGGCAGGGAATACCTTCAATTTATAAGCATCAGAAATATAGTCATACCCCCAACAAACAACGTCAAATTCAAACAGGAATGTGTCCGGATCTTCATAAGAAAGACTATGAAATTTAGGTAATGTTGTCAAAGGAATAGGCTTCATAAGTGCATCACCCCTGAGATCTCCAATTGGGAACTCGATCAAAGAAGTTGTATGAGCCATGAATATCTTCCAATATTCACTTGGAATTTCAACAGGTTTTGGTTGTTCTATAATGTGTGGTTGAGTCTGTTTAACAACACTCCCTTGATCAAATGGTGCAGTGAATTCCCTCAAGTCTTCTTCTTCTTCTGAACTCACAGTGTTCAGTTCTCCTGACCCTCTGCTTGCTACTTCTTCTTCCTTGAATTGTGCTTCTGTTATTGGGGGAGGTTTCGATTGTGAAATTGACTGCCCTCCAGATCTCGTATGAGATCTCACCCTAACAACAGTTCGAAACAATGCTCCTGATTCAGCTTTTGAGATGCTTTCTTGGATATAGGTAATTCTACCTAGATCTTTCCTTATTTTTTTTGGGGGTCTTCCTCTACCCCTTTTATTTGTGTCCTTGTTCATGCAATCAGAAAATAAAAGGAAAATATTCAAGAAAATTGAAAGCTCGGGACCTTGAGCAGGGTGAAAAATTCCCTCCCCAGGACGAGAGAATGGCCCCTAAAAAAAAAGAAAAAGAAGGAAAAACAAACCAACCACAAAATTCTAAGCTCAGGACATGAAACAGGGTGAAAGAAAAACTTCCCTTCCCAGGATGAGAGAGTGGTTCCTATGAAAGAACAAAACAATCTAATGCTCAAGACCTGGAGCAGGGTAAAAAAAATTCCCTCCCCAGGACAAGAGAATGGTCCTATGGTCAATATTGGTCATACTTTCACGCCTTTGATAACCTCACTAGGCACGGCGCTAAAATGTTGGTGTTCAAATATGAATCATTCACTTCACCCAATTCCACATTAATTGTCAACCCGGGGCTCAACTGGTTATTTCAAGGCTATCATGCAAGGTATATGTAGGCCATAGTTTCCCTACCCAACATTGAGCATTTAATCATAACATAACAATGTGTAACAATAAGTTATAAATGTAACAACAATAAGAGTAACAACAAGTTAATACTCACAACAACACACTGAAATCATTACACAATAAAGGGATAACATAGTAGAAAATAAACCTACACACACATCTAATCCAACAGTGCCTGGTCAGGAGAGTGGGCCCAACTCCCTGATTAGGGTTGTGGAAAGATCAAGATCTATAAAATACTCAAAATATCAACAATTGTATTAATCAAAATATCATTACAGAAGTCTGTTGTTACAACTCAGAAATCTCGTATATCTCCTAGCGGTGGCTTTCCCAGCCCCATAATCACTACTTATACATTTCACTAACAACTGACAGTGCCTAAGATTACGACAGTTGTCTGCCTGCAAATACATAGTGATTTCTTGAGATATAGCATAACACAAAGATATCACTTGTGTTGGTCAATAGGTTGAACCACCATTGTAGCTAATATCCAAAGATAGCGTTGCGAGCTCGATAATCATCATACATTGAATCATGCATTTGGTCGTCATTCCTCCAAATTTGCACGAAAACTTTAGCAAGTTGCTTTAGGCAATAATACCCTACAACTACGCTTCATTGATTAACAATTCACAAAAACATGAAAATAGGTGTACCTTCGCAGTTTAGAATAGAAATCGACCAACAAGGGCATGAAATGAGTACAGGAAAGGGATAAAAAGGTGGGTAAAAAGTGAGCAAAATTAGCAACCAACACCAAGTACCACATGCTCCCCATCATTGTGCTAGCCATGCATGCAATGAGGGTAAATTCAAGCTCGAATTTTGAAGCCAAAGCTTCATCCGCTGCTCCTCTTGAGGTATTCTTGCTTGTCTTATTGTGTGGACATTTCATGGCATAGTCCCTGAATTCATGACAATGGAAGCATTTAATTTTTGACAAATATTTCTTCTTTCCCCCTTGACTAGACTTTAGTTTAGATTGGGATTTCTTCCCCTTTCCACTCTTTTCCTTTCTAGCCAATGCAAATTTTTCTTCATCCTCACCCTTGGATGAAGTCCCATCTTTGGTATTCTGCCTTGTTTCCTCCTGTACCAAATCAAACCAGAAGCGCTCCCAATTTGGTAGTTTCTCCCACCCATTCATCGAATCTTGGTAGTTATCCAGCTCTTGGGAAGGCACAGAAGGGTTAGGCTTACCAAGTCATCTTCAGGATAGTAACACCAACCATGCCTATTTCATCACAACATTGTGTGAATATGCTCATATACTGCGGTATAGTGTCATTCTTCTGCATCTTGATACTTCAAAGTTTATCCTTGAGCGCCAAATTCTTATGGTCACTACTATTCTCAAACAATTTTTCCAGTGCTTTCCACATCGCGAATGAAGTTTCTTTCCCATGGAGATTCGAGACAATATGATCCCATACTCCCTCCAAGATTATTCTCCTTGCATTGGCTACATCTTTATTCCACTATGAAAGGTCCTAGAAATCAGTTATTGGTGGTCTTGGAATATCTATCTTGACATTTTCAAACAATCCATTATCATCCAATAATTCCTCCATGTCGTCCTTCCATGAAACAAAATTTGAGGTTCCTTCCGAGGCATACTCTAGCCTTATTCCATTGAAGGCCATCTTCTTAGCTCTGAAGAAATCATGCTACACTAATCTTCAAATTTGAACCTATAATAAACAAATTCGAATTCCCTGCTCTAATGTGAAGCTAGCTCTGATACCATGTAGAAATTAGGTTGTATATTTACAACTTCTCATGAAGTTTTAATAAAAATCACAAGACACAAACCTACTCTACTGCTCTGTGGACATTAATTCACAATTTAGAACAAAAAATCTTAGACATGCAAGAAGAAATAACACACATGCAACAAGTATTTTTATCTAGGGAAAGAAATATGATGAAACCCCCAATGTCTTCTTGCATTAATCAAATGAGTAGAGATGTATTACAATTTCTTTTCTCAACTAAGAACACCCTGTAAGTGCATAACCTATCTCTCTTCTCACTGAAGGCCTCTAACCCAAACTTAGTCAAATTTTGCCTCTGCTTGAGCTCCTATTTCCTTGCATTGTTCCTTGAGTAATTAGGCCCATATTATTTAGGAAATTCCTCAAATTGAATTATGAAATTCATTAGGATGATCATCTGACTGCCTGCAACACTTGTATACTCAAGACTAGTTTACAATTGATGTTACACTGCCTTGGAATCTCCACCTCAACTGGGTAAATTGAATTCTCTTCATGCACTAGCTATTTTGGGTTTATTTATTAGTTAACTAGATGATCATTGTATTTAATTGAAGTCCCACTATTTAACTGACCTTCCACTCCTCCAAAGTTGGAACTAGTTTAACTGAAAACAACATGAGATAACTGACCTTGATTGCTACAAATTAGCAATCACACATGCTGAACTAAACTCTTAACTCCTCCAACTCGAATTTACTAAGTAAACTGGGTGACACAAGCCATGTCACACAAGGTAACATCATCCAAGTTATCTGCTGATGTGAAAATTCAAATTTTCTCAATTTAATCAAGGCAAAATCAAATTGAGAATTTCTTGTTGCATTTTTCAACAAAAGGTGGCCCGCATGTTTTGATGTGTGCTTGAGTCGAGTGGATCTAATGTGAAATATTTTGAAACATGGTCCACAAGGTGTTGAGGGTTGTAGCCTTCAATGAGGGGGTAGGATCTCCCTTCTAGTAGGATCCAATAAATGAGTTTAGGGTGTTGTAGCTCCCTTCTAGTGGGTGCTAGAGAACGGAGGTTGTAGTCTCTTACAAGTAGGTGCATGCATGCTGGTAAGATTTTGTTCTAGTACAAGATCACGAAGTAATGATTTTTCATTATATTAAGAGAAGAAGATAGAGACGACAACAACTGTCGTTTTATCCCACATTAGGTTTCCACCTAAAATCCTAGTGTCCATATGTGTTGATGTGTTTCTCATGTGTTGATGTTTTATCTATTCTATAATACTCATGAATACTGCATAATGAATGCCTAAAGAAATAATCATGCAATGGTTAAGTTAAATCACTGATGTAAATTATGAAAAAATAGTAATCTGGTTATATGCGGTTTTAATTCATTGAAGGCTAATACACACGCAAGTTGTCTGAATAATAATAGCGTACAAAATTTTGAATGTGAAATTGAAAGTCAAAGTGAATTAAAATTATTGTTTCACACCCCCCCCCCCAAAAAAAAGTATTTTTCCTAACAATTGGATTCAAAGAAGGTCCCTTAGAAGAAGTTTGATCACTTAAAGGGAGATCTATCAAGAATGAGTAGTCAAGTGGGATTATTTTCCACCAAGCCACCTTTGTTTAATGGTACTAACTTTATGTTTTGGAAGGTAAAAATGAGAGCATATTTGTAGTCATTAGGATTTGATGTACGGGGAGTTGTTGAAGGTGGATATTAATACCCAGCCTCCATTCTTACAAATAATGCAGGAAAGAAGCAATATGAGAACAATGCAAAGGTAGTAAATGTTATCTTGGGAGGATTAACAGAATTTGAGTTCATGAAAGTCATGCAGCTGAGCACCAAAGGAAATATGCGATAATCTTGTCCAAAGCTATGAAGGTGAAACTAAGGTAAAAGTGCCAAATTTCAATCATGTAGAATAAAATATGAATCTCAGAATGCATGACGATGAGAGGATTGCAAAATTTTTCCTTAGATTAGATGAAATTTTTAACACAATAAGGGATATTGTTGACAAGATCGAGGTTTATGTTGTTATTGAAAAAAAATTGAGATCTGTAACCCCAAGGTTTGATGCCAAAGTCTCTGTCGTTGAAGAAATACAGGATTTGAGGAGTCTTGCCCTTGAAAAACTCCATGGGATCTTGACAACTTATGTGATGAGAAAATGGGATACATCAAGTGTTACAAAAGTAGGCATTAAATCCACATACAAAAGGAAAGAAAAATAAAATCCTAAAGATAGAAGCCACATTTCAGATGAGGAAGAAGTGAATTTCGTGAGAAAGTTGCAAGTGGAAAATGGTAAATTCAAAGATAACCTTCCCTTTAAGTGTTTTTATTGTGAAAGAGTAGGTCACTATGCATCCAAATTTCCATATAAAGAAAAACATAATAAGAAAGAAAAGGAAAAGGATGTTAACAAGAAAATTTCCAAAAAGAAGTTTTTTGCCAAGAAAAGTTTGTATTCAAATGAAGATAGTCAAAGCACATCTGATGATCATGAAGATTCAAATTCAGATTATAACATTAGTTACAAAGTACTTATGCCTCTTGAAGATCAATCAACTAGTGAATTAAGTAGTTGTGAAGAAGGTAATTTAATGAAAGAAATTGATAGATTCATGAATGAAAACAAAAAACTGGAAACAAAATAAAGTAGTATTGTCAAAGAAATGAACTGCTAAAGTCTCAATTAGAAGTATCCACTAGAATAATAGAAGACTTAGAAAAAAAACTTCGCGAAAAGGAAAGGCATTATGAAAAGTTAGAAACATAAATTGTGACTCTAAGGGAATATTATGAGAAAACAAACAAATGGGTAAAGGCATTTGAATCACTATGAAGATTATTAATGAACAAAACTTTCCTCTAATCAAGATAGGCATTGGATACAACCACAAGGTTTCAAATTCACAAGATGATAAGGACCCACAAAAGAATGAATCAAGTCACTCATCAGATATGAAAACTTCAAGATCAAAGAAAATTGTATCAAGTCCTTCAAGATCAGTTCCTAGGTATAAAAGATGGTTTTATGGATATTGTCTCACTTGTAAATCATATGGGCATAAGGCGACTAATTTTAGGTCAAGTCTATGGAATGAAATCTCACAAGCCTTTGGTTACATGAGATGGTTTAGACATCACAATTTTGAAAACATAATAAAAAATTACAAATAGATTTGGAGGAAGAAGAGGCGACTGTTAGAGACGTAGGGAAGATTGTCCCTACTGCAATCCATTGTTCTTAAAAGTATACTTCTAACAGTGATTGCAGAAGTGAATGTGAGGTATATAGCCTCATGGAAAACAAATGATGACTATTAGGTCTACATGATCAGTGGTGTATGATCTCAAGGGGAGTTATTCATGTGTATCTTAATGATGATTCCATATGTTTTTATGTTATTATTTTGGTGGTGTTTATATTTTTGATGTTGCATCTGATAAACAAAATGTGAACTCCTATGACATGTTCATGGGGAGTTGTGACTATGAAAAATCAATATTTTACATTTTGTCTGTGGTTCTTATAAATGACAGTCGCGTATGCACACGATTTTTTGACATAGACAGTCACCTATGGTTTTTTGTGATGATAAAGGATTGGCACAGATTCATGGGGAGCTTCTCATATGTTTCCATTAGTCCATTATTAGCTTTATGGTTCTAACATTGGTTTGTTGCAGTCTATTAAGAATGTTCATATGCTACTTAGGAGTATATGAAAGAGTATTGGTTCATAATGAGTGATGAGTTGTTATAAAGTCTTATCATTGTTGTTGATATGTCGCTTTATTGTTTGTGAGAAGAATATAATGTGATCAAAATTGATGATGAAGAGTTGGCATAGGTTTAGGGGAAGCATCTCCTATGCTTCTAATGTCTCATTGTTGGCATTATGGTTTCTTGAGCACTCCTTATTACATGATTTTTTCTATGATTATTATTGTTGTCATCAGTCTTATTTCTTTGTTCACTACTGAAAATATATATGTTGTTGTCACTATGACATGGGTTATCAATGATGCTTGGGTTGCATGTGGTGAAGTCATGAATGGTACCTTATTATTGCTATTATTGTATAAATCTTGATTCACTTGAGGAGGATATGTATGATGGTTGATATGCTACTTAATGGCTTGTGATGTTGGAGGAGTATGTGTTGCTTATGGTGTTGTGGTACAAGAGATTGATATGTTTTTACTCCTTGAATAGTGTGGTTCCTTTTATATGTGAAAAGAGTATGCGTACCTTGATGGCATGAGGTCAAAGGGATGATTTTCTTTATTACAAAAATCTTATGTTTATGCTATTAATGCTTGGTGATGCTTTGATCCGAATGGAAAATGGCATCAACCCATGGTACTCATCCACCCATATTATTCATCGACCCATGGAATTTACCCATGGTATTGTAAATGGCATCTGCCCGTGGTATTGTAAAATCCACCCATGGTATCCATTCACCCATGGAATTGACCCGTGGTATTGTAACTGAAAAATACTATAAGTAACAAGTCACATTTTGTAAAAGGACAGATTGTCCACCACAATGTAGCCTTTACAGTTCAGAGGCATGTAGCCGCCACATCTCTTCTCAGAGATAAGCTACCATCACCCTAGCTGGTTTATTTCCACTTCTGTTTGTAAGCATATTTCAGTATTTTACAGTAATGAAATGAAGTATTATTTCCGCTGCATATCTGTCTTTATGGTTATCTCAGTAATTTGTTGCGTTCTTGTTTAAATCCAGATCAGTGGGTTTTAATAAAAAGTTTCTTTGTGGTTTTGTTTATTGGGCATTCTCCTATTTTTGTTCTGGCAATTCAAGTTTCAGATGTTGGGGGTCTCTCCCCCCAAGATCCATTTCAATCTTTCAGATCTTGAGGGCCTTCCCCCCAAGATCCGGATCAGTGGTATCAGAGCAAGTTATGATTCCATGGGAATGAGGGTTTGAGACATATTTCAGTTTCAAATTTTGCAGCAATATTCAACAAACTTTAGGCATGTGCTACAACCTCCACAGAGCACTTTTCTTGGGTCAAGTAGGAAGAATTTTTTCTTTTTTTCATTTTTTTGCAGGAATTTTTTTTTGGGCGGCGACTTTGCAGATCATATCTGAAAAATTTGGTACAAAATTTACAAAAACAAATACCAGATCTGGATTCCTCTCGAAAAATCACCCAATTTCAAAAAAAAATGGGTCGAATCAAAGTTCGGATGTGGGAGATATCGCTGATTAAAATCAGCTATTTTATCAGAATTTTTGTGACAGCAGAACTGTTGTAGCGCGAATCTGAGATCTTAGAGTGTCCAGATAAGGATTTCCAGTTCATGGGAAGATGCAAAATGATCCTTCTACTTCTAAAAACAAGTTATAATAAATATTCTGAGTTATATTGGCCGAGTTATGTCCATTTTAATTTTGGAGCAGCATTCAGAGTGGGTTCCCATTGGAGACGTGCCCTCCCACCTCACTTTAGTAGGCACTTGCTTCACATTCATCAGTTTCAACATAGCAGCATTCGGCTTGGGTTATTTGGAGATGTTCCCTCCCACCCCAGGCTATGTAGGCACCTGCTACTTCATCAGCAACCAACATCATGGTTATGGGTCAACCACATAAAATCCTTGTCATCAAAGTCCATTTGCTAGGCCGCACACTGTTAGAATCACAGTTGGTCACAAGCATTACAGGGTATCTCTATCCTTGGATCTTCGCTTATCATTGTTTTGGGTTAACCACATAAAACCCTTATCTTCAGTGGCTCTTCATATTCAACAAAGGCCTTGCAGGAGGGAACTTTACGCAATGGGGACCATTGCTTCTTAACGAGGGAGGAATGATCCAAATGGAAAATGGCATCAACCCATGGTACTCATCCACCCATATTATTCATCGACCCATGGAATTTACCCATGGTATTGTAAATGGCATGTGCCCGTGGTATTGTAAAATCCACCCATGGTATTCATTCACCCATGGAATTGACCTGTGGTATTGTAAATGAAAAATACTATAAGTAACAAGTCACATTTTGTAAAAGGACAGATTGTCCACCACAATGTAGCCTTTACAGTTCAGAGGCATGTAGCCGCCACATCTCTTCTCAAAGATAAGCAACCATCGCCCTCGCTGGTTTATTTCCACTTCTATTTGTAAGCATATTTTAGTATTTTACAGTAATGAAATGAAGTATTATTTCCGCTGCATATCTGTCTTTATGGTTATCTCAGTAATTTGTTGCGTTCCTGTTTAAATCCAGATCAATGGGTTTTAATAAAAAGTTTCTTTGTGGTTTTGTTTATTGGGCATTCTCCTATTTTTATTCTGGCAATTCAAGTTTTAGATGTTGGGGGTATCTCCCCCCAAGATCCATTTCAATCTTTCAGATCTTGAGGGCCTTCCCCCCAAGATCCGGATCATGCTTGGATGCATTTCATATTGGCCACATGTTGATTACATCGAAGAGACCGATGCTACATTATATTATATTCCTATTGATATATTGCTTCTTGATGATGAGGATGTCCATGTTGTTATTATGTAATTTATGTTGTTGTTGTCATATGATTATGATGCAGATACCTATATGGTGTATGGTGGTTGTTGATGATTATCATGGTTTTTCTACAAAAGATACTTCATTGTTGAGATTATTGTTTATGGTTATAGATGTCATGTATGTCTCTTGATGTAAAGGTCATGAAAATACCCATGTTGTAATCATTATAAAAATCATTCATGTATGGGCTCTTGGGATCAAGTCATGTCATGTATGTAACCCCATTATTTTGGGTGATTGATGTAATCATGGGAGCATAGAGTTCTTGGTCATAGGAAAAGTCATATTAGTATAGGATAAGTCATGTATTTGAGTCATAAAGTCTTGTGCTTTTATTGCATATATTTAGAAGCTCCAGCATATGCTTAGGGGGAGCATAGTCAGAATGAAAATTTCATAATTCATATTAGCAAATCAGACTTACAACTATGAGCGCTACAAGGGAAATTACTTCATTCAACCTCATTCAACCCTTTTCCCTTGATGTTAAAGGGAAAGATAAGACTTGGTGTTTGTGGGTGTTTGCAAGTGGTTTCCAAACACCAAAGAGGTTTCCATCAAGTCCAAAGGGGGAGATTGTTGACATTATGGTTAATTTGTTGTCCTTGATGGAAACTTACTTAACAAATATGTCCTTGATGTCAACTTGCTTATAATATGATGGTTATGGAACTAATCCAGATATTATGAATATTGGTACAAATATTACATAGGATATGGGAGAAAATTGACAGCTAAGTCACAAAATGCATGGAAATTGTGAAGTATGAGAAGTATACATGGTTCCTGTGAAGAAGAGTCACATACATACACAGGTTCTGTGAAAAAAAGTTGCATACATAATCCGAACCATGGAAAACAACAAACCAAGAGCTATTACCATGGTAATTGCCCATAGTATTGTGACAACAACATATATTTGATCTTTTCAAATGAACACCAACAACATTACCAAGGGATTTTCCTGTGGTATTGGCAAAGGAAAAAGCTATATAAGGAAATGGATATCAGGGAGTTAAGTGTGAAAGTAATGGATTATTCATGTGTGCTCTGATCTAAAACAAGTCTACACTGGGGAGAAAGGAGAAGGCTCAGATCTGAAATATCTATAGGTTTATTGAATATATGCTTGATTGATTTGATTGCAGAATGTTTGAATTGCTAAATTTGGGGTTATAGTAGGCTATGACCTGAATGTGTTTACAGAGATCTGTGATTTTGACAGTGATATATGCAGAATGTGTGTCGTACTTTCAGAGATGATTTTATTTTGTGATTTAAGATCTGTACACGGGTTTTCTTTTTGATAGTCGCATAAATACACGTATGTTTTTCATATTAGTCGTGTATACATTCTGAGATATATATTTTTAGTACAGTAAAATATATACACGTGTTATACATGGTAAACACGTACATACACAAATCTATTTTATGGATGTCACATATATATATTAGGGTTTGCAATTGTTTCTTGGTGATGACAGTTGATGATGTATGTTCTATTTGTTGTTGTTTTTCAATGATGTCTTGATCATGATGGTCTGTGTCTAGCAGTGTTGATTGAATTGACTTAGTTTTCGCTTGGTATAATGATCAGTGATGATGCTACATTATGATTGGGTATTCAGTGAGTCAGTATGGATATATTTGTGATTAGTCGCTGCTGTGACTCAATATTTCAGTGATTCATACAATGATTAAGTTTGACAATGTTTTAGTATTGAGTGATTTGATATTTTTACACAGGTTTTATGCATAGGAAGCACATATATATGTGGGTATGCTTCAGAAAAGTTGCATATATATTCTAAAGTTAATTTTGATCAGGGTTCGTAGTGATAGCACTTTGTTTTTGTGATGACTAACAATGTGATTAATCAATGAATGGTTGAGTATTAGTTTGAATGGTTGATTGGTCTTCATTTGATCAGTTATTGGTTGATTGGTATCTTGGGATTGGTTCAACATTCAGTGATTCAGTTTCATCAGTGATTCAACTTATTGGTGATTAATTTTTAGTGGTGATTGTATTTCAGATTTTGTGATCCAATATTCAGTTTGGTATTGAGAATAATTTTGGGTGTGGGTCCAGTTTGAAAATTTGATGAAAGGTGGTTTGCATGTTTTAATGTGTGTTTGTGTCAGGTGGATCCAGTGTGAAATATTTTGAAATGTCGTCCACAAGGTGTTAAGGGTTGTAGTCTTCAGTGATGGGGTAGGAGTCAGTAAACGAGTTCAGGGGTTTGTAGCTCCCTTCCAATGGATGTTGGGGAACGAGTGGAGGTCATAGCCTCTTGTAAGAAGGTGCCTTCATGAAAGTAAGAGTCTTTGCCTGTACAAGATCATGATGTAATTATTTTTCTTTATAATAAGATAAGAAGACAAAGACGATAACAACGGTGGTTTCCCCCACATTGGTTTTCCACCTAAAATCCCAATGTCCATATGTGTTGATTTGTTTTTTGTGTGTTGATTTTTTATATGCTCTTTACTACTCATGAATATTTCATAATGAATGACTAAAGAAATAATGATGCAATGGTTTAGTTAAATCACTAATGGAAATTATGAAAAAATAGTAATATGGTTAGACACGGTTTTAATTCACTGAAGGCACATGCACACACGATTTTTCTGAACAACAATAACGTACAAAATTCTGAATGTGAAATTGAAATTTAAAGTGAATTAAAAATAATGATTCACCCCCCTCCCCCCCCTCCCCCCGGGTCAGTATTTTTCCTAACATTAATCGCCCCATCCCTCTGGAATTCGTGTCCCATTACTCAACCCATTTTATTTTTATTTTTATAAATTTTACATTTCATACATAAATGTAACTACTTGGGGTTGTCACAAACCCCTCCCCCTTGGGGGCAGCACTACCCTTGGTATTATTATTCCATATGCATCACCAAAAAATGCTTTATAACACAAACACATACTATTTATGGAGCTTTATATACCCAACTCTATACAATATTTACAGTTATATACATCCTCTTCAACCATAAAATAAAGAAGGATATGGTACCCTCATTGAATCAAACATTTCCCAAGTGGCTTCATCGGGCCCGAAGTGCCTCCACTGCACATTAACTTAGTCCATTTCTTGATTCATAAACATGAGCCTCGTTCAGTCTAGAATGCAAAGTGGTTTTGGCTGGAATCCGCCCTCTAGTTCCACCTATAGCACAAACCAATCAATTACATGATTAGAACTGTGTACATATCTTAAGAAAATAAACATGGAAAACATCATGGATTTTAACTGATGGAGGTAAGGCCAGTATATAGGCCATTGGTCCTAGCCTTTCAAGTATCTCAAAATGCCCACAAAATTGTGGTGACAACTTGGCACATGAACCAATCATCAAGGATATTTTCTTGGCTTTAATTCTCAAGTAAACATTTTCTCCAACTTGGAATAATTTATACACCCTATGTTGATCCGCATAGCTCTTTTGCATGTCCTGAGCTACCTTTAAATTATGCTCAATGATTTGCATTTGTTGTTCCATTTCCTTTAGCATGTTAGGCCCAATAAGGACCCTTTTCATTGGATCACTCCAGTTGATAGGAGTATTCCTAATCCAGGTGGATATTGGTGGCCACACACCTATTGCACCTAGACCTCCAGTTGGTTTCATCAGTTCCCTTGATTATATAAAAAATTACTATTTTTAGCATTTTTTCGGGTCTTGAACTTCTGGAGTTGTTTTGACCCATTAAACGACTTGTTTTTAGGTTTGAAGCAAGCCTGTAGCCATGGGCACAAGCCTGTAGCCATATGCATGGGTCTGCCGCAAATATTTTGGTACTCAGAGATATATTTCTAACAAGGTATCGTACGCACCAAATGAAGAGAATATGACCAAGTTACGACCCTGAGAAGTTGGTTGTCTAACTAACCCCAGCGGGGCCCACAAACTCTTAGCTTTCCATCTCCTTTGGTTAGGGTTTTGGGTTTCCCTTTGTTGTTAAATAATAAAAATTCCCTTGAGCCTCATTGTAGGACAATTCAGAGGCATGTAGTCGCCACATCTCTTCTTAGAGATAAGCTACCATTGCCCGAGCTAGTTTATTTCCATCCTGTATGTATGCATCTTTGAGTTCTTTGATATTACTGAAATGAAGATTTATTTTTTATGCATCTCTGTGTTTATTTTTATATATGTATTTTGTTGCATTCCTACATAATCCCGGATCAATTACAACTCCTTCCATATAATGCCTCAAATGGGCCCATATTTAAAGATTCCTAGTACCCATTGTTGTATGTAAACTACACAAGTGGAAGATACTTTTCCCACTTCTTTTTTTGGTGCATAACATACATTCTCAACATGTCATCCAAGATTTTATTAGTCCTCTCTATTTTCCCATATGTCTGTGGATGATAAGTTGTAATAAAAGCCAATTATGTCCCCAATCTGGCAAACAATTCCTTCCAAAACTTGGAAGTGAACTTGGCATCTCTGTCTAAAATAATTTTCTTGGGAACTCCATGCAAACTCATAATCTCCTTTATGAATATTTGAGCCACTTCACTTACTGAGTTAGTGGATTTAACTACTAAAATGTGAGCTACCTTGCTCAACTTGTCAATGACCGCCATAATTGCATCATGTTGTTTTGAAGTTCTTGGCAAACCGGTGATGAATTCCATGGAGATCACTTCCCACTTCCATTTCAAAATGGGAATGGGTTGTAATAAGCATGTTGGATGTTTACATTCAGCCTTCACCTATTGACATTATATGAATTTTGCAACAAAATCAGCCACCTCCTTTTTCAAATTAGATCAATAATAGAACTTCTTGATGGATGTGAGAGTCTTTTGGTATCCCAAATGGTCGGAATATGGTTTTTCATGAAACCGTTCGAGAAATTTTGAGGTCTAAAATGGGCCTCCTAAGGAATATAAAATAATAGTGGTAATAATAAAATAAGATTAGATTACCTCATCAAGTTTTGGAGGGAAAAAAGAAAAAACCACTTTTTCAACACGTATTTTCAACTTATCTCCCTATGATTTTACTCAAATTTCAAGTAGTCCATCGAAAGTATGCAGCATAGGTAATCCTTGAATGCAAAATTGAATTCTGCATTCAATGAGTTCTCCCACTTGAAATTTGAGTAAAATTTGAAAAAGTAAATTTTTTTTTTTTTTTTTTTTAATCTTTTTACCATTTTACTCCAACAATGGTGAATCATCCCCATGGTTGAAAACATCATATTCAATCCTATTAGTTCTTATAAATTTTATTTTTGTTGTATATTTTTGTTTTGAGGCTCATTTTTTACCTCAAAATTTCTCTAATGCTCTTTCATTATAAGCCTCTTAAATTCATCATTGTCTCATACATAGATTATGTTCTTGAATCCAATTAGACTCTCATTTGTGAGATGATATCCCTCATCCTCACCATCTTGTTTCAAATTTTCCTTCACTTGTTGATATTTCTCACCATGATTTCCTGCATACTTGTTCCGTTCTGCTAGATCCATTCCATAAGAACTTATCGTTTATATGTGATTCAATTGGATTCTTCTATTGAGTGCATCAACAACCTTGTTCTCCTTGCCTTTAATGTACTTTATCTCAAAGTCAAATTCACTAAGTATAGATAGCAATCTATCTTTCCTTGCATTCAATTTAGGTTGATCAAATAAATATTTGAGTCCACCATGATTTGTCATGAGCGTGAACTTTCTACCGAGGAGGTAATGTCTCCACATATTCAATGCATGAATAATGGTTTCTAACTCCAGATCATGTGTCACATAGTTTGTCTCATTCTCATTTAATTTATGTGACTCATAGAAAACTACCTTCCCTTCCTGCATCAAGACTCCACTGAGCGCTTCTTTGTAGGCATATGTACAAACCACAAAATCTTTGTCGGGATCTGCTATCCTCAACATTGGTGCATTAGTGAGAAACTGCTTCAACTACTCAAAGATTGCTACAAATTTAGTTGTCCATTCAAACTTATTTCTTTTCCTCTACAAGAATGTGATAGGATGGACTATCTTAGATAAGTTTTTGATGAACCTCCTCTAGTAACCTTCAAATCCCATGAATGATATAATCTCATTCACCTTTTTTGGTATTGGTCATTCCATAATGGATTTAACTTTTTCTGGATTAACTAATATCCCTTCCTTGGAGATAATGTGACCCAAAGGGTGTATCTGAGTCTAGAATAAATCACACTTTCTCATCTTTGCAGAAAGCTTGTGCTCCCTCAACA
Source organism: Pinus tabuliformis (assembly GCA_031772625.1). Taxonomy (NCBI): domain Eukaryota; kingdom Viridiplantae; phylum Streptophyta; class Pinopsida; order Pinales; family Pinaceae; genus Pinus; species Pinus tabuliformis. Next base: position 439,035,166 of record CM062805.1, read on the forward strand.
AATGTAGTATTGTAGCTAGGTTCTTCTCATGCTCTTCCTCAGACTTCAAATACACCAATATGTCATCAACAAAGATAATCACGAACTTGTCCAAGTAAGGATGCAACACATTGTTCATTAAACACATGAAATTGGTAGGGGCATTAGTAAGTCCAAAGGGTACCACTACAAACTCATAGTGTCCATATCTTGTCTGAAAAGAAGTATTATGGATGTCTTCCTCTTTAATGTTCACTTGATGATATCCAGACCTCAAATATATCTTGGAGAATATTGTTGCTCCTCTCAACTGATCAAATAAGTCATCAGTCTATCACAATGGATATCAGTTCTTAATTCTCACTTTGTTCAACTACCGATAATGAATGCAAAGTCTGAGTGTCCCATCCTTTTTCATCACAAATAATACTGGAGCTCCCCACAGTGATACACTTGGCCATATGTAACCTTTATCAAGTAGCTCTTTCAACTATAGCTTTAACTCAACCAGTTCATGTGTACTCATCCAGTATGGTGCCTTGGGCATTGGTGCTGCTCCAAGCACTAGTTCGATAGAGAAATCAACTTCTCTATGAGGATGCAATCCCAAAATATCAACTATAAACACATTTATGAATTTCTGTCACACAAGATACTTATCCAACACTTCAATTTCTTCTTGCCCAGTGTTTTCATTAGCTTTTTCATCATTGAAAATTTATACAACAAATAATTTACAACATTTTCAGCAACTATGCTTAGCTTGCATGGCTGTAATTAATCTCACCAAAGTTGGCTTATTCTTACCCTGCAAGATTTTTCTTTCTCCAACATTATCTAGGCATTCAATTTCCTTTTCATAGCAGTCAACTTTAGTTATGTGCATGTACAACCAATCCATGCCCAATAACATGTTGTATGCACTCAATGGAAACAAATTTAAGTGTGTTGTTGTTGTCATAACCGCTGACCTCAAATGCACATGATTTCACCCAATAACTAATTCTTCTTTTTCTTGTCATTTCTAGCTGAACTAACCAAGGTTCTATGTGCAATTATTTGACCAACTTATATTTTTACACTAGCTCCAGGCTGATATAACTATAATTAGAATCGAGATCAATTAAAATAGAAATAATTTGATTACACAACTTACCTTCCATCTCAATGATGGATGCTAGTGGTTTTCCTAGCAATTATCCACAACTACATAGATTCTAGGCAAACTTTGTGCCACATCCCCTACATTCTGAGCTTCCTGAGTGCTATAAATTTTTGGACCTAGATTTTTCTGGTGTGTGAAGTCCCTCTTTCAGTTATTTTCCCCCCAAATCCACCATTTCAACTGCGCTTTGTTTTCAAATCTGTGTTGTTGATCTCCTTATTTCTTATGTGCACTACCTTTGGCAGTTGGACTATATTTATGCTAAGTTTTATTTGTACTAGTTGAATGCATTCCTTGTTTCTTGTCCATAGTTTTCTTGGGCCATTTCTTCTTATCCTTATTGTTGTTCCTTGTTTTCAATCACTTTTTAAATTAGGTATGTGCTTTTATTATTCATAATAGTGATTTAATTTCTTTGTGGCGTCATCCAAAGTTTGTGGTTTATAAAACTCTATGTGGTATTTAAATGACATGGGAATCCCACTGATAAATCCATTAACTTTTGCCTTCTCTTCCTTGAGATATGGCACAAATATCAACAATTCTAGAAATTTGGTAAAATATTCTTCATCTGTTAGTTGTCCTATTTTCAGCTCATAAAACGCCTTTGCATTGCTTTCATAATATCTTTATGATAAATATTTATCTTTGAATAATCTCTCAAACTCGCTCTGTGTCAATCTCTCTTTAGTTATGCTTTTTACATTCTCCAAATCCTCCCACCATATGTCTACTTTTCCTTTCAAACTATAGGTGGTCACTTTTTCTTTCATGTTCTCGAAATAATCATGGATTTTTAAAAAAATTCTTCCTGCCGAGCAACCATGCTTCTGCATATTCATATTTCTTCATTTCTCCATCAAATGTAGGTGGTTTTTCCTTCTTGAATTCTTTAGGCATATAGTCCCTTTCTCTTCTTGATGATGATAATGATGAGAATGATAGTGATATCCCCTAGTAACAGAGCTAGAGTTTCTACCAAAGTGATTCTTGTGAGTGTTGGTTTTTATTTTTGGTGTGCTCAATGGTGCATCTCCTCTCACAACTTTCACCTTTGTGCCTCTTCCTGGATCTGCCACTATATGCCCCATTTTTTTTCTCTTCTGACACCAAAGAGTGTTGTCATTGTCTCTATAACTCCGAGAGGCTTTGCAGTATGATTGCATTGACCTCAGGCTTCTTTTATTGAGCCTTGATCAACCTTTCATTATATTCTTTTCAACTTCGGATCTCAGCCTTCAGGCTTCTTAAGGTATCCATCTAATTAGGAGAGTTTACCCCTCCCCCTTAGCCAACTAATATTTCTTCTTCATTCATCCTTACTGCTTCATACCCATGTTGTGGTTGATCAAAGCTATATTGTACCATTCCTATCCTCATTTCTTGTCTTTCTCTGTCTTTTTTCTACTTGTGATGTGTCGACATTCACAAGCAATTGTTAGATACATGATAAATAAATAATAATAAATCTTGCCTTGAAATTTATTTTTCAAAGTTGTCATAATAAGTCCATTTGTAACAAACAACCATGTTAGCACCAATATATGCATGAATGCATCGCCAACAATATATCTATGTCAACGCCAACTTAGTAACTCAATGAAAGTAAAACATATCTATCATGCATGCACGCATTGAATAATTCACACAATCAGTAAAACATGTTATTCTTTCGCTCACGGGAGAGCCCATCCAGTATAAGTGTTGAACCTGGATGCTCTGATACCACCTATAAACACCCCCCTCCTAACCCCAAACGCAACTAGAGTCAGAAGGAGGTGGTTACTCTATTGACCTAACTCCAAAGGTACAGTTATGGAAACGGGAGCTAGAATTTTTTACTTTTTTTTCTACTTTTCCGGAATTTCAAATTAACAACATAATTGCGTTTGTCTCGTCAAGATGATTCCAACAATATAAATTTCACCTCAATCCAACTTATAGATCAAATTTATGTCCTTTAAAGATTAGCCAATTATACCTCGTCACATCATCATGACACCGTAGTGGCATCTAGCGCGCCCATTTGGCATACCCACGTGGCTTCTGACACACCCAAATGGTGGACCCACATCACATCAAACACACCCACGTGGTGGCCCATGTGGCAAGCACAAACCCTAAGGAAGGTCGGGGTCGACCCTCCTTTCAAACACATTCTAAAATTTCAAGCGACCGAGGTTTAACCCTAACTTCCAACCTTGGTCAGGGTTGGCCCTCCCCTTCTCAACACTGCAATGGAATGGGTCAGGCGAGTTTGGCCCTCGACCCCCCAACTTCCAGACTTACCCAACCTCCTAACTAGTGGGCATGAAGAGCTAGGGCGGCCAGCCGGAGGTCATGTCTTCCAGGCTGAACTCCTGACCTGTGACGTGGTTGACCTACAATGCAAAAATTAACCTCTAACTTGAATTTTTCTAGTTTTTCCAATGCCTTGACATAGAAATTCCTTTTCTAACTTTTCTAAATAATCCTACAATACTTCCAACACCTGAGGGCTAACAAATTCATAAGGAATTTATAAATAAACTTAGGAAACATTAAATCATAGGAATACTAGTAATTTAATGGCATTTTCAAGTGCATTATTTACAAAATGACAGAGAATTGTAATAGTTCATTAATAGAGAAGAAAATTTATTTTCTTGGTTCATGCATGAAAAAATGCAACCATGAGGAATAGAATCAATACTTCCTTCCCCTCAATTAAGAATCTACCCAATATCATGCAATAAATATGCCAATACTCATACAACAAACTAAACACGCATTCAATACAAGATTACAAGTTTTTTCTCAAACTATTCATTAACATTGTTGAGCACTCATCTCTATCAGTGCAACCCAACACCGTCTTAGTGAAATAACCTACATCTAATATGTTAGTATATAAGCATGCATCTCATGCATTTCATGTCTTCAATTTGATTGTAATGAGCAATTTATATATAGTCAACATGTACAGTACTGTAATTAATCAAAATCATGTCACTGAAATGAGAAAGATTCCATGTTATCACTCTCCAGTCAGATTCCAAAGGTTGATGGATATTTTTCTTCAGGGATTAAACACATCCATCAACTGAAACATAGACTCTAGATATTCGACCACCTCCACCCACCAGCTAAATTAAAACCAACAAAACACATGGATTTTAGAGATTAGCAGTCTCCACCCTTCAAAACACAACCTTTTTGCTCGACCCAAGGCAGGGATTCCAGAACCCATAGTAAAATTAAAAGACAACAAACAAGCTTCCAGAGATCCCCCCTTGGAATTTTCTAGGATCAATTCCTCCACCCCAACCCTTTGGGATTTCCTGAGAAACACCATCTCCACCCTCCAAGCCACCGAGGACGCAAGAGGCAATCAATTCATCATTTGGCGGATTCTTCTAACTCCTTTTCCAACCGAATATGCTATTCCTTTTTTATGTTCAACCTCTCTTGGTAATTTGAATTTCTCTCCATATCTATTGCATCTCCTATGCTCTCTCTTTTCTTTTCTTTTCTTTCTTTCCCTCTTCTTGACTTTTCAAATTCCCTTGACCTTTCAAATTCCTCATTTGAATTTTTTGTTCATTAATAATATTTTCATCAAGTAATCACCCCATCCTTCTAGAATTTTTCCCATTACTTAGCATATTTTATTTTATTTTTAAAAAGTTTACATTGCATACATAAATGTAATTACTTGGGGTTGTCACAAGCATATTGAAACCCATAGGTGAGGTGTGGAGATCCATGGGTCTCCAAGCTGCAGTAGAGAATCAAACATCACCATGGGTACCTCCAAAACCCACAACAATCCAACAAATTTCCCTACATTGATGAATTTTATGGGATGATGCACATAGACTAGGCATGCCCCTAGTTAACTTAGAACTTCATGAGGGTTGGAAATTGAATCCAGGTCCGAGAGGAGGATGGTCTCACATCTTAAGACATTTTAGGGCCTACACCACCTTCGTGTCCCTCAACATTTAGTAGAGATAGGCATTTCAACCACCTGGAGACCCATTAGACCACTTATGTGCCCCAAGATGAAAATTGGGGTCCACAAAAGGAGATTGACAATGACCTATGGGCCAACCCCTAGGATATAATTTTATATGGCCTCTACACACCATATGGTGCCCTTAGCCCTCAACACTATCCATAGGAGGGATCACACATTCACAACATCAACACTTTCTCTATTTTGGCTCACATGTGTGGGTTATATTAAGTTTATTCCATTAGCTACTACATTGGATTGTGACCTATCGTGTTATGGCACATTATTTTATAATTATAGGGGGCTTGTAGGCTAAAATATCAATTTGGATCCCTCATATAAATAAAGGGAGGAACTTTTGTATCATTCATCATCACACACTTGGGATTTTCAACCTCTCTAGCCAAATTCAACCTTTTTTTCTTATGGAGGATTTGGGATCTATGAATGCATTTTGATATTTGGAGTTGATTTTCTTATCTTTGGAGATATTCTTTGGACTTATGGGTGGAATCTTTGCATGTTATCTTGTAAGTTTACCTAATTGTTGAATATATATTTTCTTTCATGTCTAATGTGTTATATAATGTTGATTCTAGGTTACACAAATTGTGCCCTAATTTTTTGAAGATATATTAAATGTTATATAGATGATCTATTGCATTCATTACTCATACATAACATGCTAATTTATTTCCTATTGATGAATTCTTGGTAGCTCTCCCATGAAAAATCCATTGTCTGTTGCATAGGTGAATGCTTGAGGTTTGTTGCTAGGGCATCAAATTTTCGGCGTCCTTGGAAACTTTTTAGTTGTTTTATCACGCAATAGACTCCATACTCGCAAGGAATAAGGAACTAGTCCATTTTTTTGGTGATCATACTTCACATTTATCCATAAATCTCTCTCTCCAATTCGGCGCCTTCAAGGCCAAGCTTGCTAACTAGGGCTTGGTGCAAATCTGTAGGCAAGGTGATTTTGTGGGATTGGAGAGCCTAAACATGAATGGGATCACATTTTCCATAAAATATATACTTTTGGTGGGCATCCACTTCAATATTTTCCATAATTTTTCTTTCCCTAGTTGTTTTCCCTAAGGGGGAACCCTAGTTTAGTCTTGCTTCAACTTAGGGGCTTCTTTGAAGGTTTCATGAGCCTTGTATTTTCCAATATACATTGTTGGAAAACTTTTCTCCTAGCCTTGAACTTTGGTTACACCAACACTCAACTTGTCAATCAAACCATAGGTCTTGTGTCTCATCAAATATGCCTTTATCAAGAAAGTGAATTTCCTCCTATTAGAGATTTGAACCTAGTTGGGACTTTCTTATAGAAAGCCTCACCATGTCACCTTGTACCCTAACCTTAGAATACTCATTATGTGACCTTCTCACATATCGATACTCCTCCCATTAGTGAAAATCTATAAATAACAAGGGGCTTTGGCTATGGTGACAGTGGACCATCACCCCATTTTTGTCACTTGGGCTGATGTTAGCCTTGTAGGGTGACCCTCTTTAAGTCCTGCTAGATTTTTCAGCAACAAGTCCCTTGGAGGATAAATTTATCTTCTAATGGCTACTTTCTTAGTCCATTTATCAACTAATTGGTCCACTAGGCCTCCAATGGCTTGTTAGACCCTGTACAAGCTAGTTGACTTCACCAGCAACTATTTTTTACTTGATTTTTCCCTTTAGTAATTTGACTTAGACACATGGAAGCTTGTTGGGTATCTCTTGGAATTTCATTTATTGCCTATTTTTTCCACACCATCACCTAACTACCACATCATCTTGCCTTGTGTTAGAGCTCAAACACCATTTTGAATTCGGAGAAATCAAGACATAGTTTTTGTTCCTCTAAATTCTATAAACCATTTTTTAACATATTACACGTCAAATTTTGTCAAGATTTACCCATGCTAAGCTTCCTGGAAACCTGTCATGCCACATCACCACTTCCAAGTGGATGATCTCTAATTCCATTAAGGATTAGAAAAATCTAAAACATGGGTTTTGTTCCTCTCATTGAGTGGACCATCTACATCATTTTTGGACAATTAGAGACTTCTTTTCATATCTTAGACCATTTCTTCTCTTGACTAGGAGGATCGACCCTCTTTTATAAGGCACTTACTCATCAAATCAATGTATATGTGGCTTGACCACTTTATTTTTATGTTGTATTATTTAACTTAATTTTAGGAGTTAATTGGATTTAGTTTTCTTAGGCTATATCAAAGGAATTAAATTAAATAATGATATTTTATTGTAAAGGGAGTAGGTATCACTCTATAAATGGAGGAGAGCTTCCTCATTTGTATTCATGGTTGGATTATGCAAGTGCTCTTCTCATTGGATCTTAATAGAAATATCTTTATTGGAGGAATTTTAGTGTTAAGGGATTATCTATGTGGTTAATGTTTGTAACTTAGAAGCTTTTATTTCTTGTTGTTTTTAAAATTAATACATCGTTAAAAACTATTATTGTAATTTTTCAAGACTACCACAAGGCTTCAAAAACTAATCCATTTTAAGGGAAACTTTGTCACTTTGGAGGAGGTATATAGAGGCTCTTCTCACATGATCTCCTTTGTTGGTTTGGTGTAAGTTTCAATTTTCCTTGCTAGGCCCTGTTACCCACCAAAAGTGGATGGCCCCTAGGAGAAAATTTTCTCATGTCTTCGAACCGACAGCCAACATCCCCTGACAACCACCTTGTAGCTAATGTGATGTGTCATTCATATCTCTACCACTTGCATCAGTCATATGTTTCCTCACCCATTTGTCAAGGGCACATGTTGGAAGGTGAGCTTGTGATCAAAAGGTACTTATTCATTTTTCAATTAGTTTCTTATGCTTGCTTGTATTTAGACATTTTAACATAGATTATGTAATGACTTGGAAGAAAGAATGGTATTAGTCGAAGTCTTGTTCCCTCACCTTAAACACGGGGTTAATTTTCTATCCTAGTCTAGTGGGACCTCCCCTAAATGGCTTTAGGAAGGGGAACTAATTGGAAAACTGTGATTGAGATAACGTAGCCTTACCTATCCTTATTCCATACTTACCACTTTCCATCTTAAATTACAAACCCTTGTTCCATCTCCATTCTTTGGGTTCAACTGACCATTGGTTCAGTGGGATTTGGAATCCACACATCCTCATACCTAGGAAGGACCTAGAAATGTATCCTGGGAGGTTGATGCATCTAAAAGAATAAATAAAAAGCATATAATGGCCACAAGAAAAACAAAAGAAAAATCAAAATGCAAAACATGGACAAGACTTACAAATTAGCATGTGGGAAAAAGCCAAGCATGAGCTCTACCTATATCATATGGCCATCACTCGGTTCCTAGTCCAATGTTGCCCTATCTCATAAAAGAAAAGGAACCCTTGCATGTTCCAACCCCTAATGGGAAATAAACTTCCCCATCCCAAAGGAGGTAATAATTGTTATACATCATACAAAGAAAGCTCTCATTCCTCGAGCTACAAGCAGTAATACAAATAAAAGTAAAAGGAAATATAGAGGGGTGGAAAAATGAAGGCCAAGGTAGCTCATTCATCCATGATTTATCCCTCCTCACATCTATACACCGGGATGGAGTACTCCATCATAGTCGGTCCCTTTGACCATGGAACATGGCCATGAAATCTTTTCCCCTCCATTCCATCATTATTCACATGGAACCTATCGATTGAAGGGTGGACCAAGGACGTGTCACTTCCCTTTGGGGGGTTGGGTAACACCTAATAGGTTCATATATTAAGCACTCCTACCTAGGAAGGTAACACCATTACGTGACCAAGGCCCCAATTTTGGAAGAGAAGCCTCATATGAAGTGTTTTTTTCCCATTCATCTCAAGCTTGGTTCACTTAAATGAAATAATGATTAATGTACCTAATGATGAAAGTTGCATCAACTGGATATTGTGTGTAATATGAAAGTGGTTCCATCTATAGGTATGGGAAACTTAACTGGGGGCCAAGTCCTCTAGAGTGACATATTGACACTCATAACTGATGCATTGAGAGCCATGGGACTTTTGACAGTTATAGAGCATTGCTTGTATCCATGGACACCTTCAGCACCCACAGTGCTTCTACATGTTTTCCTATATTATTCGTGGAATGATGCACCTAGACGAGCATGCCCCCATCCAACTTAACAGTAATACAGGGTTTGGCAGTTTATTAAGGGCTCAGATGAGGTTTGTCTCACACCTTATGGGAGTGATAGTACCAACTTTAGAGCCCTCAAAATTGGAGAAGAATCAGCCTTATTCACCACTTGGAGACCCATGAGACCCAGTTTTGTGCCCCAAACCTACATTTGGGGGCTACAGGATGATTTGTAGAGAGAGTTAGGGGCCAACCCCTAGACCTTGATTTTAGGATCCCTCTACACTTATCATAGCACCAGAGGAGCTCAACGCAAGCCCTAAAAGGGCCTATAGTAGCATGACGTCAACATTTTGGCCCTCTTGTTGGAGATTTTATTATGTTTCACATTAGCTACAAGGTCAGATTGTGACATTGCTTCTATTTTTCCCATTATTTTATAGTTTGAGGTGCTTGTAGGATAAAATAGGAGTTAGTAGCATATATATATATATATACACACACACACACACACACACATATATATATATATATATATATATATATATATATATAGATATATCAGTCATTTGTGATCTCTCATCATCATCACACTTTTAATTTTAGATCTCTTGAGAAATTCACACTTTTCTCTTATGGAGACTTTGGAGTAATCTTAATGCACTTTGAAATTTGGAGTTTATTTGTGTATCTTTGGAGCTATTCTTTGGATGAGTGGAATGGATTATTTCCATATCATCTTGTAATTGTAACTAAACGTTATATGTATAATTTATGGAATTTCTTTGATTCTAGTAATCGCAATTATGCCCTAATTTGTTTAATATTTATTGAATGCTAATCTAGATGACCTATTGCATGCATTGCTAATTGATAATTAGTAAATGAATTTCCTTAGTGGTGAACCCTTTGGTAGCTCTCCCATGAAAAATCCGTTTTCCATTGCATAGGTAATTGTTGGAATTTTTCTTGCTAGGGCATCAAAATTGTAGCCTCCTTAGAATCTCTTTGGATAATATAGTGCATTCCCAAGGAACAAGGGACTAGTCCATTGGTTGGTGGTCATATCTCAATTTTATCCATTTTTCCTCTTCTCTTAATTTTGATCCTTTCAAGGTTAGGGTAGAGAATTAGGGATTAGTGTGAAATTCAAGGGAAGAGGTATTTTGGTGGTTGGAGAGCCTAAACATCAAGAGGATAGGGTTTTCCAGAAAACCTAATATTTTGGTGGATATCCATTGCAATTTAAACTCTCTTGCCCTAGGTGTTTTCCCTAAGAGGGAAACCCTATTTTTTCCTCCCTCAACTTAAGGACTTCCTTGAAGGTTTCATGATACTTGGCATAGATAATATATGTCAAAGGAAACCTTTTCTCATAGCCTTGACCTTGAGTTACTCTAACACTCATCAAATTTATCAAACCCTTGGTCTTGTGTCCTTATTTCTAGGTCTCTTCATAGAAAACAAATTTGTTCTTTGTGAAACCTTGAGCATAAATTATGTCTTTCTTAAAGAGTTCCTAATGAGATAATTTCACACAATAACCCTAGAATATCAATTATAAGTGATCTCTTTCCTACCGGAACTCCTCCCATCGGTGAAAATTCGTAAAGAGAAGGGTTTTTTTGCTGTGGTGATAGTGGGTCACAACCCCAATGTTGCTTCTTGGTCTAGTTTATACCTTGTAGGATTTCCCTCTCCAAGGCCTGCTAGATTTTGCGGCAATGTGCCATACTCTCAAGTTCCTTAGTAAGGGTTTTGATGCCACTTCATAGTCAATTTTGTGGTTGAAGACTTTTCACATGGAGGGATCCTTGCTACTGGGGCAATGAATTCATAATTTTCCTTGATTAGCCAAAGGGTTGATTTCTATAGGGTTCTAGCCTCTTACCCTAATCCACACACACTGAGTCCCAACTTAAGAGGGTTTTCTTCTTAATCTTATCATGTCACTTTATTTGACCTGTTTCCATGCCCTAATAAGATATTGGCACTAATTTTCATATCCATCAATCATGTTTTTCTCTTTTTTTTTTACAAAAGCCCATAGAAATCTTCAAAAAATGTGTCTCATTAAGGCTATTATTGATTTTGCTTTCTTGTTTGACAAGTCTACAAAATCTACAATTAATATATTAACATCAAGCCAAGACACTCAAAATTGTGTAAAATAGAACATGTAAGTAGTCAATTATGGTGCATTAAAAATATCCGAACCAAATATTAAGTGTTTATATGATTAAACACTTAACAAGGTCAATTCTCAAAATTGTTTGCTGCCATGTATTTGATAGGTCTATTATTTCTATGGAAAATACAAAAATCAATAAGCCAACACTTTGAAAAGCCACCCAAACGTGTTAGAACACTTATGGATGTTGGATATAGGGGTGGAAAGGCCTAAAGACTAAATATTGGTCAATTTAAACCAACTTAAATCCTTGGATCCACTGCAAAATTGAATTTTCAACAAGCTAGAAATTCACTTTTGGAGGACTTGGGGTCAAAATTCTATAGGTACACAACCTAGAAATTTATTTCAACTTATAACTAATATTTTAGGGGCTGAAATAAACAATTCTAAGCTACCGATATAAGATAAAATCCTTTTAAATCATATCTGAGCTAAAAAAAGGAAAAAAATAAAATACTTTAGGAAATAGGCCTTGTTGAACATTTTTTTGGTGAAATCTACAATCTAGAAGTTTTCTATAGTAATATATTCTTACAATGCAAAAATAAATTAGATATACTAGTGTAAAACGTGATTAAAAAAACTCAAGAAATAGATATATTTTTCCATTAATTGAAGTATAAATATAAGGTCCTTCTCCAAGTGTTTTGCTAGCTCGAAAGATAGGAAAATTTCAGCAAGCTAGTAAATAAAAATCAAACGAAAATGTTTTGTATTTTTTAAAGTAATAGAGGGTCGAATAGTGAGGATTTACCTTTGTCTTTTACCTTTATTAGTTCGTAGATTTGCAATCACAACCCTTCCTCTGTCGAACTTTCTCTTTTGAAACTAAAGAATGAGGAGTTGGAGGTGAAAGTATCCCACTCTCTTAGCCTTGAGCTTGTCCATACGAAATTTTAACTCACTAGGAGGACCTGCTCATTTGAGATTTCCTAACCAAAGTATAAACAATGGCATTAAGCTCTGCTACATTTTGTGACTTTTGATGGATGGAGAGCAGATGTGGCATCATTGTTTCATGTTTTGTGAAGGCTCGCAGTGGTCGATTTCCTGTTCCATTTCATGCCCCTTATAAGTGCCGCTAACCTTCGTTTCCTCCTTTCCCGTAAATTCACCTTATTTCCTATAAAAGCCCCGTTTACCCCTTTTCCCTTTCCCGGGTCATTTTTGTGTTTAATGTTATTAAGCCCTGATAACCCTTTATAAACCATATTAACCTTTGTCTTCACTTTAACCCCGGCTCTAACGTTTTAAATATATAACCCGCGCCCTTTACCTGTCACATCACCTGTCATATCGACCCCGAGAGCGTGTTGTATCTCTCCACCGTCCGATCATCCCGCTTCATCATCCAACGGTGTTTGCTAGTCTTCTCCCAGTGACTTGCGCGTCCGTTAGGCAGCGGGGAAGGTGGTTTTCCACCGGACCTGCTTGCCACGCGGCACCATATTACAGGATCGCTCCTCCATGTACGAGTACCGCCCGTAGCCCAAAGGCGGTGCGGGGAAACCGCCTGCCAATAAAACCACCTTTCCCCGCCGTTTAAGCTCTGCGCAACTTTCACGTGCGATCACCGTCAGATTTGCCCGACGGTGATCCAACGGCCCTCGTTGACCTCGATCGTCCATCTCTCGATAGGCCCCATAAATTAATCATAGCCGTCCGTTCATGTGATCTGATGGTTTATAATTACTCCGCCTGCCTGCGATTTTTTCCGATAGCCTTCATGATCCATCTCCACCATTGATTCAGCTGATCCAACGACTGCTAGCGCCTCTATGTCTTCCATCGCCTCCCGCCTGTTCTCAGTGCATTTTTCGTGTTTGTGGTTGTCTTGTGCGCCCGAGGGAGAAATGAAGCTATCATCCAGCACTCTCTGCCTTAGAGCCTGAGCTACCATATTCAATGAACAGCACGGTCAAGGACGAAAAAGTACTGTCTCAAGCAGTTGAATTCATTCAACAGTTATGAACATTTATTCATGAAACATTCCACCTGTTCAAGGAGTCCACCAGAGTATAGAAAGAGTCATTTTGTTCATTAAGAACATTCAGATTGTAGCAGAAGAGCCATATCTAACTGTAAATGCGGTGGGTGGTCCATTAAAACACCTCCATGCATAGCCTAGCAGAACAATTTTGTAATCCATTTCTATATATACCCAGAAACAAAATGTAATGAGATTGATGAATTTTATTTTGTTGTAAGCTTCAACTTCTAGAGATTGTAACTACTGTGATACCTGCAGCATCTGGTCTTCATTTTCAGCTAATACAAGCTTCTTTTGTTGTTAATTTCTCACTTTCCACTTCTTCTTTGTTCCAGGCTGTGCCTGTTTTGCATTTATTCATGTGCTGTTAATGTTTAGCATTAGAGGGGCTGTCATCCCACCTCTGTGTTAGGATTTAGCATGTATCATTGAATTTGTATGCAGGTTTCTGTTGTTTTAATGCCAGAGAGCTGTCATCTTGTCTGTGCATTAGGAAATAGATTTATAGACCTTTTAACTGGTTGCAGCCAGCCATCACAGGGTCCTGTGCATCTGCTGGTGTGGTCAGTCTTCTCCATCATCACATTTTCCTTAAATTGTGAGTAATTGGTGGTCTAAAGCCTTGTAGTCTGGGGGTGTTCACCCATGTCTGGGGTTAAACATAGTGGAAGTGGTTATCTGGCTTGAATATGCAACATTTCTTTCATTCATCCACCATTTATTTCCAACATTTTTCTTGAGTTGTAATGTTCCCGAGCATCTCTGAGATACAACCTAGGAGAGTTTCTTGGGGTGATAACATTAATTGGTGCCATTGCCGGGGAGAGGAGAATTGAAGCTCAGCTTCCCTGGGAGAACAACACAGTTCCAAGCTTTGATGATAGATAAGGTTTGGACACATATTCTGGTTGTAATCATCTATCTGGCGACTCCATTGGAGGAAGACCAACCTTTGGCGACTCCACATTGAAGTTCTGGCTCAGTTTGTGAGACATACTCGAAGAAATCCCCAGAAATCTCCAGCTGAACCATTTCCTGAACTTGAGAGGACTGTCAAATCGAAGAAAGCTTCACAGAAAGGGGCATCGGATCAAGTAAGCCTAAAAAATCTCATTCATCTCTGAAAGATAAATTTATAGCTGAAGAATTACAGTTTGAAGACTTAGAGCCTGGCACTGTAAATAAGGAATTTCCTTCAGAGATTAATTCAGACCCTTTGTCAGTTAGTTCCCCTTTGAATCTCAGTCCCAAGAAAGTTTCCCATATAGTCCATAACATCCCTTTGTCTCTGCCATCCATCACATTACTCCCTACCATTCAATCTGCTACTATTCTTCCACATATCCTAATTATGGCAGGACAGCAAGTACCCACGAGGATAGAGAGAATTGTTGCTGCTAGATATGGACCATTAGTATTATCTGTGCCTTTAAATCCTATGCCTGTGGGAGAATATCAAAAATATATGCGAAAATTCACTGGTACAGAGGGAGTGACAGCAGAAGAACACCTTGAAGCTTTTTACAGTTATGCTGATAATTTAGATATAAGTGAAAATGATGTGTGGATGAGAGTTTTTGTCTAGAGCCTTGATGGAGAGGCTAGGAAGTGGTTTAGAGAATTACCCCAGAGATCTATAACAGATATTGAAGCATTGGATGATGCATTTTTGAAGCAATGGGGAGATAAAAAAAGACTTGTTGTACTACCATACTAAGTTTGGTAACCTGAAGAGGGAAAATGGGGAATCAGTGCGTGATTTTAATAAAAGATTTAATCGTATGTATAATAAGATACCAGTTGAGGTAAAGCCTCCCCCACCACTGCCAAACTCACTTATGCCAATGCTTTTGACTCTGATTTCTGCTTGTTATTGAGAGAAAGGAGATGTGCTACGCTGGCTGATATGCAGGATGCAACATTAGAGGTAGAATCTAATATCATGGCTGCAGAAAAACTAAAAAGTAAATATGACAGAAGGAGGCAGAGAGGTTAGTCTTCTACTTCTTCTGCATCATCTTCAGAACCTAAATTAGATAAAATGACTAAGATGATAGAGTCATTGGCTGCTGAGATTTCTAAGCTAAAGGTTGAGCAGAATTCAGCAAAAACAAGGCAGCAGAACACATTTGCTCCAAGAAATCAGAATCCATTCAGAAGACTAAATGAGCAGTTATAAATAATGCAGATAGGTGAAGAATCAAAAGAGGAACAGAAAGTTAAAGCTCCCTTCCAAAATGTAGCCATGGAGGAGGAACAATTTGAAGAGAATGAGGATGAAATTCACTGCATGGAAGATAAAGGCAACGCTGCATTTTTTACATTGGCTGAGTATGAAGAATCATTACTGCAAGAACAAAGCAGTCAAGAATGGGACAGAGGAGCTGTTCTACAAACTGAGCAACAATAGAGATATAATCTGAGGTCCAATGCAAAGAATGTCAAAGAAAATTTTGCCCAAAGAGTTGCTGTCCAAACAGCACCACAGAATATCAAGCAAAGAAGACCAGCAACTGATCCAGTCATCCTCAAAGCTCTAGTTCAAGAGGTCAAAAGTTCTGATAAATCATCTTCTCCTTTCAGCTTTAAGTCAGAAGTTCAGAAATTGAAAATATCTGTGCCTCTGGTTGAGTTGGTGAAGAGTGAAATATTTAGGAAGCCTATCCTTGAAACCCTTGAGCTAGAAACCAAACAAACCTCCACTGACTCTGTCAATTTGCAAGATGACAAGCCTACCATTTTGCTCAACCCTATGATTGAACCTGCTAATAATAATTCTCCATCTTTTTATGTCTCATTGACCATTCATGACAAAATCCTCCACAACTGCCTGCTAGATACAGGGGCCAACCACAATCTAATGCCTAAAGCTGTCATGGAAGAGTTAGGCCTTGATATCACTAGATCCTATCATGATTTATTTTCTTTTGATTCAAGGAAGGTGAAATGTCTTGGATTGATTAAAGACCTGGCCATTACCTTAACTCAGCTACCCATGAAAAGTATGATGATGGATATTGTGGTAGCAGATGTCCCTCCTAAGTTTTGCATGCTGTTGTTTAGAGGCTGGATTAAGAGACTAGGTCGGACATTACAGAATGATCTTTCTTATGCCACTGTCCCAGTGTTTGGAGGAGAGAGCAAGAGATTATATAGAGAGGCACAGTTGGCATACATCATCATTGATGAGAATAATCCTACAAATCATCCCATTTATGCAGTGGACACTGATTTTGGAGCATGTATTCTACAAATAGAAGAATCTCAGAAGGCCGTAATGCAGATCAAGAAACCAACATTTCAGGCCAAGAAAGAGCAAGGAAGTCAGATTTGGGAGATGTTCTTTGATGGAGCATGTTCCAAGGAGACTGCAGGAGCAGGGGTGGTGCTAGTATCTCCACAGAAAGAAAGCATAAAACTGTCTTTTAAGCTGGTTTTTCAAGTCACTAATAATATAGCAGAATATGAGGATTTGATGTTGGGCCTTAATGTAGCAAAAGACAGAGGAATCAAGAATCTGAAAGTGTTTGGAGATGTTGATATGATAATTCAGTAAATAAATAAAAAGTTTCAAGCAAAGCACCGTAGGCTAAAAGCATACAGAGATGAGGTATGGAGAATCAGACATTCTTTTGATTATTTCTGTATTTCATATATTCCTAGAGCCCAAAATCAGCTTGCTGATTCCCTTGCTGTTTCTGCTAGTCCATTTATCCCTCCATTGCCTCCCAAACTAATGTATGAAGTCTAAGTGAAGTATAGACCATCCTTTTCTGACAATGTCTAGCATTGGAAAGTTTTTGATGATGATGCTGAGATAAATAGTTTCCTTCAAGTCATTGATGAGTTTTCTGAAATGCAAATTGACCAAGAAAATGATGCCTTGTTAGAAAGCCCCCAGTTCCAGCTTAGAAATAAAATTGGTAAAAACAACATTGTCCAGCTTCCTAGTAATCATATTCCTAAGGGTCTAATTCCTCTTGAAAGACTGTTTGACCAAAATGATGTGCCTTACAAAGCTACCCGAAAAGAAGATCAATCTGCAGTCTGTAAGCATGATATAGGAATCCAGGTCAGCCTAAATATGTAAATCTGTCCACTCATTTGTCTGTTGATCAAAGTGTTGAATACTGCAATTTAATGAGGCAATTTGCTGATGTGTTTGCCTGGGAGTATAGTGATCTGAAAACATATGACAAGAACATAATTCAGCACAAAATCCCTCTGGAAAAAGATACTGTTCCTTTCAAACAGAAGCTGAGACCAATAAATCCTATGCTTCTTCCACTGATTGAAAAGGAAATTAAAAAGTTGTTGGCTGCCAAAATCATTGTTCCTCTTAGATATTCAAAATGGGTGGCCAATCTAGTGGTGGTGAGGAAGAAGAGTGGAGAAATCAGACTATGTGTTGATTTCCGAAATTTAAATAAATGCTCCAAGAAAGATAACTATCCTCTACCGAAAATGGAGCATTTGCTGCAAAAAGTCTCAGGAGCTAAAGTAATGTCTTTCTTGGATGGTTTTTTAGGCTTTAATCAGATTGTTGTGCACCCAAATGATCAAGAAAAGACTGCATTTACCACTCCTTGGGGCACTTTTATGTATGCCAAGATGCCATTTTGATTGATGAATGCTAGAGCCACCTTTCAGAGAGATATGGATATAGCATTTGTGGGAGAGAAGGACAAATTTGTGCTTATCTACCTTGATGATATAACAGTTTACTCTAGCAGCCATCAAAGTCATTTGCAGCATTCAAAAAAAGTGTTTTTGAAGTGCAGAAGGTTTGGAATTTCAGTCAATCCCAAAAAGTCTCAATTTTCTTTAGAAGAAGGCAAGCTATTAGGACATATTGTGTCTACTGCAGGTATTCAAATTGACCCAGAAAGAGTAAAGGCAATACAGACTTTGTTTGTCCCGAGATCAAAGAAAGATATCCAGTCATTTTTGGGCAAAATTAATTTTGTCAGGAGGTTTATTCCAAATTTTGCAGAATTGGTGAAGCATGTAACCTCCATGTTGAAGAAAGGATCAGAGGTAAGATGGACTGATACAACAAGGAAATCATTTGAGTCAATTAAGAAAGCTATTATGGAGGCTCCCACATTGATAGGTCCATACTATAGTAAGGAGTTCCACATATTTTCTTTTGCCTCTGAAGACACCATTGCAGCAGTTTTATTGCAGGCAGACAAGGGAGGTTCAGAACATCTAGTAGCATTTTTCAACAAGAATTTGAGGGATGTTGAACTAAGGTATGATATTATTGAAAAACAGGCATATGCTCTTATTAAATCCTTAAAAGCTTTCAGATTTTATATCTTGCATTCGAAGATAATAGCATATGTACCCTCTGCTGCAATTAAAGATGTCTTGACACAACTTGATGTTGATGAAAGAAGGGCAAAGTGGATTGCAAAAATGATAGAATTTAATATAGAGCTAAAGCCTACTAAACTGGTCAGAGGTCAGGGTCTTGCAAAGTTATTAGCTGAAGAAAATTGCAGGTCTTTAGATATTGATTTCCTGTGCGCTATTGCAGAAAATGGTCAGACAGATAAAGAAGAGGAAACAATTGAAACGGAGAGAAAACAGTGAGTGGTCGAGAATCTAGCTTCATGTAACTGGTATGCTGAAATAATTAATTTCGTGCTGAAGCTAAAAATCCCTTCAGGATTTACTCAAAGTCAAGATAGAACTTTAAAACTTAGAGCAGCAAAATATTGCATTAATCAAAATCTTCTCTACTGGAGGGATCCATCTGGAATATTTTTAAGATGTCTGGATAAAGAGCAGTCAATAGAAGTCATGCAGCAGTTTCATTCCAGCATGTGTGGGGGGCATCATTATTGGAAGACTACTGCCCATAAGATTCTCAGAGCTGGGAACTATTGGCCCACTTTATTTTCTGATGTGTTTGTTTTTGTTAAATCTTGTGACAGGTGCCAAAGATTTGAAGGAAAGCAGCAGTTGAAGTCTCTGCCCCTAAAACCAATTCAGGCAAAAGGACCTTTGCAGTAGTGGGGCTTGGATTTTATTGGAGAAATCAATCCACATTCTAGTGGCCAGCACAGGTGGATATTAATAGCCACTGATTATTTCACTAAGTGGATTGAAGCAGTCCCTACCAGGAAGGCTGATCATAATGTGGTCATGAAGTTTTTAATAGAAAATATTTTCAGCAGATTTGGTTGTCCACAGAAATTAATAACAGATAATGCAGCAGCTTTCAGGGCAAAAGAATTGGTGGAAATGTGTGATTCAATGGGTATTAAACTTGTTCATTCCACCTCTTATTATCCTCAAGGAAATGGTCTGGCAGAATCCTCTAATAAAAGTCTGATTAGGATAATTAAAAAGCTATTAGAGGACAATAAAAAGAATTGGGATTCAAAGCTCAAGTATGCATTGTGGGCTGACAGAGTGACCACTAAAAAATCCACAGGCAACTCTCCTTTCAAGCTGGTATATGGCACTGATTTTGTATTTCCAATTCAACTAACTCTCCCTGTGGCAAAATTCCTTCAAGAAGAGCAGGATGAAGAAGAAGACATGGCAAAGAGAATCACCGATTTAGCAGAAATACATCAGATTAGAGAACAGCTGGTTGAAAAGGATACAACACATCAAAGAAAGATCAAGGAAGCCTTTGACAAAAAGGCAAAAACAAATAATTTTTAGGTTGGAAACTTGGTTCTGAAATGGGATGCATTGAAGGAAAAGAAAGGCAATCATGGGAAATTTGATGCTTTCTGGACAGGGCCTTTCATCATTTCACAAATTCAAGGGAACAACACCTTCATACTGAAAAGTATGGGAGGAGAAGCAGTTTTTGATGGCCCAGTTAATGGGCGGTTTTTGAAAATTTATGTTGTTTAAGGTCTTTTGGCCTTAAAGACTGTAAATAGTTTGTTTTTATCAGTTTTATGCAGGAAAAGTAGACTCCATGCCCAATGGAACACTAGGAATTTTGGCTAGTTTGTTTTCAGCAGGAAAGGCATTGGTCTGCAGGTTCTTGAGACCTCACAGGGAGGATCTCATCCCCAAAAGGAGCTAGTGTTAGCTCTGCTACATTTTGTGACTTTTGATGGATGGAGAGTAGATGTGGCAGCATTGTTTCATGTTTTGTGAAGGCTCGTAGCGGTCGGTTTCCTGTTCCATTTCATGCCCCTTATAACTCCCGCTAACCTTCGTTTCCTCCTTTCCCGTAAATTCACCTTATTTCCTATAAAAACCTCATTTACCCCTTTTCCCTTTAGTCCCGGGCATTTTTGTGTTTAATGTTATTAAGCCCCAATAGCCCTTTATAAACCATATTAACCTTTGTCTTCACTTTAACCCTGGCTCTAACGTTTTAAACATATAACTCGCGCCCTTTACCTGTCATATCAACCCCGAGTGCGTGTTGTAGCTCTCCGTCGTCCGATCATCCCGCTTCATTATCCAACGGTGTTCACTAGTCTTCTCCCAGTAACTTGCGCGTCCGTTAGGCAGCGAGGAAGGCGGTTTCCCGCCGGACCTGCTTGCCACGCGGCGCCATATTACAGGATCGCTCCTCCATGTACGAGTACCGCCCGCAACCCAAAGGCGGTGCGGGGAAACCGCCCGCTAATAAAACTGCCTTTCCCCGTCGTTTAAGCTCTACACAACTTTCGCGTGCGATCACCATCAGATCTGCCCGACGGTGATCCAACGGCCCTCATTGACCCCGATCGTCCATCTCCTGATAGGCCCCATAAATTAATCCTAGCCGTCCATTTATGTGATCTGATGGTTTATAATTGCTCCGCCCGCCTGCAATTTTTTCCGATAGCCTTCATGATCCATCTCCACCGTTGATTTAGCTGCTCCAACGGCTGCTAACACCTCTGTGTCTTCCATCGCCTCCCACCTGTTCTCAGTGCATTTTTCGTGTTTGTGGTTGTCCTGTGCGCCCGAGGGAGAAGTGAAGCTATCATCCAGCATTCTCTGCCTTAGAGCCTGAGCTTCCATATTCAATGAACAGCACGGTCAAGGACAAGAAAGTACTGCCTCGAGCAGTTGAATTCATTCAGCAGTTATGAACATTTATTCATGAAACATTCCACCTGTTCAAGGAGTACACCAGAGTACAGAAAGAGTCATTTTGTTCATTAAGAACACTCATATTGTAGCAAAAGAGCCATATCTAACTGTAAATGCAGTGGGTGGTCCATTAAAACACCTCCATGCATAGCCTAGCAGAACAATTTTGTAATCCATTTCTATATATACCCAGAAACATAATGTAATGAGATTGATGAATGTTATTTTTTTGTAAGCTTCAACTTCTGGAGACTGTAACTACTGTCATACCTGCAGCGTCTGGTCTTCATTTTCAACTAATACAAGCTTCTTTTGTTGTTAATTGCTCACTTTCCACTTCTTCTTTGTTCCAGGCTGTGCCTGTTTTGCATTATTCATGTGCTATTAATGTTTAGCATTAGAGGGGATGTCATCCCACCTCTGTGTTAGGATTTAGCATGTATCATTGAATTTGTATACAAGTTTATGTTGTTTTAATGCCAGAGAGCTGTCATCCTATCTGTGCATTAGGAAATAGATTTACAGACCTTTTAACTGGTTGCAGCCAGCCATCATAGGGTCCTGTGCATCTACTGGTGTGGTCAGTCTTCTCCATCATCACATTTTCCTTAAACTGTGAGTAATTGGTGGTATAAAGCCTTGTAGTCTGGGGGTGTTCACCATGTCTGGTGTTAAGCATAGTGGAAGTGGTTATCTGGCTTGAATATGCAGCATTTCTTTCATTCATCCACCATTTATTTCCAACATTTTTGTTGAGTTGTGATGTTCCCGAGCATCTCCGAGATACAACCTAGGAGAGTTTCTTGGGGTGATAGCAATTCCATATGGAAATCCCCCCTAAAGGGCTTGTCGAACACTTGGGAAAGTGTATTCTTAGTGATCGGAAAATGGAAAGATAGAAATCCTCCCTTCCATGTGAATATTTGTCCCTCAATGGATCTTTACCTTGATTTTGTAAGTGAAGAAGTGTATCTGCAAAACAAATTTCATAAAATCACAGTGATAAAGGAAAAAAATCAAGAAGGAAGAGAATAAAAGAATCAACTAAATACCCAATACATAAGAGAATATTTTTTGCAAACTGGGTTCTTTTATTATGACATCAAATGATCTAACAGTCAACAACGCTTACTGGGGAAGAGGCTAGTCTTTTATAAAAGTTATTTCTAATGGATAGATAACAACTATCTAAGGATTAATTTGACTCTATCTAGAAAATAATATTTACTAGTCATCCAAATGTTGGAGACTCAGTAATTTTTTAATAAAATACTACATTAAATTCATGACATTGCCCACCAAGGGGTCAATTGACTCCACAACCCAATAAACTCAAGATTCCACTAGCAAAGAACCTGAATGTCAAAATTATCAAACAATAGTAACTTTTAGTGCTACAATGTATCACTAGATGACCTCGAACAATTATCTCACTCTTTGACTTTACTTTTCCATGTATAGTAACTTGAACTTGACCACCTTCTTCTAGATCTCTAATGCGTAGCTAAATTTACTAATTTTTCCCCTTGGATTTTTTGTAACTCAACTTTATTTCATTTGGTTCATGATTCATTTGACCAAATTATGCCATGTGTTGCCACATCATCACTACTTTCCATGTAATCATTCCATATATTGTATCTCTAACACCCTTGGGAATTTGGAGAATCTAAGACATGGGTTTTGTTCCTCTTTTTCTATAGACCAATTTTGACATATTACATGTCAAAATTTGTCAATATTTTCCCCTATTATGCCACCCATAATCTTTTCATGCCATATCATCATACCTAACTGGATTATCTCTAATTCCCTCGAGAACTTGGAAAATATGAAACATAGGTTTTGTTAATATTAATGAGTAAACCACTTTTGATGCAATTCATGTGAATATCTGCCCAACGCTCCCCCTATTTTGACCCTAAAAAACCTATAACACTTATTGTTGACCAACTTTGATAGGTCATATCTTTAGAATGCCTTCATCAAATGAAAATTTGTATGTGGCATTTCATTGTCTCACTGAGCTTTTCAATCTAACACTGTGTTAAATTTTTGACTTCCAGGACCACTTTTCATTGGGCAACATAAACTTGTTTGGGAAGCATGAAAATTTCATTGACTATGAGACTGCCATGTTTCAGAAACATATGGTGGATATGAAACCAAATCCAAGGCCACCTACAAACTCTATAGACTCATAACCATGTGGAAATACATAGGTGCACCTTGACACGGGTTGGACTAGCCCATACGCCGATGATCACCCCAACAAATCTAGGCTCCCATAATACCATAAGTCCAAATATAACCTCATCCATGGCCCTCCAATTCTATCTAGGATGAAAGGAACCCGAGATGAATTTAAAGGGACATGTCATGGTCCAACCAAAAACAAACTAACTCAACATGACAGACGGTCTAGGATACCTACAAGGCCTCACATGGTTGTTACATGGATTTTGACTCATGACCTTGGGCATACAATGGTCTTTATGATGTTGCAAAAGATATATAGGTACATTTTTTAAGGAGTTTCGGCGTAAATCACATGTAGAAAACCTTTGTCGATGCGTTTGAAACCAACTAGTGTGGTTCATCGTTAAGACAAGTTGAGAATTCAGATCATGGCTACAAGTTAAATAGGGAGAGCAGATCTTCCAAACGGCTAGGTGTGACCATTAACGTCTATATAAAAAATGGCTAGATTATATAATAATATTATAATGTTAATTATAGTCAAAGTAACCAATTTCCTTCTTAATAAATAATTCAATAATTTATATATTATATAATTGAATCTTATTCTATTTCCTTTTATTTATAAATTTGGTTATTAAATTAATTTATTCAATTCTTTTTAATTTATTTAATCATTTAAATTAAAATTGGGTGTTCTTAACACCCTCGCTACTCGTGCCCTTAGGATTTCTGATAATAAGAGCTTCGATCAGGAGAAATCCCATCTCCTTAATGTCTTTATGGAGAACGGCTATAGTAGACGCCTTGGTCAAAAGGCTTTCCTTAAAGCCTCCAAGAATTCTGTAATTAAAAAAGAACCTAAAGAGCATCTCCTAGGTGTCCATCTTCCCTATGTCCAGGGAACCACGGACAAGATTGCTTGGATTCTTAAGAAGTATAATATTCCCTCAACCTTTAAGCCCCTCAACACCATTCGTAAATCCCTCCGATCAGTGAAGGATCTTGTTGACCCTAACAACATGAAGGGTGTCTACAAGATTCCTTGTTATTATGGGACCCCCTATATCGGGGAAACAAGGCACTCCATCCACCAGCGGATCAACGAACATGCAGCTGACCTAAGGCACGGGAGAACCAAGTCTTCAGCGTTAGTAGAGCATGCAGAAAAGACCAAGCATCATGTTTGTATTGAGGAGGCCAAGGTTATTGCCAAGGTTGCGCAGTTCCATCACTGCAAATTCAGGGAAGCTATTGAAATTGAAAGAAGGCCAAACAATCTCAATAGAGATGACGGCTGGAAGATCAGTAGTTGCTGGATCCCTACCCTTTCTTCCTAGTCATGCCTTCCCCTCCCCCGCGCCTCCTCCCTTGTTTGACCTTTTCTAGCTTTCTAGGTTTCCCCGTATTTCCCCGTATTATCCCGTATCCTTCTCCATTGAGCCCTGACTTTTCTATCCTCCTAGGTTTCTCCTTTGGTTAATTTATTTTATTAATTGCCCCATTCTTGACCTTCATGTATCTAGAATTTTGTCTCTTGTTCTAATATTTTTAATAGTACCATATCAATAATATCTTAATATTATTAATCCGGGCTTCTTCTAACATCCCTAGGTCCATTAGATGGCTTTACTTATAATTTTGATATTATGTTTTTTACCCTCACCTTAATAAATGTATATATATAAATAAATAAAAATAAAAATGAAAATAAAAATAAAATTTTTAACTAATGTTTAATAATAATTTATTAATTCCATTTGATTATTGGTTATATTAAAAAAAAAACACCTAGATTGACTATATCCTTTCCCTATTGGATTACATGATTAAATTCATTGAAAAGAATTCAATAAATTAACTTAATAACCAAATAAAATTTATAAATAAAATGATAAAGTAACCCCTTCACTGGACCAAGATTGATTATATCTTATCCCTATTTAATTTAAATGATTAAATAAATTAAAAAGAATTGAATAAATTAATTTAATAACCAAATTTATAAATACAAGGAAATAGAATAAGATTCAATTATATAATATATTATAATATATAAATTATTGAATTATTTATTAAGAAGGAAATTGGTTACTTTGACTATAATTAACATTATAATATTATTATATAATCTAGCCATTTTTTATATAGTCGTTAATGGTCACACCTAGCCGTTTGGAAGATCTGCTCTCCCTATTTAACTTGTAGCCATGATCTGACTCCTCAACTTGTCCTGATGATGGACCACACTAATTGGTTCGAAATGCGTCGACAAAGGTTTTCTACATGTGATTTACGCTGAAACTCTTCTTAAAAAATGTTATGGATCACAGAAGCCTCAATTCAACAATATATAGGTACACTTATTGAAATAGGTGTAACACTTCATATACCTTAAGTCAAGTCCATGTTTATCATTCATCATAGCCAATCTTATCTCATCTTGCTTTAAGGGATTATTTGTTGCCTTTCTCCCAACACATTTAATCTTGTTGATCATGACACGTTTTCTCTAAGGATTTTGGTCTAAAGGCTTAGTAGCCTAGTTTTGGTACCTAGAAATTATTATTTTTGTTATTGTTTCAGCTCACTTCAATGTTATCAAAATTGGACCAGAACAAGTTGAATTGGATGATCTGGCCATTTTAAGGCCCTAACCGATACGACAAGTGGAACAAAGTTGGATTGGGGGTTGCAATGTTTCCATTGGATTTTGTCATGTATGAGGCTTTGTAACTAGCATTTAATCAAGAGCACTAAGCCCTTTATGTACCTCAATGTTGGTGGCATTGATTGTCGAACTCCTCTATCACGACCCTAATTAAAATGTACCTGTCACTCAAACAAAATCTCAATTAGACATGTTAAGCTTTTTTTATCTTATTTTAATGCTTAGAGAGTGATATTGATTATGAGAATCCCAATATAGGTAATTATTTTGATGATATGTAGGTATTTGTTGTAGCATGATTCTTTTTGGACTCTAGAGGCTAGTTAGCCTCTTTGTTGATGTAATTTTGGTTCAGAGATGGATTGCACGTGGTGTTATTTTGGTTATGTGCACCCTTATTTGCTATTTGTTTATAATGGTTTGGATTCATATGAATGCACATAAATATATATGTTTTTTTCCAAAATTTGTGCATTTATGTATTTTTTGGTCGACCAATTTTTTTCCATGTTTTTTTGGTTCGGGTCTAATTCCCGGTTTTGGGGCCGACCAATTTGATGGCTAGTTTGATTCTGATAACATTAAATCATTTATTCACACCATTAAATATTTTAATTTACCATTATAATTAAAAAAATTACCTCACAAATCAAATAATTTGATCTCATTGAAACCATAAAATGATTAAATGAAAATTTACATATCTATGTGGCTACCACATCTTCCTATTCCATTTTACAATCACTTTAAAAACTCATTTACAACATTCTACTTTGAAACAACTTGCTGCCTATAATATTCACTTTTATAAACACTTTGATCAAAGATAATCATCCACCCAAATGTTAAGTCACCCCATATAGCCTTTAAAATATTTAAAATAATATCGACAAAAAAAATAAAAACATTAAAATATATTAAAAAAATGTTATAAAAAATATAATAATAATTCATTTATATCTCAATTTAATATTTTTTTTCCTTTAATAAAAACTTCATTTCTCTCATCCTCATAATATCTAAATGGAGGTTGACTAACCATGAGTCACAATAACAATGGGTAATCTAATTCGTCTCAGTAGAATTCAAACCACATCTAATCTAAAACTAAAATCTCACAACAAACTTTACCGTGAAATATTCATTCAAGCCAATTGAATAAACTTAATAAACACAACATTCCTACTTAATCATGTATTTATAATTTATTTCACATAAACCCATTTAAAACATAAAATAAAAATTGCATAAATATTAGCAATTACTATTAAATATAATATATTTCCATTACATATTAAGCCATCTATAAAATAAGAGCATGAATGCAACCTTCCACTTCACACACATATGCGCATAAAATCTCATTGAATCCTTTTATATATATATAACAGTTTATCAACCATAATTTTATTCCACTTCACACAGTTTATCACACATTTTTTAATTTTACCTTCCACTTCACACACATATGCTCATTGAATCCTTATATATATATATCTATGTATGGGGGTTAACCGTATATCAACCATTTTTTATTTTTTTTTTAATGCAGTTGGAAAATTTGGAATTTGGAATTTGGAATCTTAATATGGATTAAGTAAAATTTAAATTAAAAATAGTGAAAAATGTTTTTTTTTTAACATGAAAAAGTTTACAATATTAGAATTTTTAATATGTAGTCACATTATTGGGTATATATAAAATTTATTCATCTAATTAATTTATTTGTAGTTTTTTAGAGAGTAGACTTTCACACTTATTATACTTCTTAAAGTTTTTAGTTATAATATTTTCTTACTGAAATTCTAACTAATTAAAATAGTTTTAGATCAAATTTAAGACCAAAAAGTAATTCTGACCTAAATCTAGATTTGAAAAAAAACCAATATACCATGATACTTATTATTAAGGCTAGGAATCATATCCTTTGTTATTTTAAGCTCTTACAACAAATGCACAAAATAACACTTCAACTGCAATTTAAAAGAAATGGAACACTTATAAAGTGCATATTTATTTTTATATAAATAAAAATTAGACATTTATATATTACTGTATAAAATTTACAAAAAAGATATGTCATTATTAAAGTTCTTCAAATTTTCCTTGCATCCTTTTGATGCATATAAATGGGATTGTTATAAGTTATGTAGTAATTAGTATTTTAACTATTATACAATTGATTTGGTAAAATACATAGCTACATAGTATCATGTGATCTTTGTGTTGGTGACACAAAAATATCAAGTATGCATATACAACCTATTTAGTAATAGTGTCAACCCATTTACTAACAATGATGTAGCTTGATGCATTACAATTTCGCTATCTCATCTCAATGTGTGGACATTTGAACAATTGAACACATATAATGCACATTTTTACTCAATGAATCATGTTTATGTTTCTATGGCTCTCTCTAGATTGAGTTGTGTATATGGTATACTTTCAAGTGAATCAATCTCATTCACATTGTCTGGTATAGCCTTCTCTGTATCACCACTGCAAAAATGAAAATTATATGTTAGGCATTATCAATTGTGAAAACATACAGCCTATTTTACTTGTAATTCCTATAGTAGAATTGTATGAAATATTTTGTGAAAAATATATATTTATTTTCTTTATAATTTTCATTGTAGAGTAATATGAATGATTTGGAAAACACATAGATAAAAGTGAAGGTTGAGAAATTACTATAAAGAATAGATGGTAAGGCCGGCAACAACAATTCCAAAAGAAACATAATACAACCAATCAACCTACATAAATAAAACACATAATTTTTAATAAGTTATTTAGAACTCTCAAAATGTAAATGCATACCATGCTTATCAATGAAAACCCCAAAATGTAACTTTATATGCATTTGTTTCAAATAATCTATTCCAAAATTAATTCCACTCACCGCATCATGATAAAAGAATGTGCGGATAAGCACTGCCCACATACCCAAAGTCAAAAGTGAAAGATTCAGATGAGTTGCTCCACTCATCTGCATGAAATAAATCAAGTAAACATGAAATCTTAGTCACGAAAACCATTTCCATGAATTGCAATGAAAAGAAGAGATAATAAAGGTATTACATGAATGACCTTTTTTTCATATATTTAGTTTAAATATATACTATATTAAAAAAAAAAAAACTATATGAGCATTGAGATCCAAAGGGAAGGGATGGGAATATAAAATACAACAAATCAAGATACTTGAACATAGTTTCAATTGAGTTTGAATTTAGAGTGCTTGTTGAGGCTTAACTAAGGTAAAATTCCACAAGAATATGAGCTAAGTTATTCCATCCATATGTAAGGTCATGTGATTGGTCCATTGGCAAAAAGCATGGTAGAAAGGATTGGACCTTGTATTTAATGAAAAATCAACTAATTCAAGAAAAGCTTAAGGCAAAAGAAAGGATAGAATATTTGACATAATGAAGAGAACACTAGTGAAAATCTCAAAACATTGTTTAGATGAACTAAAGGTTAAAGCTTTTGAAACTAAAAAAAAGGATAAAGTAATTTGTATGAAAACGTGGAATAGACCCTAAAGATGCAAGATTGAAGGAAAATACTGAAAATGGATCTTCACTATTGTTGCTAAAATTAGTGAGCATGACATGTAAATATCTAGGATTTTTGTGGTTTGGTGTGAGATCATAGTTGAGGGTTCTTCATGTTGAAATTGAAAGTGTGCTTGATAGAGATAGGAGTGGAATAAAAAAATAATTTTTTTAAAAAAAGACTATGAGCAAGAAACCATAACTAAGTGAATCCAAAATAATTTCCAAATCACTATAAAAGGAAATTTTGCAAGAGGGAAGAGGCATAATTCTCTCAAATTTCTTCACTTGTATGTGGAGATGTTATATTCTCATATATGAGTAGTGAGTAATATGGAAGTCCAAACCCTAATGTATGAATGAAATCTCATGATAATTGATAAAGATCTATGCTTTCCTTTTGTATTTTTTTACATGGAAAGATAGTCCATAAATGATGGACCTGTTAGTGTCAGTCTTTCCAGCCTTCCTCCAGTGATCAAACGTGCTCTTACAAAGTGATTTTGAAGTGTCAAGGTCAAATTTTGTCATTTCAGTGAGTCTTCAAGCAAAATTTGGTCACTAGGCATTAGGTCTAGGGTTTGCTTTCACTCTTTTCAAAATTGCCCAAATGCCAATCCATGTCATCATTCTGCTGAGTCTATCATCATTCATAGGGTTGTCATTATCATGTCAGTGTCTAATGAGTCATTTTACACCTTGTTCATGCTTCAGTTGCGCCTAGGCAAGGTCATTTCCCTCTCCTAGGGTTTTGAAAGCTAATTTCTCTTGGATGGTCAAATCATTAGCAAAACTTATATCAAAATGTTCATACACCTTCCCTTATCTTTCATGTACCTTATCAAACACTTCCCATCACTGAGATTCCCCAAATTCCTCATTTTTCCACAAACCCTAGTTTCTTGCCACAACTTGGCAATTTTCTAGGCTAGGCCTGTGTTTTGCTCTTTTGGACCCCTTCCCCTCACTCGATCTCCGCGATTCCACTTTCCCCTGCTTCCTAACATCCCTCCCTACTTCCAAAAATTTCCCCAAAAATTTAGAAGCCTCTTATCCCCTTCATTTCGCTTCATTTCGACAAAATCCCTTGTTTCACACATCGGGATAGGTTTTACTCACATGATGTTTCTGAGCAATAAAAGATGAATTTGGGAAAACTGAGAGAGATTTTTGTTCACAACAGGCCAAGGAAGAAAAACCTCCTTCACTTTTTACACAGGTGTCATGGTTTTAGAGAAATGTCAAAAATACCGTTGCCTCAAGAGAATCGAATGCACCTCTGAAGTGACCTTGGGAAAATTAATTTTTCTCCTAGCTTGGTTGGCCAAATGACTTTCTTGATGAGTCAAATGATAAATGGACACAAAGAGATTTCCAATGAGCTATCATGAGCTCAATTTGGAGTTGAGGAAGGCATTCAAAAGTTGACTGCAACAGCACTCTGCCTTGAGGCAGCCTCATTTGGAACATTTTGACCAGTCTTGGGAGATTTGATTTTTGACAGGTCAAATGAACTCCAAATTGAAAAATTCCAGTTTTGTTGGAAAGTAGACTCAAATACCTTTCCAACGAGCTATCCTGCGTCCAATTTGGACACCGGAAAGGCCTCCAAAAAACATCTGAAAGTTGCGCTACGCGTAGGGCTCAGGCGCGCTACGCATGAGGGTTTTGGCTCAACGCGTAGCGCGCCGCGCGCTACCCTTAAGTTGGGGAGGTCTATTTCAAAAAAACTCTGCATTTTTGGATTTTTCATGACAAATTACACTTGCTCAGCCACTGCCAAGACATTTCATTGAGGTTTGGGCCCCCAAAAGGTCAAAAAACAAGCAAAAAATGACCTTCTGCCACTTTTTGGACACACAGGAAGCAGTCTTGAGAGATTGCATTTTTGGAGGGGCAAATGGGCACCAAATTGAGAAATTCCACTTGGGCTAGAGAGTAGACATCCAGACCTTTCCAACAAGACCACTTGTGCCTCATTTGGATGCCGGGAAGTTCCCCAAAAGTGGGATGAAAGGCGCGCTACGCGTTGAGAAATGGCGCGCTACGTGTCAGGGAAATTTGCCAGTTTTGCACCTTCAGCTCAGGAAAACGCAGCATTTGACCAGTTTTGACTCTTTGGTGGGATTTTTCATCCTCCTTGATGTAATTGATGTAATTTTATGTTGACATGACACTTATTTACCTATTTTAGAAGATTCATTCATAAAATAGCAAACATTTAATGAATGAATTGGTTTCCTAGCTTATAGAGGCAAGTTGTTTTGATTGCCTAGATTGTAGTGCTCAGTTTAGAATTGGTTGAAACAACTCCTAGGATGATGAGCTCGACCCCTAGAGGCAAAGGAATGTGTTAGCTTGCCTATATTATGTATTTTCTTAGTCATTTTCATGGTTGGACTCTTGAGGGATAAGCTTAGACTGTTTTACACTTTGTATCTCTGCAATTTTGGCAAAGAAAAGACCAGGGTTTTGCAGCACTATTTGGGATTCCTGTGGTTATTTGTGTTGATGGTGTGTTTCTCTCATGTACTTGTAAGTTTGTTATGTGTATCATTTTCCTGCTCTTCTCTTCTGCAAATTAAGTAAATGAAGTGTTAAGGTAGAATTGATGGTTTCTATGCTCTGCCTTTAAGTTTGCTTAATATCAATGTTTTCATCTGTTTAAGGAGAACTCTCGATGGTTTCTTGCTCTCCTTAGCTCCTCACCGGTCATATCCATCCATTCACTTAT
Organism: Pinus tabuliformis; assembly: GCA_031772625.1. Lineage (NCBI taxonomy): Eukaryota > Viridiplantae > Streptophyta > Pinopsida > Pinales > Pinaceae > Pinus > Pinus tabuliformis. Next base: position 439,067,851 of record CM062805.1, read on the forward strand.
TTCAAAGGCATCAAGACAATCTCCTACCTTGCCCCAAAAAGACCTCTGCAAAAACTGTGTCTCATCCCCGCACCCAAAATTGCCGTGCTCAGTTTTCCAACAAAACCCTAAAAATTTAAAATCAAACTTTCCCCATCAGTTTACTAGCCTAAAATCAGTGTTCTTTATTGGTCATCTCAGCCCTTTAAAGACATTTTGCCGAGATAGACCCGGAGAGAGCCCTCTCCTGTCCCCGTAGGGCTAGCTATGAGGCTAAGTGGTTTAATGTTGCCTTGGATTTTGTCTTTTTCAGCCTGAGGCCAAATTCAAGCGCTAACAGGACCTATTACCCACCAAAATGGGTAACTCCATAGGAGAAAACTTTTCTCCTACATTTGATAGCCAGTCGAACAACCATTGCCAACCTCCATTAGCTGATGATATTCCATATATCTCCACCACTTGCATCAACCTTTTACTTCTCACTCATCTGGCATTAGCACTTGGACAAAGGAGGGATGCCACTCAAAAGGTAATTTTATCATTTTGCAATTGGGTGCTTATGCTTGTTTGTTTTTGGGCATTTAGAATGGATTATGGGGTGGTCCAAAATATTGATAGACTTTTACAGTGATCTTGTCATCTTGCCTTACTTTAGGGGTTAATATTTGATCTTAATCTAGTGGGACCTCCCTTAAGGCGTTGTGGGTATAGGAGGGGAACTATTTGGGAAGCGTTGATTGAGATAGTGTAGTTCCATCTTCCCATACATCATAATTAACACCTTCCATCTTACATTACAATCCCATATCTCACCTTCACTCTTATACTTCAACTTGTCATTAGTTCTTTGGAATTTGATACTCATATGTACACATGCTTGGGTGGGGCCAAGAAAATTAGCCCTTGCAGGTTGATGCAACTAAAAAAAAAGGAAAGAGCATAAGATGGCCAGAACAAATAGAGGAAAGAAAAATCAAAAGACAAAAGATGGCGAGGGACATAAAGATTAGCACGTGGGCAAAAGCCTATCATGAACTCTACCTCACTCATATGGCCATCACCCACCCCCTGAGCACTTATTGATCCATTAGACCAAAGAAATTCCCCATTGCATGTCCGAACCCCAATGAGCGATAAACTGACTCATCTTAAAGGGGTAATACAACTACTACATCATACAAAGCAAGCTCTAACACTTGAGCTATAAACAATAATACAAAAAAAAATCAAGAAGTAAAAGGCACACAAAAGGGGTGGAAAAACAAAGGCCAAGTTGCTAACTCATGCATCCACAAATGATTCCTCCTCACATCTATACACTCAGGATGTGGACACACTATAAGTTGGTTACTTTGGCCATGGAACTTGGCCATGAATTCATATCCCCTCTGTTACCATCATTATTATTCATTAACACCTATCAATTGAAGGGTGGACCAGGGAAATGTTACTTCCCTAAAGGGGTTGGAATCACCTAATAGTGTTGACCTTTAGCCACCCCTACCTAAGGAAAAAACATATTTGCGAGTTTAGGGTCTTAATTTTGGAAGGGGATGCTTGTTTGAAGTATTAAATTGCCTGTAACATTCAATTTGGCTTCACTTATATGAATTAATGATCTTGGTCCCAGATGACTAGTTCCATTCACTAGAATCCATGTTGTTCTTGTCAAGTGATCCAAGATCCCAGGTCTTAGGCACCTACTCCATAGGTACCTAGACCCTTTAGAAAGGTATATTGGCACAAACATGTGAAGCATTGAGACTCTTGGGCCTCCTAGCAGTATCATTAAAGGAACATGTCTCGGATCTCTACATACCGTATAAATGAGAGAAATTTGGCCTTGGAGATTCCCTCAATCTCTTCCCTTCAACCTGCCAACAAACTCCTACTACAACGAAGGGAAATCTCTCTCCAAAAGCCCAGAATCTCTAGCCCATGGCTGCTACTCCAAAATTTGTACCATGAAGTCCTCCTACACTTAGGAAATACACAGAGTTGATCTTCCTGCAATAAGCTCAAGGGAATCCTTGATTTGGATTCCCAATTACCACACTATGGAGACACTTGAAGTTCTTTGAAATGAGGGTGGAATTCTGCTTGGAATTCCTAGTGCTAAATAACACTCTAGCTCTTGTGCTAAACAACTCCAAGAGAAGATGAAATATGAGTATAATAGCCAAAAGATAATCCACAAAATGAGTCCATGCTCCTTTTATAATTTCTCCTCATACCTCTAGACTCATTTTTTAATATTATTTTATTAGTGGGGGGAATTTTCCACTAAGTTACTTTTGCCGCTATTTAATAAAATAATAATTTTCCACTATTCTCCAATAAAATAATACTAGACATGTTGGGTCCCTATAATACTAGTGATTACCCCATTACTATTATAGTTATACCCCTTATTTATATTGTTGTGCCCCTATTGCCCCCATATTTTTATTATTGTGCCCCATAGAATCCCTCTATTGTTATTTTTGTGGCTTTATATTATTATTGTTAGGTCGGCTGGATTATATTGTGACTCCTTAGACTCCTATATATAGAAAGGAGGTTTTGTCATTTGAATCATGCAAAAATTGTTCATTTATGTAATGTAAAGGAGGTTTCCCCCTCGAAGACGCTGAATTCTAAGGCGTTGATCTATCTTTTCTATCTTTTCTTGAGCTGGTTTCATAACATTTGGTATCAAAGCTTTGGCTAGGGTTTCGCTGCTCCAAACAGGTCTTCGTGGCATTTTCGCTATAACTTTTTTTCTGCGACATTTCAGAAGTTGCAAAAAAAACCCATTTGAGAAGAAATCGCGCTGAACCTCGGGTCCGAAATTCAGATCTTTTCACGCTATATTTGCGGAGATATGATCTGGGGAAGTTGGTCTTTTTGCAGACTCCTGAATTACATTCCAAACAGGTGACCTGGGGAAAATCGTCATAACTTTCTCTCTGGGGATCGGATTGAAATTTCGTAAGAAGGTACAGAAAGAGGACGGACTGTAGTTTCTTGTATGCATTTTTCAGATCCAAAGGTCGAAACAGTGACTCGTGGCACGTCGTACAAGTTCGCTCTACTGAACTAGTCTATAATCAAGTCACTGTGGGAGATTTCGCATAACTCTTCCTTGGAGAATCCAATTTGGGTCAGACTTGTGGCATTGGAAAGAGGACACAAAGGGCTACTGCAGGTCACAAATTCAGAACTAGATGATCGGAAAGTACAGAGATACATCAGAGGCAATATCGAGCTCCTACAAAGTGAAAAAAAGGTGTGTAGTTTTTTAAATTTTTTGCATAAGATTGGTTTGAAAAATTAGTTTGAAGGAATTCAAAGGGCATAGTAAAGCATTATTATTGGTAATTGATGCCCTGAGGAAAGAAAATGCAAACACCTAGTAGGCAACCTGAAAGCTCTAGCATGACCCATGAAGAAGAGGAAGAAATGCAACATGATATATCAAAATTACGAGACCAAGTGCAACAATTGTCACTTGCACAAAAAGGAACAGAATCTAAGATGGATGGTTTAAAGAAAGATGTAGAAGATAAGATGGATAGTTTAAAGAAAGGCATAGAAGCTAAGATGGATGATTTGAAGATAGATCTGAAGACAGACATGGACGAATTGAAGATAAATATGAATAAGTTGCTACAAGAAATGGTCACTAAGGGTGAAAGGGTACTAAAGGAAACTCCTGATGAGAACAAAAGAAATGTTAATCATGATTCCATAGACTCTAATGTTGGATCGAAGACTCGCCATATTCCAAAAATTGATATGAGGAAGTTTGATGGCAAGGATCCCGCCACATGGATATTACAGATGGAGCAATTCTTCGATCTCAATAATGTGCAAAACACACAAAAGGTACATATGGCAACTTTATATTTGGAACCAAATCAGTTTGTATGGTATCAATGCTTTGCTCTCGTAAACAATTTATCACTTGGGCAATTTTTACGAAAGAATTGATAGCACATTATGAGGATACAAAAAGCAACACTTTTTTTAGCCAATTGATAAGTCTCAAACAAAAGGGTTCAATAATGGAGCACATTGAGGAGTTCCAAAAATTGAACATAAGGGTAAAAGATATTCCAGAGGAGCATAGGATTGATGTGTTCATAGGGTCTTTAAAGGATAATATCCAACATGATGTTCGCCTTTGGGAACCTGATTCATTAGAGAAGGCATTCAGGTTAGCAAGAAAAATGGAAAGCAAAATTATGGCAACCAGGAAGCATACCACTCACAACTATAAAGACGGAAGTGTTGTTGCCCCTAGTCTTCCACAACCTATAAGGTTGACACCACAACAATTGGAAGAAAAAAGAGCAAAAGGGCTTTGTTACAGTTGTGATAGCAAATACACTAAAGGTCATAAGTGTGCTGAGAAGAAATTATTCTACATAGATTGTGAAGAGGAAGAAGAAAAGGAGCAAGAAAGGTCAAAAGAAGAGGATATACTCCAGGAACAAAGCCTAGATGAAGAAGAAATAAATCCGACCATATCTTGTAATGCATTGGCGGGAATTACCACTCCTCAAACCATCAAGATAGAAGGACAAATCAAGAAGAAAAAGGTAATAGTGTTGATTGATTCAGGAAGCACCCACAATTTTATTCATTGTAAGGTAGCAAAAGAATTGAATTGCTTCCTATATCCGGCACCAGAGTGTCAAGTGATGATTGCAAATGGAGGAACAATAAATTGCTCTGGAAAGTGCCATAATATCAAGCTATCCATTGGAGAATATGTATTGACTAGCCCAATGCTTTCCATTCCAATGGGAGGTGCTGATGTTGTACTAGGAGTCCAATGGCTACAATCCTTGGGTACAATAGCTTTTAATTTTCAAGAACTTTTCATCAAATTTTCTACGGAAGGAAAGGAAGTTGAATTAAGGGGTATTGCAGGGAAACCAGGAAAGATAATCAGCTCTAATGATATGAAAAAGCTTCTAAAAAAGGAGCAAAGAGGTGTAATTGCACAATTATGTTCGCTAGATGTTTCCACATTGGAATCATCTATTTCTCCAGATCTCCAAAAAGTCCTGGACAATCATTCCAAGGTATTTGAGACTCCCAAAGGTCTCCCACCTATACGTGATCATGATCATGCTATTCATCTGATTCCAGGAAGTGTTCCTCCAAACATCAAGCCGTACAGATATCCCTATGTCCAAAAGAGTGAAATTGAACGTATGGTTGCAGAAATGCTAGAGGTTGGTATAATTCAACCGAGTCAAAGTTCTTTCTCTGCTCCAGTAGTATTGGTGCACAAGAAGGATGGATCATGGCGCATGTGTCCGGATTATAGGGAGCTCAACAAGCTCACTATTAAAGATAAGTTCCCCATTCCTGTCATTGATGAATTATTGGATGAATTGCATGGATCAATTTACTTCACCAAGTTGGATCTTCGTTCAGGATATCATCAAATCAGAATGAAGACTAAAGACATTCCGAAAACAGCATTTAGAACTCATGAGGGTCATTATGAATTTTTGGTCATGCCTTTTGGCCTTACCAATGCACCTTCAACATTTCAAGGTTTGATGAATTCAATTTTCAAACCATTCCTTAGAAAATTTGTGTTAGTATTTTTTGATGATATACTAATCTACAGCAAGTCTTGGAAGGATCATGTTGAACATGTTGACAGGGTGCTACAACTATTGGAGGAGAAACAATTATATGCAAAAAGATCCAAATGTTTCTTTGGAGTCCAGGAGGTGGAATATTTGGGTCATATTGTATCTCATGAAGGAGTTAAGGTAGACCCTAGCAAAATTAAAGCCATTAAGGAATGGAAAATCCCCACATCCATAAAGCATCTGCGAGGATTTCTCGGGTTGACAGGGTATTATCGCAAGTTTGTTAAGAATTATGGGAGAATAGCAGCACCTCTAACAACATTATTGAAGAAAGATGCATTTTCATGGACTCTGGAAGCAACAAAGGCCTTTGAACATCTTAAAGAGGCAATGTGCCAAGCACCGGTCTTAGCTACACCGGACTTCACAAAAACCTTTATTGTGGAATGTGATGCTTCAGGAAATGGAATTGGTGTTGTTCTAATGCAAGATGAAAGACCCATTTCTTTTGAAAGTCGTCCAATCAAGGGAAAGTTTTTAAACAAAGCTATTTATGAGAAGGAAATGTTGGCAATACTCCATGCACTTAAGAAATGGCGACCCTACCTAATGGGAAGACACTTCAAGGTAAAAACGGATCATGATAGCCTTAAATACTTTTTAGAACAAAGATTATCCTCTGAAGAGCAACAAAAGTGGGTCACAAAGATGTTGGGTTATGACTTTGAAATCATCTACAAAAAAGGGAAGCAAAATGTGGTGGCAGATGCACTCTCAAGAAAGAATGAGGATGTGGAAGCATTGTTGTGCGCAATTTCTATTATCCAACCAGATTGGATAAACGAAGCAAGGGAGGAATGGAAGAATGACGAAGAAGTGTGGGCACTTATTCGAAAGTTACAACAAGATTCCAGTACGTCTGATACATTTAGCTGGCAAAATGATTCGTTATGGTACAAAGATCGCTTATACCTCTGTAAGAATTCCCAGCTAAAACAAAAGATTCTTATGGAATTGCACACTTCTCCCTTAGGAGGGCACTCAGGATTTTTAAAAACTTACCACAGGGTTAAGAAGGAATTTTTTTGGGATGGCCTTAAATCAGATATTCAAAAGTTTGTGGCGGAATGTTTGGTTTGCCAACAAAATAAAGTTGAAACAATTAAGACACTGGGTCTATTACAACCTTTATCCATTCCAAGCCAACTTTGGGAGGAGGTTTCAATGGATTTTATCACAGGTTTACCCAAGTCTGAGGGAAAGAGTGTCATCATGGTGGTAGTTGATAGACTTACCAAGTATGCACACTTTTGTGCATTATCACATCCATTTAAAGCCAGTACAGTTTTACTGCATTTATGGAAACAATTCAAAAGCTACATGGAAATCCAAAGATTATTGTAAGTGACAGAGATCCCATTTTCACTGGAAATTTTTGGACAGAATTATTTTCTTGTCTTGGTACTCAGTTAGCTCATAGCTCATCTTATCATCCTCAATCTGATGGGCAAACTGAGATAGTAAACAAATGTTTGGAAGGATATCTTCGTTGCTTTGTATCTGATAAACAGACACAATGGGTCAAATGGTTGCCTCTGGCTGAATGGTGGTATAACACTTCCTTCCATACAACAACAAAAATGACCCCATTTATGGCACTTTATGGGTATCAACCACCATCCATCACATCATATTTAAGAGAAAATTCTAAGGTTCAGGCAGTGGAACATCACATCGAACATCAACAACAAGTCCTCCAACTCTTAAAGGATAACCTCGTGTTGGCACAAAATAGAATGAAACAACAGGCAGATCAACATCACAATGAAAGAAGTTTTGATGTAGGTGATTGGGTATTCCTACGGCTACAACCATATAAGCAAATGTCCCTCAAGCAAGCTAAGAAGGATAATAAATTATCACCAAAGTATTATGGTCCATACAAGGTGTTGCAAAAGATTGGTACTATGGCATACAAATTGGAGCTTCCTGCAGCTTCTCGATTGCACCCAGTTTTCCATGTTTCATGTTTAAAGAAGGTTATAGGCGACAAGCTCCCAATTCAAACAATATTGCCAGAACTTGACGAGGAAGGAAAAATTATATTGGAACCAGAAGCAGTCACAGAAACAAGAACTCGACAGCTACGAAATCGATCAATTTCAGAGTATCTTATCAAGTGGAAGAACTTATCCGCTGAAGATTCCACATGGGAGGATGAGAATTTTATGCAGAAGTATCCAGAACTACTCAAGCGTTGAGGACAACACTTTTTTGAAGGAGAGGGGCATGTTGGGTCCCTATAATACTAGTGATTACCCCATTACTATTGTAGTTATACCCCTTATTAATATTGTTGTGCCCCTATTTCCCCCATATTGTTATTACTGTGCCCCATAGAATCCATCTATTATTATTTTTGTGGCTTTATATTATTATTGTTAGGTCGGCTGGATTATATTGTGACTCCTTAGACTCCTATATATAGAAAGGAGGTTTTGTCATTTGAATGATGCAAGAATTGTTCATTTATGTAATGTAAAGGAGGTTGCCCCCTCGAAGAGGCTGAATTATAAGGTGTTGATCTATCTTTTCTATCTTTTCTTGAGCTGGTTTCATAACAAGACACCTTTCCCCAATAATATTTGCCCTTTTTAATTAATATTACTAAAATTGGGCAAAATTTGTTAGTGACTCCCATGCTCACAACACTGGGAATATTACAATCCTCCCTACCAAAAATTTCTTGTCCTCGAGCAATGCTCAAACAAGTGCTCCCTCTCTTTGCTAACCCAAATTGTCACTGCAAAAATACCGAGGTCCCAAATGTGCGATTGAGTCACCCTGAATCTATGCACTATCCTATCGTAAATGAATCCCTCAATACGAAGGTCCCATGCTAATCTCAAAAAGATGTCACCATGTCAACGATGGGCCACCCTGATTACATCTGACTGCCCATCATGCTCATACCATATCCTCCTCTCCTAGAGCCTGACAGTGAAATATTGATAAAGGCCAAATACATCCTACCCAATCATCTCCATGATGCCAAAGCCTACCCATCCAAAGCTCACGCCAAAATTGTGTAGCAAAATGGAAATCCTACCTCGCCATATGATGAAGGCCTCCACGAACCCCCATGTATCAACCCAAGAGTGAACTAGATCATTCTCTACTATGACTTCACTCATCATGAGAGAAATTTATCTATCAACCAACTAAATAAATGGATCCCATAGCCAGACTTGTTGCAACGTAGCTATGACAACTATTGGAATCCATCTGTGCCTAGTCTCCAATCCCTACATGCAATCAATATATAGGCTCCATATATCATGAACTAATCTGATGCATGCTAAACTATCTTATGTCTGCCACTGCGTAGTACTGATTATTGTTGGAAACCACATGTACCAAATATATGCCCCCTGAATGTAGTCAATAGATGGGTATCCAATACTCACAATCGAATCAGTGTAAGTGGATCCATCCTTCTCTTGCCAACCATCACCATTAAGTCTGCCATCCACCCTCTCGATAATGTGCCAATGCAATGACTGGAACCCGGACACCCACTAGAAAATTTCCTTAGTCATACATGATATCCTTTGCTCATGCAGGATCTCGACATTCCCTGTGGAAAGAGTGGTACATATCTCCCTTGTGACCAACTCCCTAGGTGTAAGTTTAGTGATGAAAAATATTCCATCCCTATAGAAGATCATCTCATTCCCCAACCTGTGGCTATCAACTTGTGCACTGACTGTTATGAAACCAGCTCAAGAAAAGATAGAAAAGATAGATCAACGCTTTAGAATTCAGCCTCTTCGAGGGGGCAACCTCCTTTACATTACATAAATGAACAATTCTTGGATGATTCAAATGACAAAACCTCCTTTCTATATATAGGAGTCTAAGGAGTCACAATATAATCCATCCGACCTAACAATAATAATATAAAGCCACAAAAATAACAATAGAGGGATTCTATGGGCACATTAATAACAATATGGGGGCAATGGGGGCACAACAATATAAATAAGGGGTATAACTACAATAGTAATGGGGTAATCACTAGTATTATAGGGACCCAACATGCCCCTCTCCTTCAAAAAAGTGTTGTCCTCAACGCTTGAGTAGTTCTGGATACTTCTGCATAAAATTCTCATCCTCCCATGTGGAATCTTCAGCGGATAAGTTCTTCCACTTGATAAGATACTCTGAAATTGATCGATTTCGTAGCTGTCGAGTTCTTGTTTCTATGACTGCTTCCGGTTCCAATATAATTTTTCCTTCCTCGTCAAGTTCTGGCAATATTGTTTGAACTGGGAGCTTGTCGCCTATAACCTTCTTTAAACATGAAACATGGAAAACTGGGTGCAATCGAGAAGCTGCAGGAAGCTCCAATTTGTATGCCATAGTACCAATCTTTTGCAACACCTTGTACGGACCATAATACTTTGGTGATAATTTATTATCCTTCTTAGCTTGCTTGAGGGACATTTGCTTATATGGTTGTAGCCGTAGGAATACCCAATCACCTACATCAAAACTTCTTTCACTGCGATGTTGATCTGCCTGTTGTTTCATTCTATTCTGTGCCAACACGAGGTTATCCTTTAAGAGTTGGAGGACTTGTTGTTGATGTTCGATGTGATGTTCCACTGCCTGAACCTTAGAATTTTCTCTTAAATATGATGTGATGGATGGTGGTTGATACCCATAAAGTGCCATAAATGGGGTCATTTTTGTTGCTGTATGGAAGGAAGTGTTATACCACCATTCAGCCAGAGGCAACCATTTGACCCATTGTGTCTGTTTATCAGATACAAAGCAACGAAGATATCCTTCCAAACATTTGTTTACTATCTCAGTTTGCCCATCAGATTGAGGATGATAAGATGAGCTATGAGCTAACTGAGTACCAAGACAAGAAAATAATTCTGTCCAAAAATTTCCAGTGAAAATGGGATCTCTGTCACTTACAATAATCTTTGGGTTTCCATGTAGCTTTTGAATTGTTTCCATAAATGCAGTAGAAACTGTACTGGCTTTAAATGGATGTGATAATGCACAAAAGTGTGCATACTTGGTAAGTCTGTCAACTACCACCATGATGACACTCTTTCCCTCAGACTTGGGTAAACCTGTGATAAAATCCATTGAAACCTCCTCCCAACGTTGGCTTGGAATGGATAAAGGTTGTAATAGACCCGGTGTCTTAATTGTTTCAACTTTATTTTGTTGGCAAACCAAACATTCTGCCACAAACTTTTGAATATCTGATTTAAGGCCATCCCAAAAAAATTCCTTCTTAACCCTGTGGTAAGTTTTTAAAAATCCTGAGTGCCCTCCTAAGGGAGAAGTGTGCAATTCCATAAGAATCTTTTGTTTTAGCTGGGAATTCTTACAGAGGTATAAGCGATCTTTGTACCATAACGAATCATTTTTCCAGCTAAATGTATCAGACGTACTGGAATCTTGTTGTAGCTTTCGAATAAGTGCCCACACTTCTTCGTCATTCTTCCATTCCTCCCTTGCTTCGTTTATCCAATCTGGTTGGATAATAGAAATGGCGCACAACAATGCTTCCACATCCTCATCCTTTCTTGAGAGTGCATCTGCCACCACATTTTGCTTCCCTTTTTTGTAGATGATTTCAAAGTCATAACCCAACATCTTTGTGACCCACTTTTGTTGCTCTTCAGAGGATAATCTTTGTTCTAAAAAGTATTTAAGGCTATCATGATCCGTTTTTACCTTGAAGTGTCTTCCCATTAGGTAGGGTCGCCATTTCTTAAGTGCATGGAGTATTGCCAACATTTCCTTCTCATAAATAGCTTTTCTTAAAAACTTTCCCTTGATTGGACGACTTTCAAAAGCAATGGGTCTTTCATCTTGCATTAGAACAGCACCAATTCCATTTCCTGAAGCATCACATTCCACAATAAAGGTTTTTGTGAAGTCCGGTGTAGCTAAGACCGGTGCTTGGCACATTGCCTCTTTAAGATGTTCAAAGGCCTTTGTTGCTTCCGGAGTCCATGAAAATGCATCTTTCTTCAATAATGTTGTTAGAGGTGCTGCTATTCTCCCATAATTCTTAACAAACTTGCGATAATACCCTGTCAACCCAAGAAATCCTCGCAGATGCTTTATGGATGTGGGGATTTTCCATTCCTTAATGGCTTTAATTTTGCTAGGGTCTACCTTAACTCCTTCATGAGATACAATATGACCCAAATATTCCACCTCCTGGACTCCAAAGAAACATTTGGATCTTTTTGCATATAATTGTTTCTCCTCCAATAGTTGTAGCACCCTGTCAACATGTTCAACATGATCCTTCCAAGACTTGCTGTAGATTAGTATATCATCAAAAAATACTAACACAAATTTTCTAAGGAATGGTTTGAAAATTGAATTCATCAAACCTTGAAATGTTGAAGGTGCATTGGTAAGGCCAAAAGGCATGACCAAAAATTCATAATGACCCTCATGAGTTCTAAATGCCGTTTTCGGAATGTCTTCAATCTTCATTCTGATTTGATGATATCCTGAACGAAGATCCAACTTGGTGAAGTAAATTGATCCATGCAATTCATCCAGTAATTCATCAATGACAGGAATGGGGAACTTATCTTTAATAGTGAGCTTGTTGAGCTCCCTATAATCCGGACACATGCGCCATGATCCATCCTTCTTGTGCACCAATACTACTGGAGCAGAGAAAGAACTTTGACTCGGTTGAATTATACCAGCCTCTAGCATTTCTGCAACCATACGTTCAATTTCACTTTTTTGGACATAGGGATATCTGTACGGCCTGATGTTTGGAGGAACACTTCCTGGAATCAGATGAATAGCATGATCATGATCACGCATAGGTGGGAGACCTTTGGGAGTCTCAAATACCTTGGAATGATTGTCCAGGACTTTTTGGAGATCTGGAGAAATAGATGATTCCAATGTGGAAACATCTAGCGAACATAATTGTGCAATTACACCCCTTTGCTCCTTTTTTAGAAGCTTTGTCATACCATTAGAGCTGATTATCTTTCCTGGTTTCCCTGCAATACCCCTTAATTCAACTTCCTTTCCTTCCATAGAAAATTTGATGAAAAGTTCTTGAAAATTAAAAGCTATTGTACCCAAGGATTGTAGCCATTGGACTCCTAGTACAACATCAGCACCTCCCATTGGAATGGAAAGCATTGGGCTAGTCAATACATATTCTCCCATGGATAGCTTGATATTATGGCACTTTCCAGAGCAATTTATTGTTCCTCCATTTGCAATCATCACTTGACACTCTGGTGCTGGATATAGGAAGCAATTCAATTCTTTTGCTACCCTACAATGAATAAAATTGTGGGTGCTTCCTGAATCAATCAACACTATTACCTTTTTCTTCTTGATTTGTCCTTCTATCTTGATGGTTTGAGGAGTGGTAATTCCCGCCAATGCATTACAAGATATGGTCGGATTTATTTGTTCTTCATCTAGGCTTTGTTCCTGGAGTATATCCTCTTCTTTTGACCTTTCTTGCTCCTTTTCTTCTTCCTCTTCACAATCTATGTAGAATAATTTCTTCTCAGCACACTTATGACCTTTAGTGTATTTGCTATCACAACTGTAACAAAGCCCTTTTGCTCTTTTTTCTTCCAATTGTTGTGGTGTCAACCTTATAGGTTGTGGAAGACTAGGGGCAACAACACTTCCGTCTTTATAGTTGTGAGTGGTATGCTTCCTGGTTGCCATAATTTTGCTTTCCATTTTTCTTGCTAACCTGAATGCCTTCTCTAATGAATCAGGTTCCCAAAGGCGAACATCATGTTGGATATTATCCTTTAAAGACCCTATGAACACATCAATCCTATGCTCCTCTGGAATATCTTTTACCCTTATGTTCAATTTTTGGAACTCCTCAATGTGCTCCATTATTGAACCCTTTTGTTTGAGACTTATCAATTGGCTAAAAAAAGTGTTGCTTTTTGTATCCTCATAATGTGCTATCAATTCTTCCGTAAAAATTGCCCAAGTGATAAATTGTTTACGAGAGCAAAGCCATTGATACCATACAAACTGATTTGGTTCCAAATATAAAGTTGCCATACGTACCTTTTGTGTGTTTTGCACATTATTGAGATCGAAGAATTGCTCCATCTGTAATATCCATGTGGCGGGATCCTTGCCATCAAACTTCCTCATATCGATTTTTGGAATATGGTGGGTCTTCGATCCAACATTAGAGTCTATGGAATCATGATTAACATTTCTTTTGTTCATCATGAGTTTCCTTTACAACCTTTTCACCATTAGTAAGTATTTCTTGTAGAAAATTTGTCAAATCTGTCTTCAAATCTGCCATGTCTGTCTTCAAATCTGTCCTCAAATCTACCTTCAGATCATCCATCTTAGCTTCCATGCCCTTTATCTTAGATTCCACGCCACTTATCTTAGCATCTGTTAGCTTTTGTGAGCGTGACATTTGTTGCACTTGTTCTTGTAATTTTGATATATCATGTAGCATTTCTTCCTCTTCTTCATGAGTCATGCTAGAGCTTTCAGGTTCCTTACTAGGTGTTTGCATTTTCTTTCCTCGGGGCATCAGTTACCGATAATAATGCTTTACTATGCCCTTTGAATTCCTTCAAACCAAGCTTATGCAAAAATTTAAAAAAAAACTACACACCTTTTTTACTTTGTAGAAGCCTGATATTGAATCTGATGTATCTCTGTAATTTCGAATCATCCAGTTCTGAAATTGTGACCTGTAGTAGCCTTCTATGTCCTCTTTCCAATGCCACTAGTCTGATCCAAATTGGATTCTCCAAGAAAGAGTTATGCACAATCTCCCGCAGTGACCTGATTATAGACTAGTTCAGTAGAGCGAACTTGTATGAAGTGCCACGTGTCACTGTTTCAACCTTTGAATCTGAAAAATATATAAAGAAAACTATAGTCCGTTCTCTTTCTGTACCTTCTTACGAAATTTCAATCCGATGCTCAGAAAGAAAGTTATGATGATTTTCCCCAGGTCACCTGTTTTGAGTGTAATTCAGGAGTCTGCAAAAAGACCAACTTCCTCAGATCATATCTCCGAAAATATCACGCGAAAAGCTCTGAAATTCGGACCCAAGGTTCAGCGCGATTTCTTCTCAAATGGGTTTTTTTTGTGACTTTTGAAACGTCACAGAAAAAAAGTTATAGCGAAAATGCCACGATGACCTGTTTGGAGCAGCGAAACCCTAGAATCCAAAGCTCTGATACCAAATGTTATGAAACCAGCTCAAGAAAAGATAGAAAAGATAGATCAACGCCTTAGAATTCAGCCTCTTCGAGGGGGCAACCTCCTTTACATTACATAAATGAACAATTCTTGGATGATTCAAATGACAAAACCTCCTTTCTATATATAGGAGTCTAAGGAGTCACAATATAATCCAGCCGACCTAACAATAATAATATAAAGCCACAAAAATAACAATAGAGGGATTCTATGGGCACATTAATAACAATATGGGGGCAATGGGGGCACAACAATATAAATAAGGGGTATAACTACAATAGTAATGGGGTAATCACTAGTATTATAGGGACCCAACACTGACCCTGCTCCTCCACTGGAGAATATCTATTGTGCCCCTGAGGCACTGAATATCATAGTGTCGCCTCGGGAAAAACCCCCAAGTCCTGTTATCCACATTGTGGGTTTGGATCGAACACAACAAGGTTGCCCTCAACTGCACGTGGTGCAAACAAGTGGAAGATGTGTGCACCCTTGAAAATCCCCTAATAGGGGGGACAGAAGGGGGGCTTCCGCCCCCCTTGTGACCCCCCCGCTGTGCTGATCCGAATGGAAAATGGCATCAACCCATGGTATTGTAAATGACATCCACCCTTGGTATTGTAAATGACATCCACCCATGGTATTCATTCGCCCATGGAATTGACCCGTGGTATTGTGACATCCACCCATGGTATTCATTCACCCATGGAATTGACCTGTGATATTGTGACATCCACTCATGGTATTCATTCACCCATGGAATTGACCCGTGGTATTGTAACTGAAAAATATTATAAGTAACAAGTCGTATTTTGTAAAAAGACAGATGGTCCGCCACAATGTACCCTTTATAGTTATTATTGATTTTAATAAAAAGTTTCTTTGTGGTTTTATTTACTGTGTGTTCTATCATTTTCTTTCTAGCACTGCAATTCTTTTAGATCTTGGGGGCCTCCCCGAAGATTTGGATCATGCACCTAGCGCAATGTACAACACGTGGAGCTAGTCATGGAAAGAATATAACACACACCCAACAAGGAAAACCTCCCTAAGTGCCAGTGGCGATGTCACTAAGGTGTTTCTTCTCTATGACCTTTGCGCCCCACATATCCCTCGAAAATCCTCATCCCCATACAACACTTTGTCTGGTGGTCAGCCTATGTCACCTTCTCCAATCAACCCCTACTGGAGTGTGTTGATCCTCCTACAATCCCATGTCTGGCCATCCTACCATGGCAACTCACAGAATCTACCTGCTACCCTATCAATCAATCTTGTCTGTAGGGGTGTCTGGAACTCTGATGAAAATCTGAAAGTGTGTACATGCTCAAGCACTTACTCCATCACAAATTTGTTGTTATCACTGACCAAAACTCTAATGTGATGGGTGATCCCACCTGGATCCCATTAATAGTTTGGCCCTCAAGCCCCTCTGGTAACCTGCGACCCTTGTGAAACTATGGCCAGGGATATATCCCGACACCTAACCCACTCCATCAAGTACCAACTCAGAACCTCTCGCCATCCAACCCCAAGAGAGGAATCGAATGCATGAACTCCCGTACATGGAACAAGCCCTCCATCCTATGAATGTTGCACCCTGTGCAGCTCATGTCACCTCATCTCACCATCCTAGTCAACACATAAAATATGTCGAGGTGACTCAGCCTCTCCCTCTCTAATGTCCAGAGGAAACCTACTAGTGATACAAGCCCCATCTATGTATGTCTGAAGAGGGTTGCTTCGACGCTCCAATGCGTACTCTAGTTATACCATTAAGGAATCCAATTGTTCCCTAACATGAGTCAGTTTTGTCGTTGACTCGACACAAGCCACTCTCATGCCCTCTAGCTCCTCGTTCTACCGTAGAATGGCCTCTCGTACTATCGTGGCCTCCTTTTTCAATGTTATAAGGCTGGCTTGGAACTGATGAAACCGTTGTGGGTGGATATCATCTATAAACTCGATCATAATTTTGGACCCCTCCATGTCTTTTGGCACCTTGTCAACGACATATATGTCTCCAGGAACCTCATCAATCTGTTGTGGGCGATCATCATCTGGAAACTCGATCATAACGTTGGGTACCTCATCGATTTTTAGCACCTCATCCATGGGTGGCACCTCCTCAACAGATGGCCCTCTGAGTATATGCTCTACTCTCTCCACTGAGGTGTCAACCAGAGCTAGCAAGGGGATCTCCAACAAGGGTGACTCCCGCATCTCACTGGGTATATCTACATGCTCCTCACACTCTTGCATGTCCTCTGCCTCATGCTCAATCTCCTCATCAGGCTCTTGATATCTAAAGCCAGGTCTCCACTAGTAGAAGCACCCCCTGGTCTCACCCTCTAACTGCCCCTGTCTTGTCCACTCCTTTTGAGGAGGTTTGGTGCCCTGATTTTGTCGAATTTCCCTACATGGTGTGAATGGTTGCACCCCCATGACCTACACACTTGTAGTGTCTTTGTTGTAAGGACGAGGATGGATCTGGTCTGTCACATTCCTCAACTGGGCCAACCTCTCATCGTTCAAACAGATTCCACCCCAGAGTTCCTGCATACTAAATCTTCCTTGAGTCATGGGTTTGTCTATGGTTTCACCCATCATCATGCATACATGCCCAACACCTTCATGATCTTGCTAGCTTCCCCACAACTAGCCAATATCATGCTCTGATACCACTATAATATTACTAATTGGAATTTAACAACTAATACCAAGCAATGGACTAGGAGCAATAAATAAGCTGGAACTCATAAACAATAATTAAAACACCAAAATGTCTAGCAACACAATTTGAGCCATTTCATTAATATTATGATAAAAGAGTACATAAAATGCGCTGAAATTTTGGAACCTAGGTTTGCTATGCAAGATGAGCAGAAACCAGAAAATTATCTCAGACCCAAGTGGTAAGAATGGTCCTGAAGTTACTTGCACACTACCCAAAAATAATCGGTTGTGGGCTATTGGATGGAATGTTGATCTTAGGGCTGAATACTCCACAAAATACTCTGAAAATTTAGCTTTTAACTCCTCTCCCAAAACCTTGGAAAACCCAGATTTAGTTTGGCTTAAATCTTGATGATGAATAAGCCCTCCAAAATGGTGCAAACGACTCTCTGACAGACTATATGCCCTATTGGGTTTCTGCCCTGTATATCGCTAAGAAAATTATAAAAAATTAACCCTAGTCTCTAAACACCAATCCCCACAAAGGGCCCAGAAAGGGTTTGGCTCAATTCCAAATGACCCGAATAACCCTAAAAAGTACAAATGGCTCTGCCAGGTAGACTCTGCACACTATTGAAAATGCTCTGCTCAAATTTGCTCCAAATAGCTGTTAAATAGCCACCCAAACTCTACACAAATTCTCCTCTAAAAACAGGTTTTCTCTCCAACCCCAATCTCACCCGGAATTTGTTGCTCCTCTCTCCTGCGCAAGCTTCAGTCAATGAGATTTGCGCACTATATAAATGAGAGAAATTTGGCCCTTGAGATTCCCTCAATTTTTTCCCTTCAAAATTCCAAGAAACTCCTACTATAGCCAAGGGAAAGCTCCCTCCAAAAGCCTGGAATCTCTAACCTACGACCACTGCTCCCAAAGTTGTACCAAAAACTCCTCATGCACCCAGGAAATGCACAGAGTTGATCTTCCAGCAATAAGCTCAAGGGAAGCCCTAAATTGGACTCCCAAATTATCTCACCAGGGAGACACTCGAAGTTCTCCGAAATGAGGGTGGAATTCCGCTAGGAATTCCTGGCGCTAAACAACACTTTGGCTCTTGTGCTAAACATATACAAGAGAAGATGAAATATGAAGTGTAATAGCCAAAAGATAATCCATAAAATGAGTCCATCCTCCTTTTATAATTTCTCCTTATGCATCTAGACTCTCTTTTTAATATTACTTTATTAGTGGGGGTCATTTTCCACTAAGTTAATTTTGCCGCCATTTAATAAAATAATAATTTGTTGCTATTCTCCAATGAAATAATACTAGCCACCTTCCAATAATATTTGCCTCTTTTTAATTAATATTAATAAAATTGAGCAAAATTCCTTAGTGACTCCCATGCTCACAAAATTGGGGATATTACAGAGTAAGGATTCACCTAGATAGGGCATCTAATTAAAATCTACCAATATTTTGCATTTCACTTAGAATCTAGGACTTGCACTGCATATAGGATAGATTCACATATTGCAACAATTGTTAATCTGGTAACTTGGAATTCTAATTTGTATTGTGCAAGTAAATTTACTCCTAAGGCACTGGTCTCTAATTGAAAATTTCAATAAATCTAGTTAAGTGGTACAAAATAATTAAACTTTCCTTTAATTTTCATCAAGTTGTTAGGTCATTTAGTTGTGTCTCTTGGAGTTGTTGGTTCCCAACAAGTTTCTTATCATCGCATCCATAGGGACTAACCCCCCTTAGCTTACATTTAGGAGGCAAATTAAACATAGAGGGAAGGGAGTAGAGTGACAGTCCCTACCCTAAGCATTGTCGCATTCCTGTGTACAATTTGAGTGACAATATTTTCTGTCACCGTTGTCGTGGATAATTTTTTCTTGTTTCTAGCACTTTGACATTTTCTCTTTTCATCATCATATTCTTTAACCCGTCAAGCGACACATTTTCTGGCGTTGTTGTTGAGGATATATTTTTATGTTCCTAGGCTTTACGACAATTCATCTCTCATTTTATTTTCACCCTTAAGCCGACATCGTCACAACATCTTCTGGTACCACGGTGTAATCTTTTCATCCTTAGTCTCACTCATTTTTTCTGCACATTCTTTAGCACCTGGAATTTTGGGTTAGTTTCCTGTTTGGGTGGCGACTCCACTTATTCATCCATTCACAAGAGCTTATACTAGAATAAATTCTAGTAGCTTGGTTAATCCTACTCCTGATCCTAAAAAGGCTCTAAAGAACTTGGTTTAAAAAATTACTTTCTAGTAAGCATTTAATATTTCTCGGACAGGAAGCCCTCCCTGATATCCATTTGCTTTTCCCTGACCCCGTCAGGCCAGACATCATGGACTTGTTCACTCCTTGAAACTTTTGTAACATTCAAGGTCAACCTCATGATCTCCCAGAATTCGGTTTGGATAAGATGCCTACTTTCGAGGGGAATAATGGAATCAGTGTTGAAGCCCATATCAAAGCATTCACAACCTTCTTGGTGAAGCATACTACCAGAGCTACCTACAATCATGAGGATATTAAGATGAAGTTGTTTGTTCTTTCTCTAGAAGAAGATGCAATGGACTAGTATTTGGATAGGCCTGAAAACTCCTTTGATCCTATGCAATCCATTATCAATGCCTTCAAAGATAAGTATGGAGATAAAATCAAATGAAGGTATTTGCTTAGAACCATCAACAACATAAAGAAAAATTAGAATGAGACCGTTGATGAATTTAATAAGAAATTTAATGGCATTGTTAAGGACATGCATCAAGATTATAAACCAACAAATAAATATTTGCTAGAATATTATCTCGATGCATTCATGGTTGATACTTCCTATGAGCTAAGGCATGCTAAACCAAATTATTTAAAAGCTGCTCAAACTTTAGCTGAGCAGTTGGAAAAGGATTAGAAAGCCTCTGGTCATTCTGAGATTCTTGTTTTTGAAAGAGATCGAACGAAGGCTAAGGCTAAAGGATTCAAGGAAGTAGACCATGACCCTATCAAGGAGCTAACTCAGTTGATTAAAGATATGAAATTGAACATGTTAGAGAAATGAATGCCATGCAAGCTAGGCTAATTCAAATGGAAAGATCTCAAGTTTAGAATATTCAACCTAGAAACAATAATAACAGGGGTAATAATAATGCATGGCTAAAGAAGAATCCTTCAAATGAGCAAAATCCTCCTAATCCTCTAGAATCTACCAATGTTGTCGATCAGTCAGTGCCATTTTATAGAACCTATGAGAGTTTCACGAAGAAATCTCTTGTGTTTTTGCTAGAAGGATCCTTGATGAACGAACAAGTGAGCAAATTAATATTATTAGTCAAGAGGTTCCCTTGTCTACAGAAGAAGATTGTTGTATGGAAATTTTTCCTTCATCTTTCACTGTCAATAATTTCAGTGATGAAAAGGATCCAATCACACAGATATATGGGGAAAATCCATCTTAGGAACAGATCTTAGAAATTACTCAAAGGGGTACACATATTAAAGGAAAGGTAAAGATCAAAATCAGGAAAAAAAACAACAAATTGCCTCTAAAACTTTTCAGTTAGGGCTAAAGATTGATTGGGTCACATGGACAAATAATGCAAAAATCTTCGTCCCCATCTTAGAGCTCCTAAAGATTCATTCTCAAAGGGTAGCATTTTAGAAAGCCATAGGCATAGCCCAACAAGATAAGATTGATGATCATCATAAGGACAAAGAAATAAAGTTAAAAGATCTAAACTATTATATGATGAATGAAGATTATCAACCTTTATTTTTTAATTTGATGGTAAATGATCGTTTGTTGCACAACTGTATATTAGATTCTAGAGCTTCAACCAATGTCATGACTAATAAGGTTATGGACCAGTTGAATTTGAGAATATACAAGCCTTATCATAATATCTATTCCATGGATTCAAAGAATATTGAAGTTCTTAGCGTAATCAAAGACTTGCAAGTCTTTTTAGTAAATTTCCATACATATTTATCACTATGGATATCGTTGTTATTGATGTACCTGATGTATGGGGAATGCTTCTATCAAGAAACTTTGTAGCTGATCTTGGAGGTTACCTCCAGTTAGATCTATTCTATGCTATTATTCCTGTAGTTGAGGGTGGTATGGTCAGATTATACAAGGGATTTGAAAGAAGGAATCATGTTGAGAATCCAAGGGGTATGACAGTGAAGAAATTGAAGCACAAGGACATCCTACAGAATAAAATGCAGTTGTAACAAAGTTCTTTCAACCTATCCAAGATCCACTTCATTTTGTCTCATAAACAAAAAGGGAAAGAGGAAGATATTTGATGAGACTTTTTAGTATAACACTGAGAATCTTCATCAGCTCAAAAGAATCAGGATTCAGCAAGGGACATCAGAGAAGCAGCCAATGGATCCACTTGTTAGCAGGAAACTTATCCAAATTGAGCCACAAGGATGACATATGATTCCACAAGGAATCCTTTGTATTGTATCTCTAACCCTACTCTCTTAGATAGGTTTTATTTCCATCATTAGATAGAATTTTATTTTTGTCATTAGACCCCCTTTATTTCAGCATTTATGTTTTATGATTTATGTCTCATTGTTAGAATAGGATTTATATTCCAATAGATGATTTCATATTTGATATATATGTATGATGATTTTGATTTAGAGTGGATATCAACTTGATGTTACTTTGTTTTCTTGGATACATGATTCTAGATTCTCACACTCCTTCAATAAAAAAATGTGTCCCCAAGTAGAGCCAGATGTTGACCATATACATGTCAACAGTTTGAGAAGCAGAGTACAGAGCAGTGGACAAATTTTTTCAAAGATCATTGTCATCATTCAACATCATTTTTATTATTGTAAACCCAATTTCTGCAAGTTTATGTTGTAAACGATTATAGTATGACTATTAAGCCATGTAATAACACCTAGGTAAGCCTATGATTCTTCTCAAAGGGTTTCATCCTAGGGAGTTTTTTAACCTCTCTGAATTATGTGTATTTGTAAACACGGATAATCAACATACTTTTTCTCCCAGACATACCCTAAAGCTAGGGTGGAACTCATTGACAAAGTCTTAGGTGAGTCCTATTGTTTATCAAGTCTATGTAATTTTCATATTGGATCAAGTGTTTTGTTGCAGAATTAGGTAAATTCTTGAGGGTCTATGTCAAATGTATATTTCCCCTTCTAATGGTTGATATTGTAATTATTTGATGTAAAAGTGTATCTAGGAATAATTTAGTGCATGGCTACCCATATTTAGAAACCATTTCTAAATTATTTTATTATAGACACACTTAGAGCGTGGAAAAAATATTTATTCCCCTCCTGAGTATTTTAATTATTTTTTCTAGAAAAAATAAAAAGAAAATAATTAGCCAAAAAATTAATTATTTTTGAGTCAAAAAATAATTTGAAAGAAATTAAATTCTCTCCAAGTGGAAAATCATCAAAAATTTGTGGGTCAAAAATGAATTAAATTTTGGAGGTCCTCCACCAAAAGAAAAATGGACTTTTAATAAAGATAGATTTTTTAAGAAAAATTGACCCATTGGACCTTGATGGTTAAGTCAAAATGAATTTTTTGAGGATAAAAGTCCAAAATATTATTTTTTGGACTAAGCATTTTTCCTCAAATTAAAAAAAATAAAAGTCAAACAATGGGGGAGATCAAGTTATTTCAAATGATGATCGATGGATGAGATTATTTTCATGAGGATCAACCCAACTAGCCATTATTTTCTGCTTGGAGGGATTTTCTACTCTCATTTTCTATATAAGGAATCTATCAAGCTCCTCATTTCATCTTTAGATGATATAACAATTATCTGATGTACTGAGCAAGACTCTGCTGGAATTTCTTTGCACTTAATAAAAAGTCTTTGTGGTTCAATTCAAGGTGTCTTTCATTTGTTGATTTGTGGTATGTGTTGGATGATTTATTGATATGCTTTGAACTGTTATATCGTTGATTATTATTTCAGTTGCTAGTAGTAGAAACGTCTATTAGCACAGATATCTTGCTTTTGGTGTTGGGCAAGAGTAAGCACTCTAGATCTAGCGAAGTCTGGCAGGTATCTCCAGATTTATAGATCTATTGTGTGAATCAAACCCCTTTTGTTTAATAATCTATCATTTGAAGTGCATTGAGTTATAGGTTGCTTCAACCTTTGGCCTCCAAGAACATAGTTACCCAACAAATAAGAATTAT
Organism: Pinus tabuliformis; assembly: GCA_031772625.1. Taxonomy (NCBI): domain Eukaryota; kingdom Viridiplantae; phylum Streptophyta; class Pinopsida; order Pinales; family Pinaceae; genus Pinus; species Pinus tabuliformis. Next base: position 439,091,636 of record CM062805.1, read on the forward strand.
TACCTCAAAATGAGAACTCTAGCAAAAAAACCCCAAAAAACATGAAAAAATAGACTGAAAACGAAAATTGTTGATGCTAGAATAACAATTTTTTTTTTCGGGGTAAATTTTCAACATTTTTTAAAAATGGCAGTAAAAACCATTTTTCTTTTTGTAAAAAGCACCCTGAAAATTAAAAATGTTGATGTTAGAATAACGTCTTTTTCAGATAAATTTTCAACATTTTTTAATAATGATGTTAAAAATAAAATATCATGACTCCAAAAAACTTTAAATTCCCAACGATTTTCAAACATGACATTAAAGATAAAATATCAGGGCTTTGAAAAGCTTAAAAATTCAAATGATTTTTAGGCATGACATTAAATTTAAAATATCACGTCTTTAAAACCCTTAAAATTCCAACAATTTTCACGCATGGTGCTAAAGAAAAATACTTAAAGATATTTTCAACCATAGTATTAAAGATAAAATATTATGACTTAGAAAAATATTAAAATCTTGACAATTTTTCAACCATGGAATGAAAACCAAAGATTATAACTACAAAAAAATCTAAAGTTTTCAAAATATTTCAAGCATGACATTATGGAAAAATTTTATGACTAAAAAATCTTTAAAAATAAACACCTGAATGAAAAAAGTTATTATACCAAGGGTAATTTATTTTTTAAATGTTAAATATATAGTGATTTTAAAATCTTAGCTTAAGACAACTTGATACATTACAACAAAAATTTTAAAATCAACCATAAAATTGACACGCAGTGTAGGTGAACTCGATATATTGTAATGAAAACTTAAAGACCAACCATGAAATTGACACATTGTGAGGGAAAACGCGATTCATTATAACAAAAATTTTAAAATCAACTATTAAATTGCACATAATGAGATCGGGTTGCTAAACGAGCATCAACACGGACCCTATAGAAAAAAAAAAGAGAAGAGAAAAAACAAAAAACAAAAAACACCAAAATAATAAATAAATATATAAATAAATAAAAATTAAAAATACAAAAGAAAACAAAAATTCAAATATTGGAAAAAAAAACAATAAAAAAAAAGAATACAGAAGATAACAAAAATTCAAATATTGAAAAAAAAGTAAAAAAACATGACAAAAAAATCAAATATATAATAATAATAATAAAATTATACAAATGTAAAAAAAATTCAAATTAACTTGTAAAAATTAAAAATTTAAACAAACAACAAAAACAAATATTAGTTTATATATATATAATAGACAAAATTTAAGAAAAAAATAAATAAAAATAAAAATAATCAAAAACAATTTTTCTCAAGTTAAATTAAAAAAATTAAAAAAAAAAACTAGACAATTCAAAAAAATAAAAAATAAAAAAAATAAAATGAAAAATAAATAAATGAAAAAAGCAGGGCTAGGGGTGGAATCGGCCCTGTCACCCCTGAGCGGGTTGGGCCGCAAGGGTGGGCCAACAGGTGGAGCAATTTTTTTTTGGTTTTTTAAGTTTTTTTTTTTTTTTTTTGAATTTTGAATTATTTTAATTTTAATTTTTAATTTATTTTTCCAATTTTTAATTTTTAATTAATTTTATATTTTTAATTAATTTTATATTTTATATTTTTTTATTATGCAGTTTATTTTTTATTTTAATTTAAAAAAAAATGTATATATATATATATATATATATATATAACAAGTTAATTTTGTGTTTTTTTACATTTTTATGGTTTTTTTCATGTTTTTTATTTTATTTTTATGTTTTATTACCAATATGAAAATCATCTAACATTTAAAAAAAAATATCCACTTAATACATAGAAAATTTAAACCGTAAAAAATAAGCGCTCTAAACCAAAAGGGTTGATGTTGCATCAACGCTTTTCAAAATCAAAATGAAAATCACTAACATTTTAAAAAAATGTTCATACTTAATACATAAAAAAAATTTGAAGTGTCAAAAATAAGCCCTCTAAACATTGTGTTGATGTTGTATCAACACTTTTCAAAATCAGCATAAAAATCACTAACATTTTAAAAAAATGTTCATACTTGATACGTAAGAAAATTTAAAGTGCCAAAAATATGCTTCAAAAAAAATGTATTCTCAATCACCACTTTTCAAAATCGGGTGATTTTTTGTTACCTCAAAAAAACGGGTACTAGGTAGTTATACCTGTTTGATCGGTAACCATGTTCAGGTTCACAGACTATGAGGGGATCACACCCTTGTTTGGCTCCAAGTGTTAATTTAACAAAAATCTTACGCAAGAGAGATTTGCAAAAAAAAAAAAAAAATATTTTCTCACTATCTTCAAATTTATTTACATGTGCCATAAAATTTTATTATGCTAATGAGAGCAAAGTTTATTTTGTAAATATTTGTAAATTTATTTTTCCACTAACCCTTGTATTTTTAAATACTAACCTTTTATTTTTTGTATAGCTATTGGGGTTTTGGGGTTCTTGGGGTTTTGTATATATTGGGTTCTTGGCTCTCTATTTATTATTTCACAGGTATATTGGCTCAAGGGTTTGAAGAGATTTTGACTTTAAGAAGCCATTAGCCTCATCTAGCCTAAACGTTTAGGGTTTGAGGGGCTACCAGCGCATTTGAAGGGGTTGTCTAGTCTTTTTAGCCAAATTGTTCAAGAGAAGAGGGTTGATCTAGGCCCTAGATGGTAAGATCTAGCCCTCCCAAGCAACATTTGCTCAGCATCTAGCCCAGAAAGGATAGTCACAGCTCTTGGAAATAATTTTTGGCATTGGTTTGAGGTAAGAATTGTGATTTTTTGTGATTGCAGTGGTGTCTTGGGGTTTTAGAGCTTCTAGGAGGCTAGTTGCAAGCCTTGGAGGCCCTTGCTAAGCAAGTTGCAGCCTTAATAGGGTTTTTTTCTCTAGCGACAGCCCCTTTGAGGGATTTTCCCTCTAGTCACGGGACTTAAAGGCCTTTTTCTTTGTAGCCTCAACCCTTTTGGGCTTGATTACCCTTGGCCACAAGCCTTTGTGGGCTTGTAGTCGTAGGTTGCAGGCCTAAGTGGTTGTTACCGCTCAAACTTGCAGGGGTCATAAGAAGGGATATTATAGAGAAACTACTAGGTCAAGGGGCAAAAATGGAGCGATAACCCACTATCACCTCAGCTAAAGCTCCCTACTCTTTGTGAACTTTCACTGATGGGAGGAGTCCCAATATAAGAGGAATCACAAGAATAGATGGGTCAATGATAAGATATGGGGTGATTCCAAAAGCCTATTCACAAGAGAGGCTCAAATAATTGGCTTGCTTGCTTTGAAAGCAAGGTGATTAGCTCTCTAGGAAGGGCTATGAGGATACCTAGACCTAGGGTTGAAGAATATTCTTTAACAAGAGGTGTCCTAGACCTAAGAATCCTAAAGGATAAATGGTTTCTATTTGATCTTTGTGGAATGTGAGTTATGAAGTTATGGGACCACAAAGAACCCAAGCAGGCTCAAACTAGGTCAGGGGTGTGGAGTTGATCAACAAAGAGAGGCTTGACTGGGTTTGGGAGGAGAATAGGACCAAAGGAATAATTTTCTTTTGGAATTCAAATGTAATGATCCAAATGAGGACACTAACTCAAGGCCACCTTGGGAGAGAATTGATTCTTGAGTTAGGGCTTACAATATATCGGGATTCCACCGTTGGATCGAGCTCAAATTTGGAGGACCACTTGAAAAAAACCTCGATGTAGTAGTGGACCAAAAATCAAAGGCTTCGGATGGCTACAAATAAATTCACTTGATGCCCTAGGTGACCTACTAGGGTTAGGCCTAGAAGGAGAAGAAAATGTGAGAAAAAATATTTTTTTAGGTGATCACCAATGGTTAGATCAGTGCCTTGGCTTTGGGAGAGATGGGATCAAGGTGATTTTGTGATTTGGAGAAACTTAACCCAATCAAGGAGACCTTTAGGCAACTTTGCATGGAAAATTGGGGCATGAGAGCAACTACCAAAGGATTTTATACTTCGATGTACAAGAATTGATGACTTATCAAGGTGTATTCAATGAAATTAAACCTATAGGAACATTCATTCATCATACATGGCACATGTAATATATGTAGCAATTCAAAATTCCAAAACTTCCACAATTTCACATAAATTAAGGCAAATTTTAGATCTAGAGAGTGAAAACCCCATACATTATTCATGTGACAAGGTAAATGTAATGAATAAGCATGAAAAAAAACACTTAAATGTACAATGAGTATATCCAATGATCAAATAAAGACAAATTTTAAGCTCCAAGACCAAGAAAAAAGTATCCAAACATCAAAATTCATCCATGAAGCCAAACTTGTCCTCCAAAAGGGAATGTGAAATTCTCACAAGAGCTGCTACCCCAATCCAAGTGATGATGAGAGGAATGAATGAGTCTCTCATCAATTTATATCCTTCCTAGAGAGTTTGATTTGCCTAATTAGGCCTAATTAAGCCCCAAATAATAAAATAATGTGCTAATAACATCTCTTCCTACAAGCCCACCAAGATAGCTCAAAATGGAAAGATAAACCTCTCAATAGGGAAAAATAGTAAACATGATAAGTCGTTGGAAGGTCTAGTCGAGTCCAAAGTGTGTCAATGTGTGAGAATAGGCTCCAAGCATAGTGAATAAGGTGTTGGCCCCTTGATATCCAAGCAAGTCACATGTGGTGTCCCCAAATGGGTGTGGGAGCATAATGACATCCTCATGGGTCTCCAAGTGGATCGATAATGCTTGTAAACCATATGTAAGGGATAGGATGATGACATAAGCCCTCCCTTTGTCTCCCTCGGTGAGACACATCCTCATCTGGACCCTAGAACATCTGCCAAGTGTGTAGTACAAGTGTGGAGCTGGTTGGGCATGGTGATTCAGGTGCATCATCCTCGTCCAAAAGGTGGAACAAGAGAAATCACTTAATAGTGTTGGGGATCCATGAAGTGCTCTCTGCTATGGTGTAGGCCCATGGCTCTCTATGCTCACCCTACAAGTGTCAATGTGACCCTCTGGAGGGCTTGGACACCGTATAGGGAGACCAAACTCCAAATGGAGGCCCACCTAAATCTTGCATAAGATCCAATGTGTCCCCTTGCCCTCTAGTAAAACAAATCATTAGGATAATCAAGTAAAAGAGTTTACAAATCGTGGAATCAAATGGGCATTTTATGGTGGCATACCCTTCCATAGTGGGCTTTGGCATGCACAAGTGTCTCAAAGCTCAATAAAGGGGTTAAAAAATGACCCTATTACGTAGTTTAAACCTTTAAAGGGGTGACATGTCCATGGTACATCCATCAAGTGGTAGGTGGTGTTGTCGCTCAGATTGTACAGGGACCGCGACAATGCTTAGGACAGGGGTTGTCACTCTGATCCCCACCCACTTTGTTCTAGTTGTCTCCCAACATCAAGCTATGGGGGGTAGTCCCTATGGAATGGGGTGAAGGAAAACCAACTTGTTTTGGAGACACAAATGAGTGGACTAGCCACTTGGTTGAATTTAATCAAGATTATTATTTAGACTGGATTCTAAAGTATGAGACCAGTGCCTTAATGGAGTCGCAATTCTTGCTAATGGTAAATTGGAACCAAATGACTGGATGGACACCCGTTGCTTGAATGGTTAACTAACCTATATGATGTGCAAATCCTAGGACCTATGTGAGATGCAGTGATCTTAGTTAATTTTAATCATATGCCTAGTCTAAGTGTAACCTTCCCTTAACTATTTTGAAGCCAGGCTCCAAGGTAGGTTGTGGGAAGGAGGCAAACAGAAAGCAGGCTAAGGCCTAATTAACGATATCTTTTGTTAGACTCCTACCTCCGACGCTGCAGAGACTATGGCCTTGACCACTGTGATGAGCCCCGGAAATGGATAACTATATGGGCTCATTTTGCCTATTATTCTCATTTAATCCACCATTCTCCATAGTTTTATGCATGCTTTTGAATATATTTATGTTAATTGTGTGAATGGGAATAGTCACTTTACCACAAAGTCTAATACGTGCTTATTGCAAATTTTTGGACATTTTTGGACCAAGATCAGGCATTTATGAGCAGATTGACAACCAAATACGAAGAAACAAGGCTGAGGATTTGTAGGAGGGGTGTCTCCTGCACTAAATGACCCCTTCCTCGAGTTCTCCACCATCAGCTCGGAGTTCAACAGCCCACCAAAGATGATTTCAAGGGGCAGCCGAGCAGGTCTAGTGAAGTGGCTGATTAACTGCAGTTTTGGGCAGCCAAGCTCCTAAAGTTAAGGAGGACTGTTGGGAGTCCTCGTTTGCATAAGTAGGAAGGCTTCAAGCCTTAGTAGTTTAGTCATTTGTTAGTCTATTTTCGCACTTTAGTGCAGCCCTGTATCAACACATTTTCGAGCTTCTTCTTGTAGACAATTTTTGGGATGTAACTATTATTTTTTTATCAATGAAGATGAATCCAGCTTTGCACCAGCTCTGATCTTTCTTAGGAGGCTGTAGCTCTTGGGGTTGGGCCCAACCCAAGTGCCCAGTACCTCCTTTGTGTACTTTTATGTGTTTTTCTTGCATTCATAGAATAATTTATGTTATTTAGGTTAAAATCTTGCTTTATCACTTAGGTTGTTTTTGATGATTAAGATAGTTGTTCATGCTTCAGGTTGATTTGACAGTTTGGTAACAGAAAAGATCCACAAAAAGGCTACCAAGCAATCCTTGATCTCATTTCTCCCTCCTTGGGACCATGAATTGAGACCAAGGCACACTTGCTGCCACAAAAACATTGTTTTTGCCTTCCAATGCAATTGCTAGTGTTAGATTTTGAGTTGGAAAAGTTGATATCAGTTGTGTTTTCATGTTTAGATATGTTCTTGCTCAGTTTCCATAGCTCTCTTGCATGATTTTCTGTCTATAAACTTTTGTTCATCATATTTCTGGTTTTTATGGCATATTAGGTCAAAATAGATAAATCTCTGTTTTTTTAGTCTTTGTTTGGATCAATTTTGGAAAGTAGTGTGCAGAGCACCTATAATACATTCCTACCTACCCTTCCTCCATCATACAACCTGCTCCAGTCCCTCACTCAATATTTATTTCCTTCATTCGCCACACTTTCCCAACTTACCCTAATTTCTACATTTTTGTGCAACATTGCTTTCTTCATCCTTGAACAAATCCAACCATCCTCATCACTCCTGAGCTTCATTTACTAGGGCCTAGATCCCTTAACATCCTTATCCACCCTTCATTTCCACTTGCCCACCATTTTTCCTCCATCAACCCTCTAAAACCACTTTCGGCCTGTTCCTATAGAACTTGTAGAATTTCCTATAGATCCCCTACAGCTTCCTGTAGAAGATAACGCGAGAGATTTTTCGAGATTTGAGTGTGGTGGAAATCTCCACAAGAGTGCTAGGGACCCCTTAGGTCCTCTCCCCACCTTCCCAACCTCCTGCAAACACCCACTCCATTTCCTTTCACCAATAAACCTCTGCACAGTCAAAAATAGTTAAAACACATGCATAATAATTCTGCATAAAATTGCTCAAAAATACAAAAAGATGATTTTTCCATATTTTCCTTCAGAAGTAGCTCAAACACATGTATTTTAACTCTGCAATAGTCCATGGAATCCATTTCAGTAGCTTACATCTCTTTTCTTGCACAAGTAGGGTTAGTTGGTAAAACTAGGGTTTGCTAGGGTTTGCATTTCCTTTCAGCTTTCATCTTCTTTCTGCAAGTAGACTAGCCTCTTTTGAGTTAGCTTTCATCCATCACAGTTAAAAGCTTCTTCTAAGAACTCATAGAAGTTGGCTTAAGCTCCTAGCGAACTTGTGCCAGCTGATCAAGTGACAGCCTACAGTAAGAGCTAGTACTTGTGCATATAGCATCGTCGCTTCCAAGTTTGTTACGAACTACCGAGTTGATAAAAGTAAAGTAGGGAGTCCCAGGAGTTGCAGCATCATTGCTGCAATACTGGAGCTCACCATATTTTTGGTGTCATTGCCGGGGAAGCGTCAAAGTATTTTTTGATTACTGTTTTTCTTCTATTTTCTACTGCAACCTTCTGCTAAGTAGTTTATTTCAGCAAGAGTAGAGTAGTTGTTTCATTTTAACTCTGCAATTTCAATTCTGCAAAAGTAGATTAAACCATTTCCTGCTTTCATTTCAATTCTGTAATTTCATTTCAACAAGTGTAGATTAATATTTCCTACTTTCATTTCAATTCTGCAAGTGTTGATTAGTATTTCCTGCTTTCATTTCAATTCAGCAATTCCATTTCAGCAACATAGATTAGTCCTTTCCTGCTTTCATCTCAATTCTGCATTTTCATTTCAGCAAGATAGATTTCAGTTAGTTGCAATTTGCAGTTCAATCTATTTCAGTTTTTGCAGGTACAAGCAGAGAAAAAAACAACAAAAATCACCCAAAAAAGAGATTTCATTTCATGCCTTGTAGGAACAGAGACAATTCAGGAAAATTCCTACCCAACACCCCCACCACATCACTGAGTCACCCTTCTCTCTTCTTTGGTGGCAGTGATCCTGAAGAACCTATAGGTGAACCTCCTGAGATATACGAAGATCCTATAACAAAAGAAGAGCAAGAAACCATTCCTCTTGAGACCATGGTTGAAAACAGAAATGGTAGAGGAAATGGGGAGAGAGTAGAAGGTACATTTCCCATCCAAGAGACCAATGGGGATACAAAAATGAAAAACATAAGTCCCTCAGCCTTACCTCACTTCTATGGACTGACTATTGAAAACCCTGATACCTTCTTGTTTGAGTTTGTTGTCCTTTGTCAAACTTATGACTATGCAGAAGACGAGCAAAAGTTGAAACTCTTTCCTTCTACCCTCAAGGATGCAACACTACGTTGGTTCATGGGGCTACCTAGAAACAGTATCACAACTTGGGCTCAAATGCAGCAAGCCTTTAACAACAAATACCAAGACTACTGTAGGTCAAAGGATACAAAGGAAGAAATCTTTCGAATGACCATGGGAAGTGATGAATCTTTAGAAGACTATGAAGAGAGGTTTCAACTCAGTTATAAAAGGGCCAAGTGCACACTTGACCCCGAATCTCTGAAGTTGGTTCTGCTCAGAGGAGTCCTTGAAGACCTTCTAGATACCCTCCATTTGCTGGTCGGGGGAGACATCTACTAGCTACCTTATGATGACATAAAGACTGTGTTTAGAAACCATTCTAGGGCAGCCAGAAAGAGAGGTAGGGGAAGTCAACTCTCAGCCAGTACCCCCTTATCTAGTTCATTCCTTAAAAACGAGTTTGCAAATCAGATGGAAGATTTCAAAAGTGAGATGAGACAGACCATTGCCATGCAAATGGATACCTTGCGAATCCAAAAGAAGCAAGAGGAAGCCGAGAGGGCTTTGGCCATCTTTTGTCCCAGGTGCACCAAAAGCATCTTAGGAACGAATGCCCATTGCACTCTATAGAAGTGTGTTTTGTCTGTGAAGAAGACCATCCTACAAATCGGTGCCCTTCCTTGCTCGGATTTAAAGCTATGTACCAAGGGGCTGAAGGAGCCACTGAACCATTCTACTTCATGAACCAAAGGAGGCCACATGGACCCAGACCTTACCAGTAGGGAATGCAAGGGGCATCCCAGACTTATTACAACCCCAATCAAGCCACTTCCATGCCTTCTTGGGGTCCCCCTTCTCATCCTTCCTGGTCCACACCCCCTCCTTGGTCGTATCCTCCTCAATACCATACTCAACCAGCTGCTCACTCGTTTCATTCTCACACTCAGCCACAACCTCAGTGGAATGCACCTCATCAGGGGTGGAGGCCCCAATACAATTCTCCTCCCGCTCTTTTGTCTCCACCACCTGCTCAACCACAACCATTACCTCCTACTCCTCCAAGACAACCCCAGATACTTGCTCAACCGAACCTGAACCCCAATAACAGACAGGCCCAACAGGTATATACTGGAGAAACCACATGCCCTACCTATGTTGTGGAGATTCAGGAGATCAACCTACGATCTGGGAAGGTCCTCCCAGATAGCCAACCTCCTCCTAAGGAGGATGAGGAAGAGAAACATGAAAGTGAACCCAAAGCCATTCCACCCTTTCCCGAGAGACTAACTGGAACCATGCAACCAAACCCAGAAGAAACTGAACTTCTGGGAGAACTTAAACAGTTATGTGTAAAAATACCACTTCTCCAGGCCATAAAAGATGTACCAATCTACAATAAGTTGATCAAAGAGAAGTGTTTCAGGCACCCAGGCAGGCACAAGAGAGATGCCCCAACTATCAATGTCATAGGACAACTGTCTGACCTGATGTTGGGACAGGTAATCTGTCCAAAATATCTGGACCCTGGGAGTCCTGTAGTCGATGTCCACATAAATGGCACCATAATCCCCCACACTTTGATTGATCTAGGGGCTACCATTAACGTAATGACCAGGGACACTATGCTCAAACTCAACCTTCAAAGTTCCCTAAGAAAGACCTCAACAGTACTGCAGTTGGCAGACCGCTCCACTGTGACTCCTGAGGGGATTGTGGAAGATGTCATGGTCTCCATTGATTCCTGGGAGTACCCTGCTGACTTCTTGGTCCTTCAGCCAAAGGCAAAACTCACTGGGTATCCCCTCATCTTGGGAAGGCCTTGGTTAGCTACTGCAGATGCTTACATCAGTTGTCGAGCTGGGAGCATGACCATCAAGAATGGGCATATGTCCAAACAACTAGTCCTATATCCTCCTGCCCAACCTCTGCTAGAACATGACTTACCTCTCTGGTTGGAGGAGGAAGATGAGGATGAAGTCTACTCTACCCCATTGTGCATAGTGGAAGCCACCAGGGGAGGTCCTCAAACCAAGGATGATCTTATTGAGAATTTGATTCAAAATCCACCCCCCAGTGTGCTGCCATTAGAAGAGTTTGTGGAGGAAACCCAAGACAATGCTTTAGTTGATCTCTATGTGGATGATCCGACCTCCCTCAGAGTTAAGAATGTGGAATGTGGCCCTGAAAGAACCTTGAAGATCAACTCATCCCTATCCACCTCTCAGGAGAAAGAGCTGTGTAGCTTATTGAACAACCATTTGGATGCTTTTTCTTGGAGCTATAAGGAGATGAAGGGAGTCCACCCTTCAGTCTGTACCCATCACATCTACATTAAAGAGGATTGTAAACCAGTCAGGCAACCTCAAAGGAGGATGAATCCAACCCTTAAGGACATTGTCAAAGAAGAACTGCAAAAGTTGCTGGATGCAGGATTCATCTACCCCATCTCTGACAGTGAGTGGGTTTCTCCTTTGGTGCTGGTGCCCAAGAAAAACAGGAAGTGGAGAATATGTGTAGATTATCGAGAACTTAACAAAGCTACCAAGAAGGACCATTTCCCTTTGCCTTTCATAGATCAAGTGTTAGATGGCTTGGCAGGGAAGAAGTTCTTTTCCTTCCTAGATGGGTTTAGCGGGTACAATCAGATCCAAATCAGCTCGGAAGACCAAGATAAGACCACTTTCACTTGTCCATGGGGTACCTTTGCCTACCGGGTCCTTCCCTTTGGGTTATGCAACGCTCCTGCCACTTTCCAGAGAGCAGTACTGAGTATATTCGCTGAGTTGGTTCATGATTCAGTGGAAATCTATATGGATGACTTTACCCCTTATGGTTCTAACTTCCAAGAAGCTCTGACTAACCTGAGGAAAGTTTTAGCCAAGTGTATTGAGATGAACCTGTCCCTCAGTCCTGATAAATGTGAATTCCTAATGACTGAAGGGGCCATGCTAGGTCATACAGTTTCTCGGCAAGGTTTATAGGTGGATCCCAACAAGATTGCTATCATCCAAAGGGTCCCGCCTCCTCAAAAAGTAAGAGATGTTCAGAGTTTTCTAGGCTTAGCAGGATATTATAGAAGATTCATTAAAGATTTCAGTAAGCTAGCCTCTCCATTGTTTGGTCTTTTGGGAAAAGATGTTGAGTTCATATGGACTGACAACTGTCAAGAGGCTCTGGATGCTTTGAAAGGTAAGTTGATAACTGCCCCAATCTTGAGAGGTCCAAACTGGGCCCTACCTTTCCACATTCACACAGATGCCTCGACCAAAGCCATAGGAGCAGCCTTAGGACAAGTTGAGGAGAAGCCATTGTATGCCATATATTTTGTTAGTAAAAACCTATCCAAGGCAGAGTTAAACTATACTGTAACCGAGAAAGAGATCCTAGTTGTAGTCCATTCCCTAAACAAGTTCAGACACTACATCACCGGCTATCAAACATTTGTGCATACTGATCATGCTACAATTAAGTATTTAATGAACAAACCTGATGTAAACGCTCGTATCATTAGATGGTTACTTTTATTGCAGCAATTTGATTTGGCCATTGTTGATAAGCCAGGTAAGGAAAATGTTGTTGTTGATTTTCTGTCTAGACTAGATTTGCCCGTAGGTGAAGAAGGGATGGTGGATGATCAAATTCTAGATGAACACCTGTTTGCTATTTCAGTACTCTCTCCATGGTTTGCTGATATAGCAAATTATTTGGTTTCAGCACAGTTTTCCTCAAAAGAGAAGAGCAAGATCGTGAGGAAAAGTGCCCCATTCACTTGGATTGGGGGCAATCTTTTTAAACTTGGCCCAGATCATATTTTGAGGCGATGTGTCAGGGATTAGGAAATTGTTGACATCCTCCTAACCTATCATGATGGACCCTGTGGAGGCCACTTTGCAGCAAAGAGAACCATTTTCAAAATTCTACAGGCAGGGTATTATTGGCCCACCCTTCATCAAGATGTCAGGAGATACATCAGCGAATGCGACAGATGTCAAAGGATGGGGAAACCTACTCCAAAGGATGAGATGCCCTTGCAGCCTTAAGTGACTTTCGAACCATTTGAGAAGTGGGGCATGGACTTTGTGGGTCCTATCAACCCTCCTTCCAAACAGAAGTCCTACATCATTGTGTGCACAAATTACCTGACAAAGTGGGCGCAAACAAAGGCAATCAAAGCAGCAACAGAAGAAAAGGTAGTTGAGTTTTTAAGGGAAAATATCTTTTACAAGTTTGGCTACCCAAGAGAATTAGTCATAGATCAAGGAAGTCATTTTACCTCTAACCTGATTGAAGACCTACTCACTCATCACAAGATTAAGCACATAACTTCCACCCGTTATCATCCGCAAGCAAATGGATAGGTGGGAGTTACTAACAGAGTTTTGGAAGGGATTTTGACTAAGGTAGTGAGCATGTAATATTCCTAATTAACCATGGCTAATTGGAATATTCGATTTTGCTCAATTTTGCCTTCTATAGTTATTTATAAATAAAAAGGTGAGGAAAAGGGGGACATAACTCACCTTTAGAATAAAGTCACTCCCTAGTAGCACAACGTTGTGACTTAAAGGGGAGCCAAGGGGGCCAAAGGACCACGCAGACACTTGGAGGGACTGCGTAGATGGAAAGGAACACATGGCAAGAGAGGGACTACGTTGGAGGAGGTGGGCCTTGGGATTGGGGGAGGCCAACACTATAAAGGAGAGAGGAGCCTCCACATTTTGTCATTCAATTATGTGCATTTGAGCTAGTCACTTCGACTTGGAGCACGCTGGCTGTTTAGCCTGTCTGCAGCACTATTTAGTGCATTGAGTGTCTCTGTTCGGAGATCTCACCCTTAGCCTCAGGGGACTTCGAGTGCCTACTCAGGCAAGGTAGTTTCCAGCAGCCTTTTGCAGTAGGATTGATATTTGGCATTGTGGAGGAGCTGAGCATTTGAGGACTACGCAGTCTTGGGAGAGAGGGACGCAGTTCTTTTGGTGGGAGTTTTGGATTGGGGGTTTTGTGGAGGATTAGAGCTGGGAGATTGAGCAAGGGATCAGCTGTTGCATATTGGAGGATTTTGGCAGAGTTTTGGGCTGAGTTTTGGTGGATTCTATTCAGTGGCAGTGCAGAGCCTGGAGGGACAACGTAGATCCCCAGGGGGCTGATTTTTGGGGGTCGGCTATTTCAGAAAAGCTTTCTGGGTTTTGCTGGATTTCTTGAGTAGAGTCTGATTCCAGAGTTTCAACAATTTCTGAGGGGAACAACCCCAAATCCTCATTTGATTTCCAGTAGTAGTAGCAGGATGGCAGTTCTCCAGCAGCTTGGATGTAGTTTAGAGAGAGGCCATTCCTTTGCTATTCTGAGTGTATTTCTTCACTTGCCTTCTGCAAGACAAGATGCCATCTTTTTGATCACCTCCTGTACTCATTCCATTACTCATTATAATAAAATGGCTTAGCATTTCTCTCTGCATTTCTTGAGTATCTGCTTATATTTCATGTCCATATTATTATATGTTGCACCATTGTTAGTTTTATCAATTTGAGTGTCCCGATCACTATATCATCTGGATGTGTTTGGTTGGAGTTTGTTGGGGTTTGAGGGATATCCCGAAAACGGGATATTACAGAGCAGCCATAGAAAAGATTGGGCAGATCACTTGGTTGAGGCCACCTGGGCCTATAACACTACTTGGAAAAATACAACAGGTTTCACACCCTATGAGCTGATCTACGGGAAGAAGGCTTTGTTGTCCATAGAATTTGAATATAACACATTGAGGTTGGCAGCTCAGCTGCACCTAGATCTCAGCCATGCACAACAGGAAAGATTGCTTCAGCTGAATGAATTAGATGAACAGAGGATGCGGGCCCTTCTCCACTCAGAGGTAATCCAACTTCAAAGAAAAATATGGCATGACCGACACCTCAAAGCAAAGCAATTTCAACCAGGAGATTGGGCACTGTTATATGATTCAAGATACAAGGATTTCAAGGGCAAGCTGAGGACAAGATGGCTGGGACCATATATAGTGGAAACATGCAATGACAATGGTTCAGTCCTTATTCGGACCATTGATGAAGAAGCCATCCCCATGCTCGTCAATGGGCATAGATTGAAAATCTACAGGAAGCCCCTTTCCAAGTAGGAGTTCATTGAGACTCTTGTTAAATCAGTATTGGTAGTGGAGTAGGTCCATGTCTCCACTCCACCTACACCATGAAGAAAAACAAAAAAAAGAAGAGAAAAAACACAGAAAAAAAAAAAGGAATAAAAGATCCCTGGGTGAAAACCTCTTGGAGGCGCCTAGGGCAGACAGTAAGGGTGAAAACCTCCTGGAGGCGCTCCAACTGTCTCGGACAAAAAAAAAGGAAAAGAAGAAAAAAGAGAAAAATAAACCTAATTTATGTTGAATAAATTGCAGGTTGCAGGAAGGTCATTACAGGTTTTAGGAGGATCGCACACAAGACAAAGACAGAGGACATGACCAAGATGCATGCATCCCTCACAATCCATTCCTCCATCGTCGTTACCCTTTCCTAAGATCTGGTCTCATTTGGTCCGAAATTCCACATCCTACAGGAAGCTTTGTATCTTCTACAAGAGGATCCTGTAGAAGCTACAGACAAGCCAAAATTGATCTCAGAAGAGGACCCGAGGGTTTGAAATCTGTCTATGAGGCCTATGAACCTCCCTGCCTCCATCCCTTGCCATATGTCACCCTTTTCCATCTCTGTACACCTCCATTACACTCGTTTTTATGTCCCTGCACAGTCACACACAAAAATCCTGTTTTTCATGCTGCAAACAAAATTTTAATGACAAATCAAAACAATAGTTTTTTTCACTCACCATACCTGATACCCTCCATCTGTGATTCCTTGTCAGCCGAGACCCTCGTCAGCAGTTGTAGCCCTACTCATTTTAGCTTGAATTTCAGAAGGAGAAGCAGCTACAGGAAATCCTACAGGATTCCTATAGCAGCTGATCCCTCTAAAAAACATACTACAAAGACAGGGACAACAAAGTATAGCATATGAAACATTCATGGAGCTCTATTTGAACGTGTGAACATCAGCAACAGCCCGAGGCCGAGCATGTAGAACGCAAGCAGCAACAACAATGAAGAAATGGGTTCCAAAAATCCAAAATGTGCATAACACAGCCGCGACTGCACAAGTAAGTGCCTAAACCTATTCCTCAATTACATGAATCATATTTTAAAGCTGCGTGACTATGGGAATGGTTCGGATTGAATGGAATTGGTGGCCAGTTAACTGGCCACCCTCGGTCAGTTACACATCCTTGTGGAATCCAAACGAGCCCCGTCAAATTCAAAACTGCCAATCAGATACGCAGCCAACACGTGTGGAATGTCCATTCAGGAAGAAATATTCGGGACTAGTAGTGGTGGCGGTGGATAACGGGAGTAAGGGAGGTGATGGCGGTCAGACGACATGCAGAAACATTATGACCATGACATAGGATCAACGGTCCGGTCTGGCCACCTCATCTCCTCACCACGAATCACGCCCGCAGATAAAAAACAACTCAGTTAAGACATTCACCACCCTTTGTTCAGTCTGCACTCACGATGTTCTCGACTGGAGTACGCATCTACCACTTCCAGAGCAGCTAACCAGTCGTCCTCTGCCAGATTTCTACCTGTTTTTTGAAAATCTCCCGCCTATCGAACTCTACAGGAAGCACAGTTTCATTCTACAGGAGCCAGGTGACTTCTATAGGAAGGATTCTACAGGAAAGGCAGAGAACAGCTCTGCAGAAAGAAAACCCGAGACTTTCGTCGAATTTCAAGCTCAAAACGAGGTAGGCTCGGGAAAAATTCTCTGTGCATGATTTGTTTGTGTAAGGTGGTGAATTGAACACGGCATTAGATTGAAGAAGAGAGTAAAAGTTTGCCTGCACATTGAAAAAGTGAGAGTCTGCCTGCATATTTCACTGAGTCTACACAGTTTCTTTTTTCTCTGCATCCGAAATCTCCTCATCATTTTTCAATTTCTCCTGTAAAGAAGATACATGCAGCAATAGAGGCCAGCGTCTGTGTGTGTGAAAAAACCGAATTTGCATATCTATCTATGTGCTGAGAAAAGAACCTGTGTCCTTATGCTCTGTTCTGTAAAAAAAAAAATTCCTTTCATAAACAGACAGTCAAATTTAGGGTGACAGCAGTTTAAAATAGGGGCACCATTGCCATTTGATGTTGTAAGGAAGCACACGGGGAAATTCCTTCTTGGGTTCAGAAAAAACCGAATTCAGTGATCCTCTGTTTCAGTGATTGACTATTTTTTCCCCACCTGAGCATTTTCTTTTCTGGTTAAAACACAAACTCAACACCATGCTAGGATGATTCATGAGGAAAGAACCCTTAAACTCTAGAAAATTGTATGAGCACCCTGAGGTGGTGGACCTTTTCACCAAGGCAAATTGGATATCCTTCTTTGACAGAATTCAGGGTTATGATGAGGAGGTGACTGAGGAGTTTTTGATGTCCCTAAGACCACATTCGAAGACACATGCCACAGTTAGTTTTAGGGGTTTGACCCTAGAACTTACCCCTGATTTCATCAGTAGAATTACCGGTTTACCATTGGGGCTCCCTTGGAGCAAAGAGGAGAAATCATTGGGACAAGTGGCTAAGAAAACATTTTTTATGCCTGAGGAGCATCCTGTAGAAGACAAAAATGGGGTCAGAAGGACAAGCTTGCCTCCTCTCTGGAGTGAAGTCAGTTATCAAATAATGAAGTATATCACATGTGAAGGGAGGTTTAGCATCATCTATGGTTATCATTTCAAGTTGCTACATGAATTGAGGTATGGGATGGACTTGCCTCCAGCTAAGAAACTGAGCATCCCATATTTCCTCCTTCAGTCTTTAATTGAATGTGGTACAAAGCTAAATGCAGGAGTCCCAGATCAGTTAGCCCACCATGGGCTCATCAAACTGTTGGTGGAAGATGCTTTACACACCTATACTGTCCCCATAGCTTGGGAGATCTTCAGAAATATGTCCAGGGATGATAACATCAGAACTTTGACTGAGAACATCAGCCCATCCAGCAGTGATGAGGGGGAGCAAACTGAAGAAATTGAGAAGAACATTGATGAGGGAGCACAAGACATTCAAGCAGAGGGCAAAACAAAGGAAGAACAGAAGGAAAAAGAGGAATTTGACAAGACTGCTGAGCCTAAGACAGAAAAGGAGAAAACAACAAAAATAGAGAAGGGAAAAAGGACAAAGATTGGAAAGAAAAAGGCTAAGAAAGCCCAAAAGAAGGCTGCCATAGCCAAGGCAGGCACCCAACAAGAGAAAGAAAAGATACACCCTGAGATATCAGTGACACAAGCAGAAACAGTGGGCATAGAAATTTCTATAGGAAGTGAAGAAAAAGAACAACAGAAAGAGAAATCCCCTGAAATGTTGGCAAGGGAAGCAGCAGCTGTGCTTGCTACATTAAGCACACCTACAAAAGAAAAAGGCAACCTTCCATGTACTTTAAAGCCAGAAAAAGCACAAGGATCAAAGTGGGCAAACCCCAACCACCATCCAAGGAACCAATTGTCATTGAGGACTCACCCACTAAAAAGAAGGAAGAGTCTCCTTCCAGGATATCTATCACCTATGAAAGAGGAAGCCCAAAAACCTCCGCATGGAAAGAAAGAATTAAGTTGGACTCAAAGGCAGTTCTACAGGAAGCTGAAACATCTCTACAGGAAACTCTAGCTAAGTTAAAAGAGACTGAGAAATTGGAGGAGAAGGCAGCCAAACAGTCACAAGGGGAGAGCAAGGCTAAAGAAATACCTGAACCTACCCCTCAGCCTAATTTGGGCTCATATTACAATCTGTTAGAGGGTGGGAAAATCATCCCACAGAAATTTGTTGTACCGTTATTTTTCGAATTAGAGAAAGAGAGGGTCAGAACACACACATGGATGCAAATCACCAAATCTAAAGGAGTTGAGGACATAGGCCACATGGAGGATAAGCTAAAAGAATTAAGAGGGGAATTGGCCATGGTGAGGCACATAGAAAGCTACAAAAGAGCCCAGCTATAGGAGGAGAATGAGCTACTGAAAAAGCAGTTGCAGCTACAGGAAGTCCATAAGGAAGATAGGCTGTCCATTTTGGGAGGGCAACAGCAACAAGAAGGCCCTCCAACAAACAAGAAAACAACTGAGAAACAGCAGAAAGAGGGAGAGCTACAAGCTAATGTGGAGATGCTAACAAAACTGCTGCAAGAACAGGAGTCTCGGGCAGCAAAAGAAATACAAGTTTTAAAACTGAAGTTGCAAGAAAAAGAAGCCCAAATGCCCTGCACAGTGTTGCGGGGGAGCGCCCCCCCCCCCCTTCGAACCCGCTCCCGAAGCACGCACCGGGCGGGAGCGGGTCGGGAGCGCGCTCCCCAAATCGCTCCCGGACGGGAGCGATTTTCGGGAGCGCTCCCGTAAAAAAATTTGCGCTCCCTGGTCTGTGAGGGAGCGCTTCAGGGAGCGATCGCTCCCGCGCTCCCGGAGCGCTTTTTAATGCCCGGGAGCGATCGGGGAGCGATCGCTCCCTGATCGCTCCCGGGCATTAAAAAACGCTCCGGGAGCGAATTTTAAAAATCCGGGAGCGGTTCGGCGGAAAAAAATTCCGCCGGACCCGAAAAAACAAAAAAATTTAACTAATTTTTTTTGGTTTATAAGCCCAATGCGCCAAAAAAAAATCATTTCAATGAGATTGAGCTTGAGCTTGAGAGCTGAGGAAGAGCAAAGGAGCAAGGAGCAAGAGCTGAGGAGCAAGGAGCCAGAGCTGAGGAGCGAGGAGCAAGTGCCAAGGAGCGAGGAGCAAGCTTGCAGAGGTAAGTAACTTAATCATTTAGTTAGTTTAGTTGGTTAGGTAGTTAGTTTGTTTAGTTTAATTTACCTGTTTGAGTTTAAAGATCATTAATTTAAATTAAATTAATAAATTAAATGAATTAATCCCAATAAACTAAATTAATTTGCAGATTCAAGACTCAAACCCTACAAACATCAAACACGATGGACTTGGGGATTTTTATTGGCATTTTCCTCTTCCTGGTCCCTTTTCTGGTTATTATGGTGGTGGAGAGTAGGAAACGGAGGGGGCCTGAAACTGAAGAGGTGGATGAAGAAGCCGGAGGAAGTCAAATAGGTGAAAACCCCAGTGAGGAGGATGTGGAGGAGGGTGAACATGAGGGTCAAAAAACTAAACAAGACCAAACTCCATTGTGGAAATATGTTCAGAGGGCTGAAACAGGGAGAGGGGGTGGAACCACTAAATTTCATTGCCCCCATTGCAACACTGATTACACAGGCTCATACACCCGTTTGAGAAGACACCTTTGCGGGAAAAGGGCATGGGATGGAGAGAAACAAATAGGAATCAGAACTTGCGACGCGGTGTCAACAACAGATAGAGCCAAATACATAAAGGAAGAGGAGGACGCCCAATACAAAGCAAAAAGATCAAGGGGTTTCTTTGAAAGCTCACAAAGAACTCCTTCAGCATCCTCCCAAGGCAGTGGATATGGACATGGAGGCTCAGGGTCATCATCTTTACGCCGTAGAACCATATCAGATTTCCTTGATGAGGGGTGTAGGAATGATGTGGATTCAAAAATTTACAGGTTCCTCTATGCAAATGGGATACCATTCAATGTTTTACGCTCACCTTATTGGCACGAAATGGTTTCTGCCATAAATGATGCCCTAAAGGATACAAGAGCCCTGGGTATGACAAGGCAAGAACTGTTGGCCTTGATCATGAAAAAGCAAAAATATCACATTCTTTGAATAAAATGACAAGTTCTTGGACTGACAATGGGGTGTCCATTGTATCTGATGGATGGACAAATGTAAAAGGCAAGCCATTGATAAGTGTTCTTGCTGTGTCCCGAAGTGGTCCCATTTTTCTAGCTGCACATGATTACTCAGACAAGTTCAAGACCGCTATCAACATTGCAGAAGCATTGCTTGAAACAATTGAGCGTATTGGCCCATACAATGTCATCCAAGTCATCACTGATAATGCTCCTAATTGTAAGGCAGCGGGAGCAATTATTGAGGATAGATACCCGAACATATTTTGGTCTGGATGTTTGGTTCACACATTGAACCTTCTGTTGCATGATATTGTCAAAAACAAAAATGAACAATACCAATGGATTGGTGATTTGTACAAGAAAGGAAAAAAAATGATAAAATTTATTACAAATCATAGCAATACCCATGGCCTTTTCCGCAGTCACTCGAGATTGGAGTTGCTGAAGATTGCGAGGACTAGATTTGGTAGCTATTACCTCACCTTCAGGCGCCTTTTGAAGGTAAGAGAGGGTTTAGCTAGCATGGTATCAAGTCCAAATTGGCAGGTGTTAAAGGAAAGGGCTACAAATGTAGCTGACATTGCAGGTTTTGAAACGGTGGAGGAGGCCGCTCTTGATGGGCAGTTTTGGACAACTGTGAGACAGGTATTGGATTTCACCAAGCCAATTTATAACATGATTCGGTTTGCAGATACAGACAAACCAGTGATTGGCGAGGTGTATGAGCAAATGGATACCATGTTGGGGGAAATAAAAGACATTGTTAATAACAGAGATCCCGACTTGTACAATCTGATTCACGATTGTGTGTGTGAACGGTGGAAAAGGCTTAACCTTCCACTACATTGCTTGGCGTATATCCTTACGCCAAAATACTACTCAGATTCTTGGTTGGGCAAACCTGCAGCAGGGGGTGGTGTTAGGACCAAACCCCATTTAGATCGAGAGGTAACTAAAGGATATCTGGATGCATTAGAAAAGTTGGTGCCTGACAGGGAGGAATGTGCAACTGTGCACCTTGAAATAGGCAGATACTTCACTGGCAGTGGTTTGTATGGTAACTTCCATGCAATGGACGACAAAGATAAATTTGATTCTCTCACATGGTGGGAAACATATGGCGGCGACGGACTTTTGCGAAAATTGGCATTGAAAGTTCTTGCACAGGTTGTAAATTCTTCTTCTGCAGAGAGGTGTTGGAGCACCTACAGTTATATACATAATGTGAAAAGAAACAGGCTCAACGAAAACCGAGCAGAAAGCTTGGTTTATGTGCACTACAATTTGAGGTTGTTGAGCCATTACTGTGATCGGGCTAATGAAGATCCCACATATAAAATTTGGGACAATCACCCTGAGGACGACAATTTGGAGGATGGCATTGTACATATGGAAGAACTAGAAGATGAGCTTGTACGGGATGAAGCTGAAGCAGCTGCAGCAGCCATGCCACCTCCACCTCCACCATCCAGTAGCAGTTCTCGGGGCCCGAGTCTTGTTCCATTGCTGTCGCCACCTCCATCGACACCCTCGCGTGGAGGCTCTAGTTCTGGTCGTCGGTCTGGGCGGGAGACTCCTAGAAGACCGCCACGACCTACTTATACTCCTGGAGACTCTCGTGGCAAGGGCCACTTGTAGATTTACAGTTTACTTGCCTTTTTTAGTTTCTATTAGACTTGTCACTTTAGTTTTCATAACTGTTCAGTGTTGAGTTTTGAGTCCTTGACTCTTGACTCTTGACTCTTTCATATCATTATGACATTATGATATTTTTTGTAAACATTATATCACTGTGACAATGAAAATTTGAAGTTTGAAGTTGGGCCTTGGCAATTATAACTCATTGGTAATGATTGTGAATTATGAATATGATGCTTTGTGAAAGACTAAAGTTGTTTCATTTCATCTCATTATTCATGTTTCATTTTATAAATTTTTAACATTTCATATCATGTTAACAGTTAGAAGTTAGGACTTAGAAATATCTTCGATATTACTTCTTGTAATGGTTAAACTTGGCTTACAAGTACAACTTGTTACTTTGGTGATCAATGATGATAAATGTTATTGAATTGAATGTTATTTTAATTTATTATTTTACTAAGGTTGATGACGATTATAATTTCTAGATGATTGATGTGATATGGTTCAATGATCAATTTATGTTTTTTTATGTTTTTTATGTCTATTTCATCATTCTACATGTTTTTGTTGACATATATGTATCAAAAATTAAAAAATATAAAAATATATATATTTTTAAAAAATCGCTCCGGGATTCGCTCCCAAACCGGGAGCTTCTGAAAATGGTCGCTCCCGCTCCCGCTCCCAAGTAACACTGCGGCCTGCAACGCCAGTTGGGCAGTAGAAGCCTTACAGTGTAGGCAACTTGCTAAATCCTATGCATTATATCTTAAAGACCAATGGTTGTAATTTCAAATTAACACATTGGCCCAAAGGGGCACCACTCCATTTCAGAATTACAATCAGTTTCTGCAATTGTGTGACAGTAGCTCAGTTGAAGATAAGGCCAAGTTAGCATAATTCTATTTACACAACTTGGCACTTCCTAACATGAATCTATGGGACCCAAACATTGTATTAGGAGATCTGCAACTCATGGCCATGGCTTCTTGGTTAAGCCATGAGGAAAAGAGGGGAGTAGAGATTCAGAAGATTATGGCCAGGGAACTAAATGAGCCACTCATGATCAGGGCAGAACTAGAAGATCCCTCAATTCTTATATATTCCCATCGGTACCTTGCAGACAACCCTCACATCGCACCTGACTATGTTGAAAGGCAAGCTCAGGCCATTGCTCACTTTGAAGACATGGAAACACTGTTTGGTGATAATTGCATTCATGCTTGCACAAGGAGATGGAACACATTGTCCCATAGTCTGGAAATAAGAAAGTACTACTCCCCAACCAGAATGAGGGAGGCTATGAGAAGAGTACCCTATACAAACAATCAATGCAGAACTTGAAAGCCAATTGGATTGGCCTTAAGTTCAGCCCTCCACTACTGCTAGGGCTGTTAGAAGGGGTCAAGGAAGAAGAGGAGCAAAGACAATGGAAGTAGACAGAAAGACAGGTTTTCATGATAGAGAAGAGGACATCACCTCAAAGGCCTAGCATGTCAAAGAGGCAATCAAAGCAATCAAAGATGATGAACTGGATTAGTTGCTCAGAGGATGAGCAACACATTCAGCAGGGGGTGATGATGAGCCCCGAAAATGGGTAACTATATGGGCTCATTTTTCCTATTATTCTCATTTAATCCACCATTCTCCATAGTTTTATGCATGCTTTTGAATATATTTATGTTAATTGTGTGAATGGGAATAGTCACTTTACCACAAAGTCTAATACGTGCTTATTGCAGATTTTTGGACATTTTTGGACCAAGATCAGGCATTTATAGGCATATTGGCAACCAAATATGAAGAAACAAGGCTGAGGATTTGTAGGAGGGGTGTATCCTGCACTAAATGACCCCTTCCTCAAGTTCTCCACCATCAGCTCAGAGTTCAACAACCCACCAAAGATGATTTCAAGGGGCAGTCGAGCAGGTCTAGTGAAGTGGCTGATTAACTGTAGTTTTGGGCAGCCAAGCTCCTAAAGTTAAGGAGGATTGTTGGGAGTCCTCGTTTGCATAAGTAGGAAGGCTTCAAGCCTTAGGATTTTAGTCATTTGTTAGTCTATTTTCACACTTTAGTGCAGCCCTGTATCAACACATTTTCGAGCTTCTTCTTGTAGACAGTTTTTGGGATGTAACTATTATTTTTTGATCAATGAAGATGAATCCAGCTTTGCACCAGCTCTAATCTTTCTTAGGAGGCTGTAGCTCTTGGGGTTGGGCCCAACCCAAGTGCCCAGTACCTCCTTTGTGTACTTTTATGTGTTTTTCTTGCATTCATAGAATAATTTATGTTATTTAGGTTAAAATCTTGCTTTATCACTTAGGTTGTTTTTGATGATTAAGATAGTTGTTCATGCTTCAGGTTGATTTGACAATTTGGTAACAGAAAAGATCCACAAAAATACTATCAAGCAGTCCTTGATCTCATTTCTCCCTCCTTGGGACCATGAATTGAGACCAAGGCACACTTGCTGCCACAAAAACACTGTTTTTGCCTTCCAATGCAATTGTTAGTGTTAGATTTTGAGTTGGAAAAGTTGATATCAGTTGTGTTTTCATGTTTAGATATGTTCTTGCTCAGTTTCCATAGCTCTCTTGCATGATTTTCTATCTATAAACTTCTGTTCATCATATTTCTGGTTTTTAGGGCAGATTAGGTCAAAATAGATAAATCTCTGTTTTTTTAGTCTTTGTTTGGATCAGTTTTGGAAAGTAGTGTGCAAAGCACCTGTAAGACATTCCTACCTACCCTTCCTCCATCATACAACCTGCTCCAGTCCCTCACTCAAGATTTCTTTCTTTCATTCGCCACACTTTCCCAACTTACCTTAATTTCTACATTTTTGTGCAACATTGCTTTCTTCATCCTTGAATAAATCCAACCATCCTCATCACTCCTGAGCTTCATTTACCAGGTCCTAGATCCCTTAACATCCTTATACACCCTTCATTTCCACTTGCCCACCATTTTTCCTCCATCAACCCTCTAAAAACCACTTTCGGCCTATTCTTGTAGAACTTCCTGTAGAATTTCCTATATATCCCCTGCAGCCTCCTGTAGAAGATAACGCGAGCGATTTTTCGAGATCTGAACGCGGTGGAAATCTCCAGAAGGGTGTTGGGGACCCCTTAGGTCCTCTCCACACCTTCCCAACCTCCTACAAACACCCACTCCATTTCCTTTCGCCAATAAACCTATGCACAGTAAAAAATAGTTAAAACACATGCATAATAATTCTGTATAAAATTGCTCAAAAATACAAAAAGATGATTTTTCCATATTTTCCTTCAGAAGTAGCTCAAACACATGTATTTTACCTCTGCAATAGTCCATGGCATCCATTTCAGTAGTTTACATCTCTTTTCTTGCACAAGTAGGGTTAGTCGGTAAAACTAGGGTTTGTTAGGGTTTGAATTTCCTTTTAGCTTTCATCTTCTTTCTGCAAGTAGACTAGCTTCTTTTGAGTTAGCTTTCATCCATCATAGTTAAAAGCTTCTTCTAAGAACTCATAGAAGTTGGCTTAAGCTCCTAGTGAGCTTGTGCCAGTTGACCAAGTGACAGCCTGCAGTAAGAGCTAGTACTTGTGCATATAGCACCGTCGCTTCCAAGTTTGTTACGAACTACCGAGTTGATAAAAATGAAGTAGGGAGTCCCAGGAGTTGCAGCATCATTGCTGCAATACTGGAGCTCACCAGACTGCAAAGTCACCGTGTTAACCACTAAAGAGTTGTTGGGCCCCTCAAGCTGAGTGAAAAGGGTTGTCCTAAATTTCTATCAACCTATCTTATGCTAGGAGTTAAATTATTAATGCAATCTAGACTTAGTATGCTCGTGCAAGAGATTATGAGCGGAATTATCTTGAGTTAAGATTGCTAATATTACTTAAGTACTTATTGTGAATTATCCTATAGCAAGAGTACTTAACAATGATGAGATGGAAATCTTAAACAAGATAAATTGCTTAGAGATACGAGTGCAAACTTCAACAAATTTCCACAAGATGTTTAACCAATTAAATCAACTTATCTACTTGTCAATTTAGATGTCAATTACATTTACCAATGATGTAAAACAAGATTATGTGTGATCTTATTACTCAATGCTAAAGAGATATTAATATAGATTCAGAAGATGCCAATATTCCCAAGAGACTTATCACCAGATTGAATTATGATCTAAGTGCTTTTAGTGAGTGAGTTTTGTTAGATGTGAAGTATGATTTCTTTAGTACATAACCTCACAAGAGACACACAATGTTAGCCACTTTCACAATATAAATGTTAGGAACAAAATATGAAAACACTTAATCACTTTATGTTCCAATGATCCTTTTAAGAGCAACAAGTGATTGTTATGACCACAGTAAACAAGTTATCACCGCAGTAAGTAAATGTTAATTCAACAATGATTATGTTTGTTCAATGTCACAATAATATGCTCAATTACCAAGTAAACTTAGTTAACTTAAATCAGATGAATTAGCCCCTTTAAGATGTATTTTTCAGCAAATTTTCAAATCTGAAATATTCATTATAGCAGTAAATAAATGACAGATCAGCAAGCTAGCAGTGCTAAAGACAATGCCCAAAATGCCCAAAAATAGTAAAAAATCACTGAAACTGGAGTCTCTTTAGTTTTTGACCCTATTTAAGTGTATACTTCAGAAATTTCAGATCTGAAATTTTCAGTTATGCAATAAATTCCAGCAATCATAAAAATATATCTAAGCTATATCTAGGGTGCCCAAGTGGCCAAAATTCATGAAAATGAAAATTTTGCTGTTTTAAACAATTTTGACCATGTAGCATGTGATCTTAGGGCTTATTTGTTGCTAATTTAACTATTGTAATAAAAAAAGATGAAACTAGGGTTTAGAGGTCAAACTCTAGGCTTCAAGCCTTGTAGAAGCGTTTGCCCAAGTGGACCAAAAATTTTGGATGAAGATGCCACTTGAAAATAAAAAATTTTGAGACCTTAAACCTGCAAAACCACTAAGGAATCAGTCTTGAGAATTCAGATGAGGGTTTTAGGGCAGATTAGGGCAAAAGAGGCTAAGGAAAGGGCAACGTTAGGCCAAGGAAGGCT
Organism: Pinus tabuliformis; assembly: GCA_031772625.1. Taxonomy (NCBI): domain Eukaryota; kingdom Viridiplantae; phylum Streptophyta; class Pinopsida; order Pinales; family Pinaceae; genus Pinus; species Pinus tabuliformis. The sequence goes on from CM062805.1 coordinate 439,118,989, forward strand.
AGCGTTGGGGGATAAAGAGGCTAGGATGGCAGATCGGGGGTTGAAATGGAAAGAGAAGGCCAAAAGGATGCAACGCTGGAGGAGGAGGAGGGGGTTTAGGAGGCAAATTAGGGCAAAAAAGAGAACAATCTACCTAAAGGGAAGTCATTAAGGCTAGAGGAAGGCAGTTGTGTGGCCTAGGGCCCACAACTAGGCCTTTCAAGGCCTAAAATCCCTAACACTGGGCTAGGAAAGGGAGGTTGAGGCCTCTAGGGGCAAAGGCCTACCCTAAAGGGCCTAAAAAAATGACGCATAGGATCTCGAGGCTGAAACAAGCCAAGGAGGGGAGACGCTGGCCTTAGGAGGGTTGGATCTAGGCCTGGGATGCTTGTAAAAGTGAAACCCATGTTTCAAAAAAAAATCTTCGAATCTGAATTTTGCTGCAAATTTCTTTATTGGGTAGCCTTGCAAAATTTTCAAGAGGCTAGATCTTACCCTCAAGAGCCTAGATCTATCTCTTCTTCCACTTTATCCCTTGATCCAACCTACAAAAAAATAAAAATACAACAACCAAACCCAAAATATATACAAAAATCTAAAATTCCCAAACCCCAATTAGCAAAATAATTTACAATCTAAATTTACAAAATCATTTTACAAATTATACAAAGGTTTCCAATAGATTTTGAGAAATATTTTTTTATAGTATTTTTTCCTTTGATGAATGGCTAAAAATGCTTCAGAAAATCCATGCACACTATAGCCTTAGCGAAAATTTAATACACCATATAAAAACTTAGGATCCAAGCAAAATGATCATTGTTCATAATCTGTGAACTTCGAGACCAAGGACTGAAGTACCTGCAATCACTATGTATTATCTCAAAATAATCATATAAAACCAAACATAGGAAGCCCGTAGTCAGTACATACCACAGATCAATGAACAAGTACACCTCGAGTTCACCTCAAAGTCTTTTATTATAGAAGAAAAAATAGTTCCCAACGGGACAATACTTTACACAAATGCTTCAACAACAATATTCTGGCCAGAGATCAAGATGACTAGAGACTCAACTAACTATCTAATTTATAGATACATCCTCCAAGTGGAAAAATAACGGCTAGTTTCTTTGATCCCTATCAAAATAATCTTAGTCGTTGATACACACTTCAAAATCCTTTAATCTTGGCCCTTGATTTTTTATTTTTGAGGAATTTTCGATTTTATCATTAAATTCCATTTTAATTAGCTCAAAATTAATTATTTCGAGCTAATTTTCTTAAAAATTTGACTTTGACTTAACCACCAAAGTCCAAGGGTCCAAATTTCCTTGAAATATACAATATTCCCTTGGTGGCGGACCTTTAAATTTTGACTCTTTTAAGACCTGTGAATTTTTCCATTTGGATAATTTATTTTCCTAAGACAATTTAAATTTGACTCTAATTAATTAATTTTCTGGCTTAGGATTTAATTTTATTTTTCAAGAAAAATTAATTAATTTATACATGAGGGGATATAATATTTTTATGACCCTCTAATACATAAGATTCTACATTCACAAGACTCAAAGAGGAAATACTCATTTGTCTTAGACCCTCAAGACACATAACCCATTTGCGACACAATATGATCTAGTAAACTAAGTAATTTGTAATAAAATAATTAATCCAACTAGCTTAAACTATTCCCAAATCACTTTTACATCAGAATCGACTAAAACACTAGATTTCGACAATAAATTTCACTCTAGCTTTGGGGTTTAAGTTCGAGGGAAAAAACTCTTCTGATTAGTCATGTTTAGAAACACAGGTAATCAGCGAGGTTAAAAAACCTCCTAAGATGAAATTCATCATCAAAATGATAGACTTACCTAGGTAGTTACATAGACTCAAGGTTCTACTAAGATCATTTACATTACATAACTTGCAGAATGGGATAACCATGACACATGGATTGTTGATATGTGATCTGATTGTGTTGAAAAATTGGTACTTCCGCTTCCCTAGAACTTTGACAATTTGAGTGCAACATTTGGTTCCATGTGGGGACACGTTGCTTCTAAGAAGTATCGTGAGAATCCCTAATCATGCATCCAAAGAAACAAAAGTTTGTCAAATAGATATCCATTCAACATCGAAATCATTGTGCATATACAGAAAATATCGCTGGAATAGAAAAATCTACTTTTAACAAATTGAAATATAAAAGACATAATATAAATGCGTGAAATAAAACTATCTAACAACATAAAATAAAAGGGAGTAGGGTTAGAGATACTATACAAAACGATGCCCATGGCATCATATGTCATCGGTGAGGAACAAACTCGGGCATCTGTCCACTGACTAGTAGATCACTTGGCTGCTTTTTAGATGTCCCTTGTTGTAGTTTGACCCTCTTAGGCCAGTGTGACTGCTCATCACTGTGTTGCATGTCTCTGTCAATCTAAAATATTCTTCTTTTTCTGCTTGGCGAAGGGGATGGGTGGTGGAAAAAGTGACATATATCTGATTCAAAATGAGGCAGATTCTCCTGAGGTAGAACCTGTTCACCATTTTCCAACTTCTTTGGGACTTCCATGTGGTACCTTCTTTCTACCTCTCTGTACAATCTAACCATTCCACCTGTTGTTGCTACGAGGATAGTGGCATAAGATAAATCCATCTGAATGGTTCCACCTAAATCAACTGCAAACTTCCTTGAGAGAAGCATTCCCCATACATCTGGCACATCAATGATTGTGACATCCATGGTGATGATTCTATATGCGTAATCAGCCAATGAGGCCTATAGCTGTTTAACAACACTGAGGACTTCAACTTTCCTAGAATCCATTGAACAAATGTTATGATATGGTCTAGAAATTCTTAAGTTCAATTGTTCCATAACTTTTTTAGTCATAACATTTTTAGATGCATCAGAATCAAGCATGCAATTGTGGAGTAATCTGTCATTTATGTCCAAAGTAAGAAATAATGGTTGATGATCCTCATTAGTCATATAGGAGTTAATATCTTTTAACTTAATCTCTTCATCTTTAGAGTTTTCGACATTGGCTTGTTGAGTCATACCCAAAGCCCTTAAGCAAGATGCTCTCTGAGATGGAATCTTTAAAAGTTCAAGCACTGGGACATACATCTTAATGTTATTTATCCATGTGGCCCAATCCATGTGTGAACCATATTTGTACCTTTCAAAGGGAACCTACTTATTTTGACTTTGACCTTTACCCTTCTTTTGATATGTATAACCTTTATTCTTTGCAAGCTCTAGAACTTGTTCCTGAGAGGATTTCTTACCATATGCTTGAGTAATGGGGTCATTTTCTTCATCGAAGTTATTTATTGTGAAGGCTGAAGAAATTATATTAGTACATCAACTTTCATTAGATTCATCTTGACTTGTATCATTATTTTGTTGATTTCTACCTTCCTCTAAGATCCTTCTAGCAAAGACACATGTACTTTATTCATGAAATTGTCACAAGGTCTGCAGAAGGGGATAGATTCATCAACCATGTTGGCAGACTCAAGTGGTGTAGGAGGCCTTTGATCATTTGAAGAATTCCTTCTTAGCCACTAATTGTTATTGTTACCCCTCTTATTATTGTTTCTGGGAAGCATAATTGGCATTTGGTTTATTTCCATTTTTATTAATTTTTCTGCATGTCACTTATTTGTTTGGCATGTTTAATTTCCATTTCTCTAACCAATCTAGTCAATTCTTTTACCGTATCTGATTCTTCTTCAACTTTGATTGGACCTCTTTCATATCCAGGGATTTCAGATTTTCCTGAAGCTTTTTTATCCTTCTCTAACTCTTCAGATGTATTTTAAGTAGCAGCTAAAGTGACAGGGTCAGCCCATCTTATTTCATATTGCACTTATACATGATAAGCCTCAAGGTATGTTTCCAAGACTATCTTGTCAAGAGGCTTATAATCTTGAGTCATATCCTTTAGCAAATTGTTAAACCTTTGGTTAAATTCTACCACCGTTTCATTTTCTTTCTTCTTGATGATATTGAATTCTTTTACCAAGTATTTTCCCTCCTCCTTATCCCTGTATTTGTCTTTGAATGCATCAAGGAGGGTTCTCAGAGAGTCAAAGGCATTGTCAACCTTGTCGTGAAACCAGTCAAGTGCATTACCTTCCAATGATAAGACAAATAATTTCATCCTAACATCTTCATGATTATAGTCCATAGAATGAGCATATCTCTGGAGGAACAGTGAACTTCTTTATATGTTCTTCAATGTTGATAGCATTATTCTCCTCAAAGATTGGCAATCTGTTCATAGTTGACTCATTTGGTAGATCATGCAGATACCCCCTGATGTTTGCGAAGTTGCAAGGCCCATAAAAATCACCCATGATGTCTTGATTTGGAGGATTGATGAAAAGCAGATAGAGATCAAGGAGAGATTCATATCCAAGAAAATTTAAATGATCTCTAGAATGTAACTTGTTTAACCGAGCTCTTAGAACCTTTTTAGGATCGGAAGCGGGGTTAACCAGGCTACCAAGATTCCTTCTAGAGTATGTTCTAGTGAATGGATGAATAAGTGAGTCGCCACCCAAACAGGAAACCAACCTAAATGTCCAGATGCTAATAGTGAGAATGAACAAGATGAGAGGATTAGTGAGAGGAAAAAAGATAAGGTGATAATAAGATGAAGGATGATGGAATATAAGGTGCAAAAAATGTTGTGGCGTTGATGAGACAATGAATGAAGGATGAAAGATCACAAGAGGATATGATAAGAAATGGACGTCGTTGAAATATCGAGAACAAGATAAATGTATCCTTGGCAACGGCGCCATAAAATGTGGCATTGGTGGGATAAATGGAAAGATGGAGTATGATTAGAAGATTGTGAGAAATTGTCGTAAAGCCCGACAACGGGAAGAAATTGTCCCCGGCAACAACGCCAAAAAATGTTGTCGCCTGGATTGTACATGCACCGCAATAACGCTAAGGAAAGGGGTTGTCACTTTGATCTTTGCCCGCTCCATTCTAGTTGTGTCCCAACAGCAGGCTATGGGGGGTTAGTCCCTATCGAATGAGGTGAAGGAAAACAAGTTGGAAACCAACTTGTTTGGGAGAAACGGATGAGTGGCCTAGCTACTTGGTGGAATTTAAGTAAGATTATTAATTAAATTGGATTCTAAAGTATGAGACCAGTGCCTTAATGGAGTCACAATTCTTGCTTATGGTAAATTGGAACCAAATGACCAGATGGACACTCCTTGTTTGAATGGTTAACTAACCTATATGATGTGCAAATCCTAGGACCCATGTGAGATGCAATGATCTTAGTTACTTTTAATTATATGCCTAGTCTAAGTGTAATATTCCCTTAACTGTTTTGAAGCCAGGCTCCAAGGTAGGTAGTGGGAAGGAGGCCAACAGAAAGCAGGTTAAGGCCTAATTAACAATACCTTCTGTTAGGCTCCTATCACCCAGTGACTACAACACTGCAAAGACTGTGGCTCTGACGACTGCAAGGTCACCGTGTTAACCATCGAAGAGTTGTTGGGCCTCTAAAGCTAGGTGAGAAGGGTTGTCCTAGATTTCTATCAACCTAGCTTATGCTAGGATGTAAATTATTAATTCAATCTAGACTTAGTATGCTTGTGCAAGAGATTATGAGTGGGATCATTTTGAGTTAAAATTGTTTATGTTACTTAAGTACTTATTGTGAATTATCCTATAGCAAGAGTACTTAGAAATGATGAGATGACAATCTTAAACAAGATAAATTGCTTAGAGACACGAATGCAAACTTCAGAAAATTCTCACAAGATGTTTAACCAATTAAATCAACTTATCTACTTATCAATTTAGATGTCAATCACATTTACCAATGATGTAAAACAAGATTACGTGTGATCTTATTACTCAATGCTAAAGAGATATTAAGCTAAATTCACAAGATGCCAATGTTCCCAAGAGACTTATCACTAGATTGAATTATGATCTAAGTGCTTTTAGTGAGTGAGCTTTATTAGATGTGAAGTATGATTTCTTATAGTACATAAACTCACAAGAGACACACAATGTTAGCCACTTTCACAATATAAATGCTAGGAACAAAATATGAAAACACTTAAATACTTTATGTTCCAATGATCCTTTTAAGAGCAACAAGTGACTGTTATGACAACATTAAACAACTTATGATAGCAGTAAGCAAGTTATGACAACAGTAAGTAAATTTTAAGTCAACAATGCTTATGCTTGCTCAATGTCACAAAAATATGCTCAATTACCAAGTAAACTTAGTTAACTGAAAAATCAGATGAATTAGCCCCTTTAAGATATATTTTTCAGCAAATTTTCAGATATGAAATATTTATTACAGCAATAAATAAATGACAGATCAGCAAGCTAGCAGTGCTAAAGGCAATGCCCAAAAATAGTAAAAATTCACTGAAACTTTTTTTTTTTTTTTTGGCCCTATTTAAGTGTATGCTTCAGAAATTTCAGATCTGAAATTTTCAATTAAGCAGTAAATTCGAGCAAGCATAAAAATAGATCTATGTTATATCTAGGATGCCCAAGTGGCCAAAATTCATGAAAATGAAAATTTTGCAATTTTAAACAATTTTGACCATATAACATGTGATCTTAGGGCATATTTATTGATAATTTAACTGTTGTAATAAAACAAAGATAACATTAGCGTTTAGAAGTCAAACCCTAGGCTTTAAGACTTGTAGAAGCGCTTGCCCAAGTGGCCCAAAATTTTTGGATGAAGATGCCAATTGAAAATCATAATTTTTGAGACCTTAAACTTGCAAAATGACCAAGAAATCAGTATTGAAAATTCAGATGAAGGTTTTAGGGAAAATTAGGGCAAAAGAGGCCAAGGAAAGGGCAATGTTAGGCCAAGGAAGGCCAGCGTTGGGGGATAAAGAGGCTAGGATGGCAGATCAGGGGCTGAAATGCCAAGAGAAGGCCAAAATGATGCAACACTGGAGGAGAAGAATGCCCTAAGGCTGGACGCTGGGTTTAGGAGACAAATTACGACCAAAAAGAGGATGGACTGCCTAAAGGGCAGCTGTTAGGGCTAGAGGAAGGCAGTCGTGTGGCCTAGGGCCCATGGCTCGTCCTTTCAAGGCCTAAAAGCCCTAACACTATGCTAGGAAAGGGAGGTCGAGGCCTCTAGGGGCTACAACCTGCGCTAAACGGCCTAAAAAATGACGTACAGGCTTTGGAGGCTGACGCAAGCCAAGGAGGGGAGATGTTGGCCCTAGGAGGGTTGAATCTGGGCCCGGGAGGCTTAAAAAAGTGAAACCCTTGTCTCAAAAAAAAAATCTTCCTCGGATCTGAATTTTGTTGCAAAATTCTTCAATGGGTAGCCCCGCAAAATTTTATAGATGCTAGATTGTTAAGTTATGCTATGTTCTATGCTTATAACAGTTTACTTCTTTTTCTTATTATATTCCACCGATTAGCAATCACATGTACATAAAGTAAAGTGCAGATAGAACATTAAACGATCGACAGAAAACAAGCCAAGACAAGAGACACAAGATGTGGCGGCTAGCTAGGGACAAACCCCACAATGTGTGGGGAAACCCTTTGATCAAATCTTCTTTTATCTTCAATAATTCAGCAGAGAGAAATAGTACAATAAATCTGATTCATATCAGCAGTAGCAAACCCTAGATCAGTAGCATCAGCATTAGCGGCTTCATTATCAAACTAGGGCAGACCATATCTCACAAACCGACAGTCGGATTGACTTCATTCCACCACCAAAAGTTTCAGCTTCCAGAGGAGGTTCAGATGAACCTACAGCGTAGTTCAGATGAGGAGATCTTCTAGGCCACGCAAGTCAATATTTACTTCTGCAGTTGCAGCTTCAAATTCAACAGCTTCCGGCTTCACATGTGTGAGAGAGAGAGACCCATTTCAGCGCAGTAGAGAAGAGACTCATATCTGCGCAGTAGAGAGAGAGAGATGTGATGAGATGAGTGAGTCCGAATGAGGAAAAGTCCTCTTATATTTATACACAACGTTGGTGGGTGAATAGATGCGACTGTTGGGCTTCTGAGCCTACATGAGTTGTAGGTCAGCTTGATAATAATTCCATAATCAAAATAAATTCATATCTCCATGAATACTTATCGGAATTGGATGATCTTTATATCAATCCTACACCTCTTGACGAGAGGAATCTAATAAAAATATTATTAGCCATGAATAAGATGACCCACATGAAGTTTTGCCCTGGTTGCCAATTTTAACACTCCCTCTCAACCATGGAGAACTTCATCTGCAATCTGTCTATCAGTCGTTACTATTCATCCATCAAATGCACTGCTTTGTACAGCCTGACCCTTGCCCTGCTCTGCTCTATTTTGCCTGTTCTGCTTTGTCTTGTTCTGCCTTGCACTGATCTGTACTGTTTTGTTCTGTTCTGCTCTGCTCTTGCATTGTTCTGTTCTACTCTGCTTTTGTCCGAATTATGAAGAAGAAGAAATGATCGAGGATGTATCATACTGACTCAAAGTCAGTCTCAGAGTATGTACCACTAGTCCCAGACCAATCTCAACCAACCCAAAGTCAGCGTCATAGTGAGTACAACTCCAATGGTCCCAGACCAATATCATCCTCCACTGACTCAAAGTCAGTCTCAGAGTATGTACCACTGATCCCAAACCAGTCTCAACCGACCCGAAGTCAGCATCATAGTATGGTACAACTCCTACCACTGGTCCCAGACCAGTATCATTGATCCCAGATCAATGGAGGTCATCCTAGCGTAGGGAGTACGGTAGTTACAACGATGCGTCCATCAGTACTACTATGGTCCCTAACTTCATTTCCCTGCTCATTGATCAGATGAGAGGTACTTCCCATGAGTCCCAGACTGCATGGGTAGGATGCCTCGACAGGAGAACACATCAATCCAGGCCTCACAGGAGAACACATCAATCCTGCTACAATTGCCATGGAGAACACATCAATCCAGGCTACCATGGAGAACACATCAATCCAGGCCTCACAGGAGAACTAATCATCCTGCTACACAGTAGAGCGAATCATCCTGTTCCACAAGAGAGCGAATCATCTTGTCCCACAAGAGAGCGAATCATCTTGTTCCAGTGTGCACCACTAGGGGAGGGTGAGTCACCCTGTGGTCATATGTTGCTCCAGTAGGAACCGCAAGCCCTCAGAGCTCCCAGAGCTCAATGTATGCAACATGTAGGACCCTTGTACAAGGGTTTCTTGCCGACTCCAAGTCATTTGGGAAAATCAAAGATTAGATCTTTCCTCGGGGTTTTGACAAGGTGTATCAACCTGTACATCATCTTAATGTGATGGAGCTTCCTTGCTCATTGACTTACCATATCCCAGATGATGTCTATCTGCTGGAGCAATTGACGAATACGGGATTCCTCAATAATCGAATCCCACCTCTGGTTGTTACAGAGAATCACAGTGGTATCCAATGTAAATCCAAACAGATCACCGAAGAGCTTTCGCAACCAGATTGCCTCACACGAGGTTATGCTAGCAATAATATATCCTGCTTCGGCAGTGCTCAAAGCCACCGACTTCTGTTTCCTGCTCATCCAGGATATCGAAGCAAATCCCAAGGTGAAACAGTACCCGAAAGTGCTCTTACGGTCCACCACACTGCCTGCCCAATCAACATCAGTATATCCAAGTAGTCTTACATCTCCGGCAGTGTATCTTAATCCATGAGAGATTGTGTCCTGAAGACATCTCAGAAGATTCCTGGCACCAATCCAGTGTATGTGGTGGGGTTCAACCTTATGCTGGCTCAACGTGTTGACTGCAAAGCATATATCTGGACAGGAGTTCACTAAGAACATTAATGCTCCGACGAGTTGCCGATACTCGGTAGCATTTCGTAAAATAGGTCCAACAGCACTACCGCTTAACTTCTTGAAGTCAAGCTCCATCGGAGTAGTTACAGGCTTGCAGTCCACCATTCCGAATCTTTCCAATATCTTCACCACATATTTTCCTTGAGATAGGAAAATTTTTCCTGGCTTTTGCCACACTTCAAGTCCTAGGAAGTAGTGCATCAGTCCTAGGTCTTTCATTTCAAATTCAGAGGCCAGCTCCCTCTTACATTTGTGAATGAGAGGGTCTGCACCTGTTAGAAAGAGGTCATCCACATACAACACCAGTATGAGAGATTTGTCATCTTCAACCTTAAAGTAAAGGTTAGGATCGGCTTCACTCCTAGTGAATCCCAGCTTCATCAAGTAGCTATCGATCCTCTCATACCATGCTCGGGGTGCTTGCTTCAGCCCATAGAGAGCTTTCTTCAACCTGCATACATGAGATTTTCGATCATAAATCTCAAATCCTTCGGGTTGCTCCACATAGACCTTTTCTTTGATCGAGCCATGCAAGAACGCAGTCTTGACATCCATCTAATGTAGGTTCCATCCTTGTGAAGCGGCAAGGGCTATGATCGAGCGGATGGTCGTATATCTGGCAACAGGTGCAAATATCTCATCATAGTCTATACCTTCCTTTTGGGAGAAACCTCGAGCAACAAAACGAGCCTTATACTTTTCCTTGCTTCCATCTGCTGCATGCTTTATCTTGTAAAGCCATTTGGAAGTAACAACAGTCTTTTCCTGGGGTCTGGGAACTACTTCCCAAACATCATTCTTTATGATAGACTCATATTCTTCGGTCATAGCATCCTTCCATACTTGATGCTTGACGACATCTGAGAATGACGAAGGCTCATTTTGTATGATCTTGCTCATGATGGTCAGGTATCCTTGATACCTATTAGGTTTCTTACTTTCACGAAAGGTTCCTCGGGGTGCAGCATGTCCTTCAGCATCATCAAGTAACCCCTTAAGCCATGAAGGCCTCTTCCTAGAAGAGGAAGGCTCATATGGAGGAGGATCAATCGGATCCATGGGTTCTTCTACATCAAGCATTGATTCATCATCCTTTTCTTTCGGTTCCCTGGTGTCGGCTTCTTGAGAGCTCCTTAAAGTCGGAAGATTGATCACCTTGCTGAGAGCCATATCTTCATCAAAGGTGACATCATGACTAATTATGACTTCCCTTTGACCGGCTACATAGATTCTATAGCCTTTAGTATTTTCACTATAGCCCACGAAAATTCCCTTCTTTCCAGATGCTCCCAATTTATTTCTTTTCTCTTTCGGCACATGAAAGTATACAGGGCTTCCAAAAATTTTAAAATGAGAAACATCAGGTTTCTTACCGGTGAATTTTTCTTCAGGAGTCTTGGAACCAAATGCTTGATGAGGGCATCGATTTTGTACATATACAGCAGTGTTTGCAGCTTCAGCCCATAGAAACTTAGGAAGACTTTGATCATGAAGCATGGCCCGGACAGCTTCCATAATTGTGCGGTTCTTCCTTTCTGCCACACCATTTTGTTCAAGAGTATATGGTGTAGTAGTCTCCCTCTTGATGTCAGCCTCTTTACAAAAATCATGGAACTCATTAGATTCATATTCAGTCCCATTGTCAGTTCTTAAGATCTTGATCTTCTTTTCGGTTTGATTCTCGATTAGGGCTTTGAAGTGTCGAAACCAAGGGAACACTTCATCCTTCTTTTTCAAGAAGTATATCCAGGTCTTTCGAGAATGGTCATCTGTAAAAGTGAGATAATATGAGTATCCTCCCAAGGAGTTCACAGGCATCATACCTGATATGTCTGAGTGAACTAGTTGTAATATATCGGAGGTCTTGCTTTGACTTGAAGGGAATGGTCCCCTTTTGAGCTTTCCTTCGGCACATCCTGGACATACACCTTCTTTCTCTACTTGGAATTCAGTCATCCCTGTTATCATCTGTCTTACATCGGGTAGAGCTTTGTAATGAAGGTGGGCAAACCTCCGATGCCAAAGTTCGGACTGAAGCGTTGTGTCACAAGACATGACACCTAGCGGACTTCCACCGACTTGATATAAAGAATCAACTCGAAACCCAGAGTGAAAGCAGCTTTAACATTATTTTTCCATATGCGTACCTTACCATCGCTGAAGGTTACCTTATAGCCTTTGTCTTCCATTGCCGAGATGGATACCAGGTTCTTTTTGAGATCAGGTACATATAATACATCTTGTAAGTGAATCGTATTACCTTGATTCAGTTTAAGAGAAACATTGCCTACACCTTTCACTGGGTATTTCATGTCATCTCCAAGGACAATTTCCAGGTTAGTTTCTTTCTCTACCAGATTATAGAGTACTTTGTAACCAGTGAAGTGTCTTGAGGCACCACTATCAATGAGCCAAATTCCCATTGAGTCCGAAGGAGCGGAGGTAGATAGAGCAGCTGGTAGATAATATTCAGCCTGCTTATCGTCAACAGTGTTGATTCATACCTGGAATTTCTAGCCTTCTTGAATGGTTGCCCTCTTCCTTGATTTCCCGCATTCCTTTTTCCTTTGTTGTTGAATTTTCCATTCCTTCGATTACCATGAGAGGGATTTTGATCATCGTCACGGTGAGAGTCCTTTCTATCAGGGCATTCCCTTGCATAGTGACCTGCTTTATTGCAAATGAAACATCGTCCTTTTCTTCCACCCTTAAATCCAACCTTTCTTTTCGATTTAGACCCAGAATTATTTTTTCTTAGCATGAGAAGAAAAAGCAGCAGGACCTTTAGGCAAGGGCATTTCCTGCTCTTCTACCCTTGTTTGTTCTTGAATGCATCTAGCCATTAATTCCTCGAAACTAGGAATTACATTATTGTTCAGAAGAGTAGTCCTGAACACATACCATTCAGATGGTAATCCTCCGAGAGTTGTGAGTGCCATTTCTCTGTCAGTAATGGTTTCCCCAATAGATAGGAGATCGTTCTTGATCTCGGTGATTCTTAAGAAGTATGCTTGCATGCTTTCATCTTTACCCTTCTTGATTTCCCTCAACTTATTTCTAAGAAACAAAACTTGATTTGCATCATTAACTTTAAATAAACTCACCAGTCTGTTGTAGATTTCCTTGGAGGTGTCTAGATCAGAGATGTAAGCCACCAAGCGCTTGTCGATAGAGTCCCAGATGATCTTCTTTGTTTTGACTTGTCCATTTTTCCATTTGTTCCAGGCAGCAGCAGATGCATTTGATGAAGGCTCAACAATATTGCCTCTTACATGGTCCAGCACTCCTTGATCTTCAAGGGTTAGATCGATAGACATCTTCCATCCGTGATAGTCAGCTTTCTCACGGAGCTTGTCTTCGGCAGGAAAGAGTGTTGAGGACCCCATAGTTCTGTTAGGATAGCCTTGTCAATCTTCTCTTCAATGATTGCTCTTGCTCTTGCTCGGGCTTTGTCTTCACCTCA